>VZTX01026210.1:91668-160331 GCA_013400915.1 Pardalotus punctatus | reverse complement strand
GGAGGTGCCTCTGTGAGACCAGAAACCAGAGCCCCCCACGGAGCCGACTGCTGGGAAAACTGGACTGTGGATCTGCTGCTTTCTGCTCTCAGGAGGGGCTGGTTCTCTCCCATGCTCACAGGGAGGGACCCAGGAATTTATTCTGATGTGGATGCTGGTAATGAGACCTGCTGATGCTTGGAAAATGCATCATCCAAGCCCGTTTGGGAGCCCTGTGCCCTGGGAGGGTCTGGGATCAGGCTGGACAGGGAGGGGAGGGAACGAGGGAGCAAACAGGGCAGCTTATATCCAAAAACACATTTAAAAAGTCCTCTCTGGATTGTAACCTTCCCACCAGGGCCCGTGTTTTGTGTGTCTCCCTCACCACTGACACCAGTTCACAGACGGATGGGGCATGATTTAACTTCCACTTGTGACACAGGGGAGTTTTCAAGATTTGGAGCATTTTTGGCTTTCCTAGAGAAGGCTGTGAGGCTGGGATGTCAACGCCAAGCAGAAGAACTTTCCTCCTGCTCTCCTTGACTCGCTTGTGGCTTTTTGGTGGGGCTTGGCACATGCCTGATGTTCCCAAGCTGGTGCTTGGGATGCAGGGAAGGTGCCCATGCTGGGCTGCCTTTCTCAACCCCCTCCTGCCGGAGGGGACAGCAAAGCTGGGTCCTCCTGCATCCTCTGTCCCTTTACAAGTGACAAATCACTTCTGCTTTCAGGCAGATTCAGGCAGAGCTGAAGCTGATTTATCTCCTGATGTAGCTGTTAAAAGCAAAGTGTCCCTCGATCCTTGCAGGTAGGTCCCTCCGTGCCACAGCTGTGCAAGGACAAGCAACTGTGCCCTCTGCCTCACGGATTTTTGGAGACCCCACAGGCCACTGTGGCTCCTCCGTAGGACGTGGGGCTGCAGGTTTCATCCCTTGGGGTAATCAGACTCCTCTCCATTCAGAAAATATGAGCAGCCACCCTGCAGGGAGGCCTGTCTGGGGAGTTACTGCAGCCTGATTCACCTGAGGGTGTTTTCCCAGGGGCTGAAGAGCTGAAAATGAGGAATGTGGTGAGTTGTGAGGGTGTTCTTTGGGTTGTGAGGGTGTTCATTGGGTTGTGAGGGTGTTTGTTGGGTTATGATGGTGTTTGTTGGGTTATGATGGTGTTTGTTGGGTTGTGAGGGTGTTCATTGGGTTATGAGGGTGTTTGTTGGGTTGTGAGGGTGTTCATTGAGTTGTGAGGGTGTTCTTTGGGTTGTGAGGATGTTCATTGGGGTGAGAGGGTGTTCGTTGGGTTGTGAGGGTGTTGGGTTGTGAGGGTGTTCATTGGGTTGTGAGGGTGTTCATTGGGTTGTGAGGATGTTCATTGGGTTGAGAGGGTGTTTGTTGGGTTGTGAGGGTGTTTGTTGGGTTGTGAGGGTGTTCGTTGGGTTGTGAGGATGTTCATTGGGGTGAGAGGGTGTTTGTTGGGTTGTGAGGGTGTTTGTTGGGTTGTGAGGGTGTTCGTTGGGTTGTGAGGGTGTTTTTTGGGTTCTGAGGATGTTCCTTCAGTGTTGTGCAGGGGAGGAACAAGCCCTAAGCCCCCCTGGCAGCTGTGAGGTTGCAGGGTGAGGGGTGACGGAATGCTGAGAAGGGTGATAGAGTCTGGTGGGAACCCAAAGAGCTTCAGCCCTGGGTCAGTGGGGGATAAGGGCTGGGGTGTTGCCCCTGAAACCCCGGAAAATCCCAAATTGTGTGGGAGAGGAGACCTCTACTGAAATGGTGTGGTCCAGTCTCAGGACCTGGCTTAGTAACTGGAAGGGGAGGATTAGGAAGGGTTCAAAAAGAGCCAGGAAAGCAACTCCAGGAGTTGTGAGCCTGCTTGGTGAAGTACCTGGGGCGATTCTGTCAATACATGAGTTATCCAAGGGTAGGTTGAGACGGTGTGAGTATATTTGGTGAGGGCAGATTTTACCTGTCAGATTGGGTGTGTTTAACCATTCAGTAGGAGTATCCAGGCTGACAAGTTAAAATAAGATTAATCCAGACTAGTCATTCCAGAATAATAAAATTTGGAAGCTGCAACAAATTGCCTTAGGACATGGAATCTCTGCATTTTTAAGTGTAACAGTCGAACACCGTGACTTCCTAAAAGTCATGCAGGAGGTACTTGCCCCATCTGTAATTATTTAAAATGCAATATGTCACATCCTTTGTGGGAACCATCCAGGTTACTCTGCTGTTTCAGGGCTGTGTGCAGCACTTTTTTGAGGGTGGAGTATTCGCCAGATGGTTCCTGGGGAAATTTGCATCTGGATCACCTCTGGCCATGGAAAATCAAACAGAGCTGGTGCAGGAGAGGGCTGAGAGCTGGGCACCAGGGAGCAGAGCACCAGGGGTGCAGGTGGCCTGTACTGCTGGGATTTGTGTTCAGGAGGAGCTCCAGGCTCATGTCTCATCCAGGACAGGTGTGACAGAGGCACGGAATGCTGTTGCTTCCTGGCCTTTCCCACCTGCAGCGGAACAAGGACGCTCTCCCACTCCTGTCACAACTCTGGGATCTCTAAGGTGACCCAACATGGGAAAATACCTTGCAAGAATTTCCTGGGGCAGCATGGGTCAGTTCTGTGCTGCACCTCTGCTCTTCCTGGCTTCCTTTGGCCGCTCTCCCTCTCTCCCCCTGCCAGAGGGACTAAGGACACAGTGCCAGCCTCTCCAGGTGTGCAAACTCTCTGTCTCCTTTGCAGGTCCAGCCAGAGTCAGCCCACGCTGCTGAAGGCTGCCAAAGCTCCTTCCTGACTCACGGTCTCCCCTACCAGCAGCAGAGAGGTGACTGCAGAAAGGGTCACAGCAGGGACAGCTGAAACGCTTTCCCTGTTTTGGGGGGTGCCTTCAGCATTTTCCAGGGTGTCAATGACTGGATCGTGCAGGTCTGCTGCAAGACTGTGACACGAAAAGGGATGGAGCTGGATTGATGGAAAATGAGTAATGAACAGTGCTGGGGCTATTTAGAATTTGTTAGGAATGACAGTGCAGATGCAGAGGTCACCCTATGGCATCACGGTGGTCCCTATAAAACCGAATCCAGCATTAGAACCTTGTACGTAGCCACATTAAAATATCCCCTATATGTCTAATATCGCAGGGAAAATCCCAGTCTCTGACTCTTCATTTTTCATTTTGATGGCATTGCTGGCCAGTGAGGGTCTCTTGAGACTCCACTCACCTCCTACCACCAGGTCAGGCTGCAAGAATCAAACCCAGAAACAGCACTGAGCAGCACCCTGGGATTCCAAGGGACGTTCAGGTCCCTCTCTGCCAGGGTGGCTCTGCAGCACCCACTTCTCTCACACCCCTGTCCTGTGGTCTATACACGATTCTGGAAGGTCCTCGAGGCTCAGGAGCTGCTTCCGTGGCTTTTATGCTTCTGCCTGCAGAGCCATAATTGCTTCAACCTTTGCACAGACACTGCAGCAAACAGTTGTTATTACTTGGCCACAGCCTTTAATATTTGCTGCAAGAAGGTGTCTGGTCCTTTGTAAGATTTCTGGGAGGCTGAGATTTCCTAAACTGGGAGCTGAGGGTGTCCTTAGCCTTGCCGGGATGGGGGTGAGCGGAGAGGCTGTGCCCATTCCAGCCCCTCGAGGGGCAAGGGGCAAATCACAGAATCCTGGAATGGTTTGGGGTGGAACAGACCTTAAGGACCATCCAGACCCAGCCCCCCTGCCCTGGGCAGGGAACCAGCTGTGTCTGGCACTTGGGCACAGGGGATTCGAGGTGTTGCAAGGAGAAGGGCTGTGCTGCATGGGGAGAGGGAGTGTGAGACAGAAATCAGCTGCGTGCCCCGCTCGGCAGCACCGAAGGTGTCCTGATAGCCACAGAACCCTGGGATGCTCATGGGCTCATCCTGGGGATCTGGGACTGTCCCCATCAGAATTAACAGCCAGCCTCGTCAATGGGCTGTGATAAGATATTACACAGAGTTAAATTACCCATGGACAGCCGGCGTGATGTGCTCAGTTTTTATTTGCCTTCAGATCACAGAAATCCATAACGGGGTTAAGTCTGGATCCGGCCATACCAGCCTGTTCTGGGAGCTTTAAAATTAAAGCAGTCACAAGGCTGCCCTTCTCTTTCCAGTGCCTTACGAAAGAATCCAAACACCAGAACAAAAGGACAAATGGAAAACTGAGGGCTCCGGCTGGAATTCAGGGCTTTTTTTTTTTTTTTTTTGGTTTGCACCCGGAGCAATGTGATGGAGTCAACTTTCCTGTGTCAGGAGAGAGGGGAGGGAGGGGGGTGTCCTGATTAGATCTAATTTCCTACCTGTTTACTGTAGGCATTTGCATAATGATCACCCTGCAAAGAGTGGTTAGCATATGCTAACACCGATCCTTGCACCCATTAAAACACCAACCCCAGGCAGGCTGCTGCTGTTTACTGCACGTCTCTTCCTCCTGATTGCATCCCAGGGGATGTGGCCAGTGGTGCCCCCACTACCTGAGGTGGCTGGAAGCCCCTTCCAGATGTCATCAGGACAGGATGCAGAGAGATAAACACAAACTAGTTTATTTTCACCCATAAAGAAAAATCAGAGGGCTGGAAAAGATATCTAAAGGTCTTCCAGGACTTGAGTTTGATGATCCTTGTGGGTCCTTCCCAGTTCAGGATATTCTATGATTCTGTGGTTCATTTTCCGTGTTAGTTCCTTGTTCAGTTTTGGAAGAAAGTGATTTCTCCAGTAGCCCATATTTAAAGCCCAAGCACTACCCTGGCAAAAGCAGCTGATAGATTTTGAGTCAAGGATGGTGATTCAGTCCTGCCCAGTTATTTGAAGCCAGCAGGATACATCTTTCACCAGAACTTTCACCAAAACAAATCTTCATGCAGAGTGTGATGATTTACAGATCCTCACCCTGACCTGGCGGGGATGTTGAGCTTATTTGTAAATCATTTGCTTGCAGTGAGGACAGGCACAAGTGTGCCATTGTTTTGGAAGAGTTTCTTGTCATCTGAGTGACAAAAAAAAAGATAAAGGAGAGGGATGCAAGGCAGACAGGACTGTGCCATTGCCAAAGGGTGGCAGAGGATTGCAAGCTTTGAGGAGCCAAGCAGGGAGGTGTCAGCAAACAAACCCAAGCTGGTTCACCTTTCAGCAGAGCTGTTCATTGCTTTGCTTTGACAAAAAGGGTCCTGATGTCCTTCCCCACCTCCCCCTCTGCAGTGTCTCCCACATGTGTTTTCACAGGTTGGCAGCTGCCGGCAGCAGCTACACAGGCTCCTCATGCGACAGAGTTGTGTCTTTTCCACGTGCACATCTTTTTAATGGAAGCATTTTAGCAGCCTGGGTGGCTCTGAGAGCAGGGAGACCAATTGTATGTGGAAGTGGCCCAGCAGATCTCGGAGGGAACAGAAACAGCCGGGGAATAGGAAATGGCCCCTCCCCTGGAACGGAGCAGCCCAGCCCATTGCAGGGACTCCCTGCTCTGGATAGATTTGTTCTTGACAAATTCACATCAGCTGCCTCTTGTTAGGCAATATTCTGCATAAACTGGATAGTCACTGAATGAAAAAGTTTGAACAATTCAACTTTGAAGGGACCTCTTTGGTCTCCAGTCCTAGGTCCTGCTCAAAGCAGAGCGAACTTCAAAGTTAAATTATATTCCTTTGGTCTAACTTTGAACATCTCCAAGGATGGAGATTCCTCTCAGGTTCTCTGCTCCCTGTCTGGGGATTTGACTGCTCCCATGGAGGAGAGGTTTTGCCCGTCTGGTGTCCATGATGGAGAGGGAACCTTGAGGGATCGCTGTACAAGCTCAGAATTCCAGCTCAGTGAGGGATTATTTACCCCAACTGCCTCAAGCACTGGTCTCTCCTGCTTTGTGCCCAAACACAGAAATACTCCTTAGAATCACAGAATCCTATAATGGCTTGTGTTGGAAGGAGCCTTAAAGATCGTGTTGTTCCAACCCCAGGAACGTGGATTCCCCAGCACTGATCCCTGGCTGGATTTGGGAGTTCAGAGTTTATGACAAAGCCAGATGTGTGCAGAGGTAGGACCAGATGATCTTTTGCTCTGCTCTGCTTTGTGAAGCCCCTCTGAGCAATCCCACAGTGTCCCCTAGCAGGGACAGCCACCTCCAGCCAGCTCCTTGGGCAGCTGCTGCTGGACATTGTCCCCTTGCACCCACCTCTCGTCCACCCCAAATCTCCTAATGACCCCTGGTGGTGTCTGGAAGTTCTTTGGCACATCTGCAAGGCTGTTCCAAGGATTCCCATCACACTGCCCCGGCCTGAGACAGCAGAGATGATCTTGGAATGTTATATCTTGGAGTGGCATCATCTTCTCCGTGTCCTCACTCACATTTCCCAGCAGCGGTGGCACTGAGGTGTTGAGTGACTCTGGTGGAGAATTTTTGCTTTCTGCTCTCTGTGTCATACACAGGACCCTGCTGCTGCCCTTCCTAGCTGGAGGCATTGCTGTGGGATTGCTTCTGCCACCCCACAACCTGTCCCCGCCCCTGCCAGCCCTCACAGTGAGCCTGTCCCTGTGGGGTCTGCAGGGCAGAGTTCCCACCTCTGTAATGCAAACATCTCATGCCTCCCTTCCTCTCCATTTTGTGGAACAAACAGTATCTCGTTCTGCTGGGGTTCCCACAGCTCCTCAAATACCTTTATCAGCTGCTCCAGGATCCCTGGCAGGATTCCTGGAGATGCTGTTTCACTCACACCTCTTCCCTTTTCCCCATGAGCCTGTTAAGATTTCTGTTTTCTCATATTCATCCCCATGGTCAGCTGCCTGTGCAGATGTTTCCATGCCTGTAGCATAAATGTTTGCCCACAAATCCAGCATTTCCAGTTTGCTTTCTTCTCTAGTTGCTGGATGTTTTCCTGTCATTATCATGGATCATGGAATCACAGTGTGGTTTCAGTTGGAAGGGACATTAAAAAGTGTCTGTAAGGTTCCAACCCCACTGCCATGGGCAGGGATGCCTTCCACTATCCCAGGCTGCTCCAAGCCCCATCCAACCTGGCCTTGGCCACTTCCAGGGATCCAGGGGCAGCCACAGCTTCTCTGGGCACCCTGTGCCAGGGCCTCCCCACCCTCACAGCCAGGAATTCCTTCCCAATATCCCATCTCTCCCTGCCCTCTGGCAGTGGGAAGCCATTCCCTGTGTCCTGTCCCTCCATCCCTTGTCTCCAGTCCCTCTCCAGCTCTCCTGGAGCCCCTTTAGGCCCTGGAAAGGGCTCTGAGCTCTCCCTGGATTCATCTTTTCTCCAGGTGAGCATCCCCAGCTCTCCCAGCCTGGCTCCAGAGCAGAGAGGCTCCAGCCCTTGCAGCATCTCCGTGGCCTCCTCTGAATCCACTCCAGCACCTCCAAGTCCTTCTCATGCTGGGGGTCCCAGATCTGGAAGCAGAAGTGACAGAACAACTCTGTGCTCCTGGCAGAGATGGAAATCTTTGCCTTCTTGATTCACCAACCAGGCACGGAGACACTGTGGGCAGGACTGGGTCCCTGTGGGCTCGGTTTGGGCTCAGCCAGGTGTCTCAGGCACATCTGGAGTCTCCAAAGGTGCGCTCCTGATCCCTCAAAGCTGTGCATTGTCCTGGCAGTCGGAGCTAACGGTTCAAATCCTACACCTGGACAAAAGGGGCAGCCCTTGGAAGCTGCTGCTTTTCTGCCATCGCTCCACAGCTGCAGAGCCCAGCCCTCCCGCTGGAACCGCACGTTGTGTTCTCATTATGCAACTGCTGTATTTTAATAGAAACCTCTTTTTCAGGCAGTCTCAAAAACAGTCAGATTTTTTTTCCTCCTTCTGTCAAATGACCAACTTAATAATTCACTAGTTGTGCTGGGATTAGGCACTTTGGGCCACACTCTGGATTTCTTATCTTTAATGTAGTTCTCGACGACAACTTCTGCACTTAATCCCCTGACAAAACTCCCTTTGATTCCCGCGACAGTCGCTCACAGAGATCAAACGCGGAACTCTGCTCTGTCAGGTAGAGCCGGGCGAATATTTTGTGACAAATAATTTACCCACAGCCTTTCTCTTCATTTTCCCTGCACAAATTGTCCATTAGGCTGAGGCTTGGGGCTGCTGATGGGTTTGTTTCTGGCTATGTAAGCGCAAGTTCAGTGAGTTGCTCATGAGAAAGAGCCTGAGGATGTTTAAAGAGCTTCGGCCTTGTGGGCTTTGACCTCGCTCAGGATCAGCTTCGGGCTGAGCCCACCTCACCCCACAAGTGACATCAGCACTCGTGAGTCATCCCCTTGTGTTTCTGTGCCAGGCTGGAAAAGCAGTGACACTCTGAGCCCAGACTTGCAGTGCAAATAATCTCTCACATCAC
Organism: Pardalotus punctatus; assembly: GCA_013400915.1. Taxonomy (NCBI): domain Eukaryota; kingdom Metazoa; phylum Chordata; class Aves; order Passeriformes; family Pardalotidae; genus Pardalotus; species Pardalotus punctatus. The sequence goes on along the minus strand of VZTX01026210.1, from coordinate 152,024 downwards.
CTTAAAATTTCCTGTTTCAGGGATGTGCAGTAATGTATGCGCCTGATAGGGGTTTTATCACTTTCCCTTCCAAGAATAGTCTCCAAAATCCAAGCAGAGGTGAGACAGGGATGTGCAGAGATAAAGGGTCCTGGTTTCCATGTGGGATCATGTCTGGAAGGGACAAGGGGTACTCATTGCCCAGGACTGTCTGCACCCCACGTTGCATGACCAGAGATTGAACACACACTCCCCATTTTTACCCTTGCATTGCTGGGGCCCCCATAGCAGTATAATCATTTAACTGAGCACTAGTAGCATCTGTGTGTGTGTTATAATAATGCAATCTGGCTGCTTAAGGTAGAGAAAAAATTGGGAGTTAATATTAATTAGGAATTAGTTCTGATGTGGACAGATCTGAGCAATATTTATGACTGTAATTTCACAGGCAGGAATGCTCTATCTTGCAATTTAACTTTAGCTCTTTTCCTTCCTTTGAAAAAAAAAAAAAAAGCCCAAAACTCTCAAAATGCACCAAGGTGGGAACTTTAAGATCTCCATTTATTTTCCAAACAGCCCTGGTAACGCCTGCAGGGAGCAGAGAGCAGTGCTGTCTTACCAGGGCCCACAGAGACGCTTCATTAACCCAATTAAGCAGGTGGATGGAGAGGGTCTCTCTGATAATTTACACCTTACTAATGAAGTGTGTGACTCTTAATCTCCTCCAAACAAGATACACTCATGAAACACTGGTGCAAGGAAAGGGGAAATTAATTAGGTGAAAAAACTATGAGATTATAGCAGAGGGATTCCAACGAGGCAACTGTAACATGGCTGGTGATTCATTTGTGCCTGTCTTAAATTAATGTCTGAGCTGTCAAGTAAATAAGACCCAGCATTATTTTGGCTTAAAAGACATTCTCACCAGGCCCAGCACGAGGCACCTTATTTTCCTGCATGACACACCGTTTTCCATGCCCCAGCTGCCTGAATGACCCTGAGGTAGAACAATCCCACTCCGAGCAGAGTTTGGCCTTTCCCTAAGATGTCCTGTGGAGGGTCAGAAGGAGCTACTTGTTTTATCAGCCATTTTTAATGTAGTGATAGTTTTGTGTCTCATAAATCTCTGCCTGCCTGCCAGGCCCACATTTGGGTCATGGAGCAGTGGCTGCCCCATCCCTGGAAGTGTCCGAGGCCAGGCTGGATGGGGCTTGGAGCAACCTGGTTTTTAAGGTCTCTTCCAACCCAAACCCTTCTGTGATTCTATGAAATCGTGGTCAGCAGAGCCCTTCGACAGCCTGAGAGCTGGATGCTCAAAACAACGTGACTTCTCCTCACCTCCAGCGGCACTGGAAGACTCTTACACAATTCCCTGTCATGCTTTGGGGCTGGTGGGTGATCCCCCTAAAATTCGGGGTGAGCCTGACTCAGAAGATTGTCCATGTTGTATCCTTTAGGAGATACTGCTCATCTTGTGGTCCTCTGCCACCAAGGAGTGGGGCCTTCAGAATGTGCAGAGTGAGAATGCCCCCAAAAATGGGTTTCATCCCTTAAATTGAACTGCTGGCCACTGAAAGATTCCCAGAGTATCAGATCTGAGCAGATTTAGCACTGGAAATTGTATTCTGCCCTAAAAGGAACTCAGTGAATCCAAGGATTTCAAAGCTTTTGGCAAACACAAATTAAATCAGCAATTAATTAAGCACTCCTCGTAAAATATGATCACTCAGTAATGCCAACTGTGGACATTCACAAACTGTGAGTCCAGCTCCCCAAAATTATGAGATTGGCTTAAAAAATCACGAGATTAAAACCCCAAATTGTTGCATTTTCTTTATCCACCATCTGGCTTCTCAGCCTCTAGGGTAAACATGCCTCATGTTTTCAACTGCAAGGGTGAGCCACTTACTTAAAACCATGAAAACTGAGATCCTGGGGCTTCATAATGACTCCAACAGCTCAGGGTTTCGGAAAAATAGTAAACTAAAAACTGATTATAAAATCAGAAGAATTTGCAATACTGATCACTTGTAATTGAAATGTATTTGGCTCAGCAGCTATTTCTAAATGCAGGAATCCAGTGCAAGAGCTGCTGGAGAAGGAATAACAAAGGCTCTCCTTCCTGATCAAAACTGCGGGAGAATTTAGGTGGATGAGATACAATGACAGAGGCAGGATGTCGTGCAGTCCTTGCTGGAATTTAGCCAAGGCATGGCAGATAAACACATCAGTTCTCCTGAAAACTCTTCTGGGATTGTTAATTATTACAAATAATTGTCCCTGTCTCTCTGGGAGGTGGCTGCAGGCAATTCCATGGCACCGGGTGCTGGCTGGGGGTGACAGCACCGAGCCACAGATGCGAATGCCACCCCCAGAAACCCCGCTCCCCCAGTTCCACAGCCCTGACAGACAGTTTGTGTCAGGAAAATCCTGTCTCAGGCTGATCCGACTTAGCTTGTGAGACAGGGCCATTTTGGTGGCAGGGCTGGCAGCCACCGCATTACTGTCTGGGGAAGAATTTACGCTGCAGTGGGAATGGCAAATTATCTGGAGGGAAAAGTAGCTGCAGCAGGGCCATGGCTGGCCAGAACCAGGAAAACAGATTTCAAACTAATGTAAACAGCTTGGGTTTATCACCGGGTTTGCAGGTTCAAAAATAAATATCATCATTTTTGTGGTTCGAAAGTTGGTTATTTTCACTGACACTTCGAAAATGTAGTTTTCCAGTGACCTTGAAAACCACTTTAAATATATTTTGCAGTAATTTAAAAACCTGAGGTTAATAAAAGAGATTCAGAGAAAGAAAGGAAGTCTCAATTCTTTAAGCGGGACTATTTGTCAAGGAAGGGAAGATGAACTTGCAGCCACCTGAGCATCCAAGCACATGTATTTTAGAGAAAACCACTTCTAATGTCTTCGCCACAGCAGGATCCCCTAGGCATCAAGAAGCTGTTCCTCCAAGGAGGAACATTATAGCAGTGCTTAGGGTAGGCTCTGATCTTTGCACCTAAACCTATTTAAAGTGACATTAAGGGTTTTGTGCTGCTATGAAATTACCTTGGGCCAGGGAGAGCCCTCGCTGGCTGCGTGCTCCACGCTCCACCGCGGGGAATCGAAGCACAAACAGGTTGAGCTACAGACAAATTCATGCAGTGAGCACCAGCCAGGGCTATTTGAGCAAGAAAGATACGGCCTCCGACTCAAAAGCTCAGTGCTGCAAGGAATGGAGGTGATAAGGGGCAGGGCTGACCTTGTTTTTCTGGTTTTTCTCCCAACATCTCTACTGGATGGACCTTCAGGCCAAGCCATGCATGGTCACTTGTGTTCTTTTGTCTCTGAGGATTCCACCCCAGCCCCAGTGCAGAGAATCATCACCAGGAGGAGCTCCCAAACCCACAGGGCCGTGGGCAGGAGTAGCAGTGCAGGTGCAGAAAGTATTTGTTGACATGAGAGCCATGAATTTCAGGATGCTTTGCCCCACATGGACCCATCTCCCTGCTTTCCAGGGGACGTTTGTGGATTGGATAAAGCTAAATAAGTGTCTGTGGCTCAGTAATTAATGTCAACACCCATCAGCGGTGTGTTTCTCACTTTGGTAGCGCCCATGCCCTAACGACAGAACCAAACACCTCATCAAGTTGCTTTCTGTCTCCAAAAGATGCACCAGCAGGTCATGTGTAGGTTAAATATGGCAGCTCTCAGGAGCTGTTTTATCCTGTGTGCAAACCTGGTTATAAAGCTTATCAAGAAGAGAGGCTTGGTATCACAGTCTAGTACTCATAATTAATCCTGGAGACAGCACGGATTTAGATTCATTGGGGCTGACTTCAAATTAAAAAGTCACTATTAGCATGTGAAACAGACACCATATGTTATGTATTAACACTGCAGAGGTTACAGAATGTTGTGTATTTTTTGTTTCAAGTGAGGGAGGTATAGATATGCCTTTTTTGATGTTTTCTCTTACGTAGTCTCCACTATGGGTGGTGGAAGGTGCCTTCACAGAGATCTCCTTGCCAGGATCTATTCGCATGCAGACACCCATAGAGATGTGGTCCTTGTTTAGAGAGCCATTTTTATTTATACTTATAAAATTATACCAGTTTTATGTGTATTTTACACGATATTATGACATCTAAAACACAATACTAATCAGTACCCACACCAATCAGACAGAAAAGGCATGCACACATCAAAATACATTATATATTCACATGTACAAATAACTCAAAATATAGAGGGAAATGCTGTCTAAGGATATATTTGGCAGCATCCCATAAAACCTCATTGTACGGGGAGTTAATACAACGTTCTCAGTGTCTCCAGTCATCTGAAATTTCAGTTTAAAGTTTTTGCACAATCACAGCCAACATAAAATGCAGCAGGAAATCGCCATTAGTCAAATGTGGTCGTCTAATCCCACTGCAAAATGGAGCTTTTTCATTTTTATCCCGCCACGGGTTAGTTTGTGATTTCATATGTCAGATACATCAATTCTGCCAAGGAGAGGAGATGGGGAAGAACAAATTAAAAATATAGCCTCCTTTGCTTCGGGGGAAGTAGGGAGAGCAGGTCTTTGTAGGGAACAGTAATAATGATCTCATTTGAGAGAATTTCTGGGTTTGATTCTTTGCTGCCCTTCCTCATAGTTAATTACACCCTGGCAAATTGAGGGTCTAAGCAGAAAATCCAGATGAACACATATTCCCTCTTTTCTGGTGGAATTGCATAGGGAGAGTGCATGTAGGGACCACATCCTTGGACATGCTCATGCCAGGGATGAGAGCTCTGACTGGTCATTGATGGGAAAACGTGCATTTTTATCTCTCCCTCTTTCTTTCTGTCATCTCATTCTGCTCCTCACTCTCTCCCACTTTCTAATTCTCTCCCTTCATTCATGCGACCACTGGGATAAATACAGCAACAGCCCCTCTCTTCCCAGAGCCTCATGCTTGGGAGGATATTAGTGTGTGCCACACTCTGCTTGACGATTTGTCTTAAGATAATTATTTCTAATGGCTGTTGTTGTTTTTCCTGCAGAAACTGTAATGTAGCCCCTTTTGTATCATTGGCTGGAGCCTGTTGTTTCTGTAAGAAAAACAATAGGCCCTCAGATTAGGACTGCATATTATGGCTCTACTAGCACAGCAGGCTTTTGGTATTGGTACCAATCCTATCAATTCCTGGCATCCTTCCCCCTTTACTCCTGGTAATTAATCTTTTCATGAATGCTGTCACATTTAGAGCCATTTCATTAAGTTTCTGGTTCCTACATTTTTATGTAACACCCTGCATCCCTCATCTGCTCCATCAGCTGGAGAGAGGCAGTGCCGGGTGCTGGGGTGGCTCATCCCTCTTCCCTCTCCACGGAACAGGCAGTCCCGTCAAGGAAGTCACACGCCGATGACAGACAGGCAGACTCATGCTTCAGACAGCCTGAAAGGGGCAAAATTGAGCCGTCAAAAATTAGGAAAAGCCCCTAAGAATGAAGCCTGTGGAATGTGATGCCCATTTCCCAGATGCGTGTGTGTAGCAAAAGGCCCGGTAGGGAAGGACTTTGTGCAAACAGAAAACATTTTTCATGTGAACCATTGCTGAGTTCTTAAAGCAGGGACCGGATTTTGGGACAATCATTTCCTCCTGCCATGTGCCGATGCCCTTCCTTCCTCCTCCTCAATAAATATCTCTCACAAAACGCACCAGCTTCAAATCATTTCTATAAAGCAGGAGGTTTTCTGGGTAAGGGAAGGATCCAAGAGGTTTAAAGGCCTTTTTTACTGCTGTCCCTGCAGACTGTCACTCCTGGCTGTGGAAGGGAGGTGGGTCGGGTGGTCACAGGCAGCCTGCGGCCGCAGTGCACATATTCATAGGGCACAGCAGTGGGGTGAGAGACAAAAGCTTGTATTCCCAGCCCTGCCTCAAGTGACCTTGTGCAACCTCTTAATTACTGCAATTACTTGCCTCCTGAGATGACATTATTAGGCTGTGCTCGGTAATAAGGGCTGTGAAGTTCACAGAATTATTTGTGCCGGTTGGTGGAAGAGCAGGGAGTAAAACACCCGGACACCTTGTGGCTCCCAAACCAGCCCAGGGTCAAAAGGGGTTGGCTGCCAGCTCTTCTCTGAAATTTGGAGTGGGTAGTGCCCACCAGCTTCAGTTTGGAGTGGGAATTTTGCAGCGTGGCACCTGCACTGAGGGTGACCAAAGGGCGGTGCTGCTATGTGGCTGCGCCCAAATGTGTTTTACCAGGGACAGAAACAGCAACTGTCCCCCTCCAGTACTCCCCTTCTGCCCAAATTCCACATTTCTCCCCAAATCAAACTCCTAAATGGTAAAATACCAATTACAAAATATGAAAGGGTTAAACCCGAATGCTGCTGAAGCCAATTTTTAGCATTAGCAACACTAATTCAAAACTCCAAAAGACTGGGGCATTTTGCTGTCCTTGGGAAAAAAAGGGAAAAAAACACATCTAAAAACCCTAAAACAAACAACTAAAAGCAGACAGAACTGCAGAATTCACCCTGAGGTGGGGAATAAACATCGAGGATCTCAAGTGAAGTGTTTGGTTATTGAGAAGCAACAGCAGCTGAAAACAGGAGACTAAACGGAAAAAAATTAAACAGCCTTAAGTGCAATCACTGGTACCTCCAGAGACAGCTGTAGCTGCTCCTGCCTGTGGCTGAGGCTGCTGGGGTGGAGCAACAGCCCTCCCACCTTGATGTTTGTTTGCACCAGGTGTGACAGCGTGGCTGTCACCGAGCACCTGCTGCTGCCACCGGGGTCGGTTCTGTGCCGGAGGTGCCGCATTTGGCTGGAATGACGCACACGGATGCCAACCCTCCTCGGTACCAGCTGCAACCCAAGCCCTGAGTCCTCACTGCCAGGCTCCTCTGCCAGGGGACACAGGGAACCCCAGAGCAGATCCTCTGCTCAGGTTCCCCCACCCATCACCGCAATGGACTGAATGGACTGCTTGGGGAAAGGGTGGAGGGCAGGGGCTGGCCGAAGAGAAGAGTGGAGGAAAATGATGGTTTGGCATGGGCAGGAATGTCAGTCTGCTCTCTGCAGCAGGCTTGGATGTGAAGGGGCCATGGAAAAACTCATCTCCGTGGTTTTGGGGTGGAAGAAGGTGCTGTGCCAAGCCAGGCAAACAGGAGGGGAAAGCACAAGACACTCGCTGGGGGCTGCAGGGAGTGAGTTCCAGTACCCTTTATCCCTTGTGAATAATTCAGCTGCTCTCCCTGTGCATCCGCTTGAGCTCCCCTTGCCACTGGAGTCAGAGGGAGCAGCCCTGCCCTCCCTCCAACATCTGCCTGGCAATTGCATTATTCTACATCCCTGGGGTTTTTTTTTTTGGGCTTTTTTTTTTTTTTTTTTTTTTTTTTTTGGTCCACTGACACCTCTGCAATAGAGGAGGTAAAATATTTTTCATTATCCTCTCCCCAGAATGTGGAAATCTTCAAAGGGGAGGTAGGAGGGAGGTTAGCTCCTCCAGCCTCATTTCCCTACTACTGCCATTCCTTGGCTGTTCATCACAAAATGAGCCCACACGCCCATTGCATTGTGGCACCGAGCCCGTCGTATGTTTTGCCTTTTCTTTTTTTTTTTCCCCCTAAAATTATTTCACGTTGCAAACCTGGCCATTATTTCATGCTGTTTAAACTATATTTGTAGTCTTTGATCATACATAAGTAGACTGAAGTAAACTGCTGATAGTGAAGATATTGTTCTCTGTGTTTCTCCTCTCGCTTTGTTCATTTCATTACGCCCATAAGCTCACACAAAATGTTCATTGTGGCAGTGCACCTTTGTTATTAATTCTTGTGGTGCCCCACATATTTTTATGAAATGTGGCTCCTTCACAAATGGAATGATTGGGGAGTCCATGCCAGGGTGTATTTTACACACAACACACAATTATATGCACCCCAAACACATACTTATCCCTATAAACAGAGGGACCAAACCATCATGTCCTATTTATGTTCTGTGAAATACTTTGTAATCCAGCTGCCAGGGACCATTCTCAAACTAAAATCTTGTTGATCTATGGACATATATTGCTGCCTTGAGACCCGGTACAACAGCACAGAGACACAACAGCAGCTGAAAATATCCCACCCAGGATTTCAAGGCAAGCACAAAAGGCCAGGACATCCTACTCAATACCTGTGTGTCTCCTTCTCCTTGGAACTTTTATTTACAAGGAGGCAGAGGAGTTAAATGGATAAAAGCATCATGCAGCAAGGAGGTGGGAACTGATTCATGGTGCTGAACCCCAGCCTGGCTCCTGCTTCCTTCATTTTTATGCCCCATGGATGAGGACATGGCCATGTTGGAGGGTCAGGCTTCTTTTCAAAGAGGACAGGTACCTAATCCCACTGACTGGCCTCGTTTAGTGGGAGACAGATGTCTCATTCCCAGGTTGCTCTGCAAATCACAGCGAGTCACTCCATCAAGTAATTAAAAAGCTGCCCGTGTGCAGGACATGGATAAGCTTCTCTCCAGCCCTGACTCTGCTCCATGCCTGCGTGTCTGTCGTGTGCAGTGCATAAAGGTGTGAGTTGTGTATGATTTATCCAATATATCTTCAGCCTATTTTTCCCTTATAATTTATTATTCTAGTTACTAGAAAAGAGAGGGGGGAAAAAACCTCAATTGTTTCTCGTGAACAACAGCAATCCTCCCCCTCCAGCTCAAGTCTGGTTGTGCGGGGAAGGTGAAATAGGAGGGCAGGTGTGAAGTGTGATGAGAAGAAGCTGCTGAACTACATCCATAGAATCACAGAACCATGGGATATCCTGAGCTGGAAGGGACCCACAAGGACCAACAAGTCCAACTCCTGTCCCTGCACAGGACAAATGTTCAAGGACATGTTGGACAGGGCTTGGAGCAGCCTGGTCTAGTGGAAAGTGTCCCTGCTCATGGTGAGGGGGTTGGAACAAAATGATTTTTAAGGTCTCTTCCAACTCAAACCATTTTGTGATGATTCGATGATGATGACTGCCCTTCTTGTGCTTCCTCCTCAGGTGAGATGGGCACATTCTGCTGCAGAGATTCCCAATAGCTGCTTCCTTGCCATCTGCAGAGGGGCATTTCCCTTCCTAAATAGCTTCATTTTGATATGTGGGGCAACCAATACTCTGTGACGGGTTCCAGTAACTCAGCTTGCACCCTGCGATTTGTGTTTTAAAGCCCCAAACTCTTCCTTGGAAGGCATCTTCCCTTCCTAGCCTTGGTAAATACAGTGTCCAATTGCAAAATGCTGATATTGTGCAGCATGGAAAAGGCTTTTTTCCCCCTGAGTTTTATTATATACAATTGATTATACACCATTTTTCTCTCCTTCTGAAACCTGCACAATTGGACTCATGTTGCCAGAAGAACCTGCTGTTACCCAGCCCCAGGGAGAAGAAACAGAGAACAGGAAGAAAGCCATGTTTTAAAGCTCTTAAAAGTTTTAAAAAACCATCTCTCTATAAAACATCTTGCAGCTCTGTGTACCAGGGGCCTCATGATTGTCACACAATGTTGGGGCCACCACAGCAGTCTGAGTGCACTTTTGTGTGAGCGTTTCCAGGCAGAGATGAGCTCGCCGCCATCCTGCCCAGACCAGTTTCCTTCCACAGTCAGGATACCAGCATCTTTTTGCACCTCACAGCCTGCCAAGTCGAGGGCCACGATATTCCAGAAATTAGTGGGAACCAAATGAAACCTGAGAACGGAATGGATTTGCCGAACGAAGGGTTTGACTCCTGGTCTGGAGGCTGTGGAGGAACAGAGGCTGGATAAGAGCAGAGACATGGCAGAAGAGAGAATATCAAGCCACAGACACGGCCCAGAGCTGTCTTTTTGAACCTTGGGTTGTGCTTCATGAGACTGGCCTGGTTGCCCTGCGCCACATGGAGCTGTTGGTCTGGGCTCAGGGAGCAGAGCAGGCAAGCCCAGCAGTGATGACCACTCTGGGATGACCACCCCAGGATGACCATCCTGGGATGACCACCCCAGAATTCACTGGTCCAGCATTTCTGGTGTGGTTCCATCCTCCAGAGCCTGGGCAGCACAAGCTCTGGGCTCTCTGCACCTCACCCCTCTCAAGATGGACCATGAAAGAGCAGGAACACGGCAGGACATGTGGCATTACCTCTGGGGTGAGCAAGGAAGGAAAATGTGGGATATTTCTTGGGTTGCCAGAACCTCAGCACAGGTCTGAGGCTTTTCCCTGGAGGTGGTGGCCACCTGGATGCCCTTGTGAGCCCTCCCCACTGCCACGAGTCCAGAGCAGCCTGGGGGTGGGCACAGGTGACACAAGCACACACATTTAGCCACGGAAGTGACACCTGAAGCTGCGCTCCCAGCTGGGCTCCTCTCACCATCTGGCTCCTCTCTGCGTCCTGCTGACATGGAACTGTCAGGTGAATCAGCCTCACCCAGCACCAGGTGAGCTGAGTTTAACTCAGAGCATCACAGGGGGTGGGAATGCCTTGAGCCTCCCAATGCTTCTGGGAGGAGAGGGGAGGATGCTAAAAATATTCTGCAGAATCCTAAACTCATAGATTGGGTTGGAAGGGACCTTTAAGGTCACCTAGTCCAAACCCCTGCAATAAGCAGGGACATGTTCAAGAAAAAACCCTCAACTACCTTATTAACATAAAAATAAGAATACTTTGATGAAGAATTCTCCTTTTTAGTGTGGGGGTTCAAAGACTGGATCACCATTTGGGTGGTTATCAGGGGTTATTATGTTAAATAAATGAAAAAGGAACCTAACACAGAGACACCTTATAAAGACCCAAACTAGCCTTCCTAACTGTGAGCATTTTCATGGCTAGAAACCCTCAAATTATCCTCTAACCACAATTATATATAAATACATATGCACACACTCTACTCTTCCTAGCTGGGAAAACTCCCGTGGCTGGGAGCCCCAAAATAATCCCCTGGTTGTGATTAAATACACACAAATAAATAAGTAAATAAATACATTTTAAAATTGCTTAGGGAAAAAAGCTCAAGATTTTCTCCATTTTTTTTCTTCTATCACAGCTGATAAATCATTATGATTCCCTGAATTATTGCAGCGCAGATCAGCGTTGCAACAGATTTTGAACACCACAGTTTTACTACCCACGAGTGTAAAAACACTTTGTGTGGCTGAGCTGTGATTTCAGTGACTGAGGAACGCTGAGGGATTGGGAAGGAGCAGTAAATATGCGCTTCTGGTGAAGAGAGTGGCCTTCCGAAAAGGATTTCAGGGTCGAACGCTGTCTCTGTTTACCCTGTGTAAATCAGGTGGAACTCCACTAAAGCTAATAGAGGTAGTCTGGTGTCAAGCCCACGCGGATAAAAGGATCAGGCCCTCTAAGCTTTAAAGTTATGAGTCTTTTCAAACTGCAGATCTACTGTCAACATTTCAGTGATTACTTCTCTTTTTTTTTTTTTTTCCCAACACACAAACATAAAATAGTAACAAGATTATCAGATTAAAGAGCCAAAGAACAGCCAGTTTATTATACTCCTGCGTCTAAAAACACTCAAATCTTATAGGTTTCCTTCCCACTCTGCATCTTGAGGGAGGAGATCAGTATGTTTGTTTTTATTTGTTTTTTTGGTTTTTTTAATGGCAGCCTAGTATGACTACATAGGAAAATAAAATAGCAATAATACTATGAATTTCATGGTGCAGTCAGCAAGAAGAAAACACTTCCAGACCACCAGAACCACCCTTCTGAACATTTCAACTTTAAAAAAAAAAGAAGTCATTGCTTTCTTTCTGGAGAAGGAATGAGAGGACAAACAGAATGAAAAGGACAGAGCTGTTTAAAGCTAAAAATGTGCAAATGCTGCATTCCTTCTGGGAGAGGGAAAAAAACCCCACAACCCAGCACCTCTGCACCAGTATAAATTATTTAAATCAGCGATGGTTTGCGTTAAGGGTCTCGAACAGATTGCATAACTGTTGCACAACTAATGTGTACAAGTGTGTCACTAATTTAATTTTAATTTTACTGTATGAGTTTGTATAAGATCCCCCAGCTGTCATGTGCTCATCATCTGTCACAGAACTATCACTAAGCCATGCTGGGCTAAGACAGGATTATAAACGATGAACTGCCATGTGCTCTAAATCTTCTTATTTGCCTAGCCTGGAAGGTATGCCCTGCAAAATTTGATTGGCAGCGCGCTCTGTTCTGTCAATTGACTTTGAAGGCCCCTTTCTATTGGCGCTGGGAGCGGCTCTCAGTGGCCGTATTGACTGTCACCTGCTGACTCCAGCACGTGCCTGACCCCGGCCCCGCGCCGAGGCTCCTTGCCGGCCCCGCTCCGGTGGCACGTGCGGCACACCAGGGCATATGGCTGGGTGCAGAATGGAGCAACTGAAGCCAAGCAGCCCCGCGCTGTTATTACGGCAGATGGGGGAAGCGTGGCATTCAATATTAAGACAGATGCCACCTCCTTATTCCACCTGTCTGGAACTTGGACATGGGACAGAATGAACTGTCTGCCTAATAATTAAGGAAACAAAGAGTGCATTTATGCAGCTCAGCAGAGCTCCGGCGCTGCGGCGCATGCACGGGAATAATTGTCGGCGATAACAATAAGGAAACGTAGAGCAGGGTCTCATCAGATGTTCGGATACGTACGCACAATTACAGTAGGAAACTGTACTGTTCCCAGCTGCTTTTGTAGCCTTTTATTTAGGCTGGTTGTGTATTAAGTGAAACAAGTTGGCTGGCATTATTACTATTATAAATAACGCTTTAAAATTACAGTGAAGTTCCCTAAATAACAAAGCGCCTACCGTTCCCCCTAACAGTCCCCGCTGCTGTTGTGCTGTGCCCTTTCTTGCAAATTTGCTCTTTGCTTCTCAGTAGTCAACTGTTTTTGTAGCAGCCAGAGAGAAGAAAAACATTCCTTCCAGGACCACTATTATTTTCACATATTTTTACACAACAATTTGCCTCTTTCTTTGGTGTTGTTAAAAAAAAAAAAAAAAAAGAAAAAGATAACTGTGTAAAAAAGAAGGCCTGGCTTCTCGGCATTTATGCTATGTTATGTTTCTGTTATTTAATCCCGCTTAATTTGGAACCAATTATGTTTGAACCCGCCGTGCTTTGTGATGGGAATGGTCGTGCTGGGGAGGGCTCGCTCCTGCCTGGGTTGGAGCCTGGGCTCGGGGTGGCAGCAGGGCAGGGCTGGTGGCCCTGGCCACACTGTGCCATGGCCCTGGTGCAGCCCACATGCCCCCAGGACCCCACAGAGTTTGGGGTCTGGGATTATGGTGCGGGCTCAGTAGCACCTCTGTGTTGGCCAGACTTGGGTCTGAGGCTTCTCCACTGGATGGCCTGAGGTACAGACCCCATTTTCACGGTAAATCCCTCCCTCCTAAGGGAAATCCTAACCATGGAAAAAATCCAGTGCTGCTGCTGCTACACCAGTGTCCCCACAACTGCCCGAGTTCAGTGGAATTAGGTGCTTGCACACACAACTGAGCAGGTGTGGGTGTGTTGGCTGGGCAGAGATATTTCTCTGTAGAAGCAATATGCAATTAATGCCTACGATTGAGGACCTAACGTAATCCAGGAGGTATTTTTAGTATCTACTTACCTACCTCCGACCCTCTCTTAAATGCCTTGTACTGATGTGATCACGCCCATCCTTAAATCTTTCTAATTAATTTTGCTCTCTTTTGACTGAATGAATTCAAAGGCAGCTTAAAAAAATCATCTGTGTGTCTGTCCTGGGATTTATCTGTAGATGGCAATTGGACTAGAGATGAATAAGTTGCAGAGAATGAAAATGCAGGAGCAAGTGTTAAGGGCATGTTTACTGTGTATACATTATATATAAGATTAAGGACACGCAGAGTGCCTATTGTCTCAGCAAGCCACGAAAGTGGGCTTTTATGTTTATATAGATACACTTGTATGTGCACACTGGCAGATATATCTATATATCTATATATATAGATATATATACAAAAATATCTATAAATAAAAATGAATAATTGAATTTTTAAAGTAGAAAGATCATGTGCTCACCATAAGCAAAGATTGGTCCTCACATTTATATGCATATATAAATATATACTCATTTAGACACATACACATTTAAATATTTACAGTGGAACGTGACTAATTAAACATCATAGATGCATGTGTGTATTTAAATTTATACACACACAGGCATGCTGAACCTGCTATAGTTCTGTAATAATTCTGTAATTCTGTAATCATAGGCTGTTCTATATTTCTCTTTTCTAATTTATAACAGATGTATTTAAACCAGACAGCTCGTCCTCAGGAAAAAAAACAACTACCAGATGCATCAAACTCTCCAAAGCACAGAAATCACATGCAACAAATTGCAAAAAGTAATCAAAGCCCAAACTTTCTTTTTTTTGTAGTAGTAGTAGAAAAGGCAGCATTAAAAAAGACACAGATACATATTACAAGATGAGGATCAATTTGAAAAGATCCCACAATATCTGTTACCAAGAGCTTTGCTAATCTTTAAAAACCTAGAATGATTATTTATACGGGAGCTGTGAATTAACCAGGCTCTAATAAATAGCTCACAGGCACGTGTGTCAAGATTGTGCTTTTTGTTTTTGTATGTGTCTGCATTTGGGAAAAAAAAAAAAAAAGGAAAGAAAAAAAGGAAGCTATTATTTGTTGATTTTTTTCTGTAACAATTATTTCAAATTAAAAGCCCATCTGACGAAAGGCATATGGATGGAGAGGGGGTTCAGTCCTAATTGAACAAACCAGGACTCGTGAGGTTAATTACAGATATTAACGCTGTTGTTCTTCAGCTTCTTGCCCTCACGAAGGCTCCAGCTTCCAAATGACCTGGCTCCAACAATAAGACTCTCTTTAGCCCATTAACTAATTGATAAAAATGTGAGTGTTTAGAATGAGTCTAATTAAATCACCGAGCCTTACAATTACGAGTCCATTTGGTAGCTGTCGGGAGATGGGTAACCTCAGCTGGCATTGTAGGCGAATAAAAGATAAAAATAAAAGGGAGCTTAACCAAAGATCATTTTGAAAGCTGTTCATTTGAAGACAAAGTACACATTTGCCTGAAATGTATACATACACCACTTCAGACTAGCACAGTGTCTTGAAAAGAAAATGGAGCATTTAGCAATCATGACTTTTTTTTTTTTCCCCAGTGCATGCATGAAATTCTCAACAGTCTGTGTGATGGAATGAGCTGCTTTCACAACCATTTCTGAGGTACAGGGAATACCCAGATGCTTTGAGAGTACCCAAACAGCCAATATCAGGTACCTCTATATTATTAACAATTTTTTCTCTTGCTTTTCCATAACTGCAGGCTCTCTGCAGGCTGACATCCCTCTGTTCCCATTCTGGTCCTGGCTGCTCCTCTAGGGACAGTCACCAGTTTTGAGGTTTCCCATTGGTGACAGTGAGGCAGATTTGCTCATACACATCACAGGTGCCCTTGGTAAGGGGGCTGGAAAATACCTGGAGTGCGAGGATTCCTGTTGAAGCTGCGCCTAATGTCCGAAGCATCACAGGCAATTTTCATCTCACTGTGTCAGGCAGAGATTTAGATCAATATAAAGGATGGAGAGGTGGGTGATGAGGTTTGCTGGAGGAATGGCTTCCGCAGAAGGAATCCTAAACTGACAAAGCCTTNAGGCAATTTTCATCTCACTGTGTCAGGCAGAGATTTAGATCAATATAAAGGATGGAGAGGTGGGTGATGAGGTTTGCTGGAGGAATGGCTTCCGCAGAAGGAATCCTAAACTGACACAGGTCAAAAAAGAAAAGATGAAAGTTGGATATAACAGGAGTCTGTAATATCAAATGAGGAATGGAGAAGGTGAGCAGGAATGGGGATGCACTGTCTCATGGGAATATCAACCAGAATGATCACTTGATAGTTTCCAAAACAGATGAATGAAGTCACGTTTTTTGCTGTTAAGCTGCTGAACTCATTGCCAAAGGAAGCTTTGGATGCCAAAAGTTTAAATCATAAAGTTCCTAAGCCAATCAATGGAATAAAAATCCATCCCAAACTGAAAAACACAAAGACAGTGTCTCTGTCTTGGGAAGTCTCTGAGCTGCAGATGGCTGGAAAATGGAACAAAATACGGAAATTTTCACTGTCTATCCAGCTCTGCTGGTCTGTAGCCATTACCAGTAACATGATGCTGGGATAAACTGGGAATTTTTTAGTTCACTCCAGGACTGCAGTTTTTAGGGTCTTAAGGTGCTCCGAATTGAGTGGGCTGTAAAAAAACACGTCCAGGATGGTGCCGCAGGCACTCAAAGGGTCTGGAAGGAGCTTTGCACAGGCAGAGAGGGAGAAGACAAAGCTCATCTTGTCAGTGAGATGGGGATTGTGCTTTGGACTCTGAAATATGGCCAGGGAGAGAACTGCACTCATGGCATGTTTTGGCTCCCTGCATCTCTCCAAGGCAGGTGGCTGGAACCCACCAAGGTTTGTCTCTGCCCAGTGATGAAATGGCCAGCACAATGATTTGGAGGTAGTCATGTGTGGACTGGGAGTCCCTTCCCTCAGGGGATGCCTTCCCATTACTTCCCAGGATTCCAATCTTAAAAAGCCAAATCACAGTAAGACAAGAAAATCCCAAACAAGTTTCTGTGTCAGTGCAAAGAAATCCCCCTGCTTGCTGCCTGGCCTCTTTCACTGGCTGTCAAAACGTAATTCTGAGGATATTCAGGGAACTTGGAGGGTGAACTAGTGGAGGAGCATGGTTTGACCCCACAGAGTGCTGCACATCGACCTAAACACCAAATTCACTAAGTCACCGCTCTCAGGTGTTCTCGACTGCAAGTGCTTTCTGCACAAGCAGGGAAAATATCTGTGCTGTGTTTAAAAAACAGGAAAATGTTTTTTTAAAATCTAAAACCCTCATCTTCCATTCTCAAATCCTGAATCTTTCTTCCTTTGGCGAGGAAGTCTACGTCAAAGACTGTAGGGTCACAGAATGGTTTGGGTTGGAAAGGACCTTAAAGATCACCTCTTTCCAACCCCTGCCATGGGACACCTTCCTCTATCCCAGTTTGCTCCAAGCTCCATCCAACCTGGCCTTGAACACTTCCAGGGATGGGGCAGCCACAGCCTCTCTGGGAAATCAAGATAAGCATTGATCCTTCTCTTTGTTTTTCTGCTCCTGCTTCCTCCTGTCTCTACATAATGTTCTTGTAGATGCTTCTCCCCACTTTATTTATGGCAAAACTCCCCTTGATTTCCCAGGCTTTGGGTTCAGGCCCCACAAAGCAATGGGCTGTTAACAGAAATCCTTCTCCAAGCAGGGCACCAGCCGTGTGGACACGGATCTGGGCTCAGATGGCATTTCAGGTGTTGCGAGGAGGCAAGGCAGAAAAGCAGACTTGGATCTAGTCAGAGCTTAGTTCATTTCCGGCTTTATCGATATTTAACCAGTCTTGGACAGTGCCCAGGAGTGACTTGGCAGCCAGTTCAGAGCATGGAGCACAGGTGTGATATGCTCCTGCCAGTTTGCCTTGCTCCCAAGATGGGCAGCTGTGCTCTGCTGTGCTGGATGAGGCTTCCAAGCAGCCTTCCAGGGTAGCCCAAGGTAGGGCCTGCATCCTTAGATTAGCCTTGGAGTGGCAGGGACACAGATAACCATGGGAAGGTCCCGGAAAAACGACATCCCTTGGGTGGGCCAGAATGAAAGAGCAATTCCAGACATGGCTGCTGTTGGGGGATGCAGGAGAGGCGCTGCATCCGCTCACAAACGACTTGGAGAGAAAAGGGTGGGGGTCTTTTAACCGAGGGAGCAGGCGCTGTGTTCCAATCCTTCAAGACTGTCTCCCCGTGCCAAGCACCGGGGCTTGTGGCGGCTCTGGATTGACCCTCAGCCAAATGGCAGAGATCCACAGCTCTGCCTGCGCCAGGCTTCGGGACAGGAGGGAAATGGCACAGCCAGGCAGGGGGAACCGAGGCTCAGAGCCGGGCCCATGGCACAGAGAGCTCTGCCACCCCTCTGCAGGGAATTCACACATCGTTGGGGTATAGAAACGGCAAGGCGAGCCTGGTGCGATGGGAGAAGCTGGGGAAGGAGGAGGTTCTGGTCTAGCTTCTGACAGAATGGAGGGATTGAGTGGAGGCCCCTTGAGCTGCGCTCCAGATGTCTGTGTGTGCACTGACACCAAGATGAAAATCTCCATGAAACTCTATTAATTAGTCAAGAGATTTTGGTAGTTAAAAAACCTAAGGATTTGGGCTGGATGAAATTTTCTGTATTTTTCATATTTTTCAGTTTCCCAAACTTTCCTGAAATTATTTCACAGCAGAGATACAGTTTTCAATAAAAAGGAAAAACAGCATTTTCAGGAATGAGATTTTGTGCCTTGTTGTGAGGGCCAGCAGAGGGAGGAGAGGGTCTGTCAGCCCATGGTGCACAGGCTGATATTTCCCAGTTATTCACATCTTCTTCCAGTAGTGAAGGCCATTTTCAAGTGGGAAGACAAGTCTTATAAAATCCAACATGTTGCAAATGGGCTTTTGTGGAAAGCCTCGCAAGAGAGTGAAAATAAAATAAAATAAAATAAAATAAAATAAAATAAAATAAAATAAAATAAAATAAAATAAAATGTCCCACAAGTGTGTTGGGTCAATCCCAAGGACAAATACAGGCTGATCAGAGAATGGATTGAGAGCAGCCCAGCTGACAAGGACTTGGGGTGTTGGTGGGTGAGGAGCTTGACAGGACCCAGCCATGTGGAGAAGAGAAGGCTCCAAGGAGACCTTAGGGCCCCTTCCAGTACCACAGGGGCTCCAGAAGAGCTGGAGAGGGAATTTTGACCATGGTCCAGAGTGACAGGACAAGAGGCAATGACTTCCCACTTGGGCAGGGTTAGATGAGATATTGGGAAGGAATTCCTGGCTGTGAGGGTTGTGAGGCTCTGGCTGTGGTTGCCCCATCCCTGGCAGTGCTCCAGGCCAGGCTGGACAGGGCTTGGAGCAACCTGGGATAGTGGAAGGTGTCCCTGCCCATGGCAGGGTTTGGAAGTGGATGATCTTTAATGTCCCAACCCAAACCATTCTGTGATTCCATGAGAAGAGAAAAACAACCTGCTCCAAGAGATTTTCGGACTTAGGCAGTGGACTGCTGCAAGAATTGGTGCCTGGAACACCATCCTTTTCCTATTTCAGGAATAACCCCCTCCTTAAAGCTCTCACATCCATTCCTGAAGACTCCCCATGCACTTCCTCCTCTCTACAGCTACAGCTCCTACCTGGCTCCTGCTCTGCCAAGTCACTGCTGCCACCAGAGTCACAGATCTGGTGGCTGAGATGACAGCACTGCTGAGCAGAGGGCCGGGATGAAGGCTGGCCACTCTGCAACCTGCCCTGTCCTAGGGAGCTCGAGGAGTTTCAGCTTGATTGGATTTCATCGCCTGGGATCGCACACAGGATTGTATCACAGGTGTCAATGGAAAAGCATTAAAACATGGAAAGAAACATAATACAGCTCAGCCACAGATTGAATCTCAGCCACGGAGCTGATAAGGAAACACCTTCTGCATAGTAAAAATCCCACTGTTTCCCAAGCAGAGGGGATGTAATACAGGAGGCTGAAGAATGTGAAGGGGGGAGCGAAATAATTTAGAAATGCCTGCAGCAATATCTGAATTGAAGCACTACCCTGCAAGTCACTGTTTTAAAGATAAAGAAACTACTCACAGATATAAAGTTCCAGACCTGGGCACATCTGGCATTAGGGCAGGGTAATAAAGAAATGGCCCATTAAGGAATGAAATGCTTGTTTAGCATCGACCAGGCCTCCTGCTTTATCTCAGGACTTATCAAAATAATTGCTTGGTAACATGCTAAAAAAATATTAGTGTGTATTCCACTGTAGGTCCAGGAGAATGTAGAGGACAGGTTTCCGTTTTAAGCATAACATCACATCCTTATCCTGTACTCAACAGAGGTCATGAGCCAGTTACCTTCATAGCTCTTAAAACAACAAAAAATCAAGGGCACAGATCAGAGAGTTTCATGTTTATATTTTAGGGATTCTTATACCCCATTAGCCTGCCAGGACTGGCCAGGTTGAGAAAATACTGAATACAATGTCTAGATACATTTAAAACCATTTAAAACCAGTTTCCCTCCATCCATTGGCCAAAACTGACTTGTTCCTGACTTAACTTTCAAAGATAATGAGCAAATTTCAAAATGTTAGGTGAGATTGGCAGAAAGACTTTTAGAAAGCCTTATTTTGAACCTGTCAAAGGCAAGGAAGCATCGAGAAAATCCTTTTCAGAGGTAGATACAAGTTGATTTAGCTGTGGGGAACAAATGTGCATGTGCTGCATGCGTAGGCACATATACAGGTTTTGAAGGTATAAAATATTCTCCCAGCAACTCCAAAACATTTTCTTCTGCTCTGTGCAAAAGAGGAGAAGATCCAACCAGCCATTCCTACCACACAGAAACTCTGCAGGCATCTGCTCAAGCTTTAAAAAATCACTCCCTTGGTTTTATCTTTTCCTCCTTATGCTGAAGCCCCATCCCACTGCTCTGCTGCAGTGGGTCGCTGCAGCAGCTTTGTTTGCCTGCAGGCCTGCCCATCTGCCTCTGAGAATCTAGACTTGATCACAAATGTATTTTTAATGCATTGGTGAAAGCATTTACTTAAAATTATCTCATTTTTCCTCAGGGAATTTTCAATTAAACAAACACATAATAATTATTTCCTTTAATTACTCATCTCTGCTTACCTGGAGCTAGGGCACCTTTGCCCTGTTACACATCTGAGAGCTGTCAGATTGATTCATTAGTATTTATTTGTTTCTTATTTCCAGACCACAGAGATGTACCACGGGCATTTAAGGAAGTGCTGCCGATGTCAAAGGGAATTTCTTCCCTTGATGTGGACAGCTCAGTTCCTGTGCAGTGTTTGGGAGCCTTTCCTAGTGCTGGTTGCAGCAGTTGTGGTGAATCACCAAGATTAAAAGTGGGACTTTCTCTTCAAGGTTTTCCTTCATTGTCCCACCCTTATCAAGTATCAATCCCACCATTGTACCATGTGCCGGTAAATCTTGCCCCATTTTGGGGTAGGGGAGATGGGATAATGTTGATTTTTATAGTTTTACTCCCCCCAATAACCCACTGGCAAAGCTCACTCACACCTATCCTACTTGGTGTCCCTGCTGAGCCCACCTCTAGCAAAGGGATGGGAGAAGGAATTTCTCCTCCAGCCCTGTCCAAACACCACCAGAGCTCTGGGGCTTTTATCCTTTCCCACATCCCCACAGAACTCCTGAAACCTGCTGATTTTCCTTGCAGAGCAGCACACAGTCAGCTGGGATGCAAACAAGAAAAGCCTGGAAAATAAATCTTATGCCAGCATTAATATGACCAATATACTAAATTATCTTCAATTAAACCATGAATTTCAAGCTGGATGTGCCACTCCCAGCCCTATCCACAGCCCCTTCAAGCCTCACCAGATTTCATCTGCCCCTTTCCTGACTCCCACCCAGACCCTGTTAGGCTCCTCTTGTAAAATTGTATACTGATGCCCCAAGGAGGAGGGCAAATAAAATTGATCTCCCCTACACTGCTGAGCAGCCTCAAGCACTGGTGAATCAGGGAAAGACTTTGTGACTTTTACCTCCCACAGAATCCCCTCAGCAGGAAGGAATCCAGGTTGAGTTGTTTGCTCTTTAAAGCTGAGTTCAGAACCTGAGTGTGATGCAGCCATGGAGAGAGAGCTTTCTTGTACCAAAGGAAGCAGAAAAAACACAAATCTCCTAAATATTGCCAGCCCTTCAATCACACCTTAAAATACTCTGTATTTGCTCCCTGGCAAATGCAGCACTGAAACCAATTTTCTGAGGCACCATAATGACCTGGTGAAGGAACCTTAACATCACCATGGGGCTAAAAGCACCTTCCCACATCAATATTGTAGCTGAGCACTTTCTAGAGAAATCCTGTTAGAATTCAGTCTCAGCTGAAGAAGTGTGAGTTTCTTTTGCAATTATCACAAATAAACTTTTAAAAATGATTACCCCATCAAAAAGGGTAAAAATACCTCTGCAGATAATTTGGTGAGGAGTAGGTTTGGGTTTGGGTTTTGGGGTTTTTTTGTAACATCATTTGTCTGCCTTCCTTTTTAAAACATCGGCCTTCATTAAAGCAAGGTTCCCAAAACTGTTTTCCAGTTGAAAAGATGTCATGCAAATCTATGTGCACAGAAAATCCTGTCAGGGAACAGAAAAGATGAGCATCATCTGCAACAACCAGCCATCCCATCCCAGGTGCTCTCCAGGAATAATGAAAGGTGCCATGAACAGAACATTCTGAAGGTTTTACAAATAAACTTTCAGTAAACATGACTGAAGGGCTCATATGTGTGAGGCCACTCATGTCATAGGCATTTGCAGGATCAGGGCTTACAGAACCAGGACACAGGGGGAGTTAGAAGATAATTATCCAAAGAGACCTACAATAAATATCTGTGGGCCAAACAGCACCATATGCACTGTATATTGATTTGGTAGTAAAGGGATTACTTGAGTGGTAGTGTCTATCCTGTATATTATTCAAATACAACAGATGGGAAATTGGCATGCCATGTAAAATACAAAATTCAATATTCACCCAAGTGGGCTGATAAATTATCATAAACCATTTATGAATATCCCTCAACCATGAAGCCTAATAATAAAATAAAATTAAAAAACGCAACTCTCAGCCCAGCTCCATCAAACGGCAGAGACGGAGGCATGTGCTGGAATAAGGGCCCTGTTCTGTCATCCAGACCGAGCCAAGGCTGGGTCTTCTTCTGCACATGGTCCCACCAGGCCCAGGAGAAGGTCCATCACTGCCAATGATAAAAGGAGGAGTCCTTGATTCCATCCTGAAGAGGAATGTCATCATGAGAGAGGCTGGCATGAGCCGGGAGGTTTAAAAGAAATAAAGCAGGAAATAAAGAGGAGCACATTTTCACTCACTGTTTTTCATGAGCAGCGAATAAACCAGGCAAAACAGAGCTGTTGGATTGAATGGGAATGGGAAGAAGATTCAGTAGTCCTGGACAAAGACATCAGCATAATGAGAGCACCATGACTACAGGATTCATGCAGGATATTTCCCCTACAGCAGGCAATAGAGCGCAGTGCTCTCTGATCACCCCTCAACCTGCTGAAAAGGCTGCTAAACAGAGACTTCAAAAAACAAATCCCTAGCAGGGGATAGCATCATCTTCAGCCTTCTTTCCAAGGAGACTGACAGTGGTCATCAGGCGGGCAATGGCAGCCCCTGAGGTGTTTGGACATTGGGTATATTGTGAATACCAAAACCAAAAGCCAGCTTAGAAACAAGCCCCCAGTCCCCAGTGACCTACTGGGCTCTTCACATCCCTACAGAGAAGGGGCATGGAATTCAGTTGGGGCCTGCTTTTAACCCCATGAACATGGATCATACAAAAATTGAGAATTCAGGGCAAGAAAAATATCTGGAAGCCCAAAAGAGTTCTCTGATCAAAGAAAACATTTATCCTGGCTGTGTGGGGAGCTTTATTCCTCAACAAGGACAAATTTGAAACTGGGGACAGTGATGGGGAGAGAAGGGAGGCATTGCAGCTTCAAGAATCAACCTCAGAAATTCTGGCTGGAAAACAGGGGGGAACAGTCTCTACCCAGAGGGCAGAGTTCAGCACAGTGTCCTAATGAGCAATTTCTGTCTCACAGAAGACAGCTCACACCAGGTCTTAAGTGGGCAGCCCAACTGATACGTGAAAATTAGGAATATCCTCTGTCTTCCTTCTGTTAGTTGAGATGCCTGATAGACTCTTTTGTCTAGACTGAGTTATTGCCCGTTCCTGATAAACCTATCTGTAAGCTGTTAAGAGTATTGACAGGAAGTTAGCCAACATGGTACCATCTGGACCAGTCTAGCCAGTCCCCATGACCATGGCTGAAGATGACCCTGCCTCAGGGTTATTAATCAGAAAAGGAAAAATTACCCCCCCTCCAGGCACACATTTCTGCCAGTAAATCATTCTCAAAATAATAATAATAATAAAACTGAAGATCTCGAAAAGTCTCATTCTGCAGGAAAACAAGTCCTTTGGAAATGCTGTGTGTTTGTTCTGTGCTATGTGTAGCTGTAGCCAAAAAAAGGTATCTAGAAAAAACAAAAATAAAAAAGAGCTTATTGTGAGTAGTTCTGGACTAGAAAAAATTAAAGGCTTGCTTTCACCCATAGACAAGATTTTCAGAATGAAGCGGAAATAATTCAGGAGGAATTTATAGTAAGGGGATTAATCCTCCAACGACACACAAAAATAAATTACCTGATTGTTTTTTTAGTATTTATTATCATCCAGCAGCCTCATTCTGCTTTCTCCTTGAAAGAAATGCCACCTGTTAGATCACCAAAATATGGATTTATCATCTTGGTCTTTGGAAAAAACAAACCCACTTGGTTTTGCTCTTCGGAGATTAATTCAGTGTTGTGTCTTTGCACTTGACTCTGCTCTGTCTGTAAACTGGCACATCTAAGAAATGTCACACTTATACGAATAAGATTGCTCTGCTAAAATCACTGCAATCCTGTGGTATATATGCTTCTGCTGTTAAATTCCAAGAATTTAGGGGATAACTAGGCTGGGAAGCTGGAATTGCCTCCCCGGTTTTATCACTGTCCTGCCCTGTTAGACAGGACACTTCTCTCAGGTTTTATGTCTAATTCTCTGTATTTTGTCTGTTTTGCCTAGAGAAATCACACAATCCATAAGGATCCCCAGGCTCCACTGGGACAAAAAATCCCTGTCCATAGGATAATCAGTAACTGCACATCTCATTATAGGTGTGTGTGCTCGCTCCATCAGTGGAGAGACAAGGGAAAGGAAAGGGAAGAGTGCAGGTGCCCTTCCATGGCTGGGCAAGAGGAAAGAGGAAAAGAGACATCCAGAGTCATCTCTTGAATCCATCCCCCCTGATAACAGCGCTGGGCAGGGCTGTGATTCAGAGCATTTCACTCCAATACTTAACAGACACAAAGAGACATCACAGCAACTTCTCACGATGATCAGCCTTGGGGGGGAAAATCTGATTCGTGCCTACAAAACATTTTCTCTAGCAATCACATAAAGCAATTATTTGGGATTTCATCCTTTTCAAGCCATCTCTTTCCTCCTTCCACTTTTCTTCTTTGCCCAGCACATGAGAATCACCAGATTATCAACACAGAACACCACCAGAGACCCTCTTAAATCCGTGGCAAATGAGTGTCCTGACTTTCAAGACCCTGCAGCTGTCCCTGCTGATCCTGCTTAGTCTAAGGCAAAGACCTCCGTGAAGCTCCTCTGCTCCCCTTTTAAACACTGGCTTGAACTTTGGGACCTTTGGGCCATGGGCTGTGTATTTGTCTTTGTTCTTGGCACTGGGGGTGCAGACCAGGGTAGCTCTTGGCACACTGCTGACCTCAGTTTTGACCTCTCAGCGTGCCCATGAGAATGGGGACTTGGCCCATTCTCCATCCTTTCTGAGGTAATGCCATCCCAAATCCATGCTTTGGCCGCTGGTTCCCCTACCATTTTTTTAAATTTTTTTTTGTTTTTACAATAAGGATTTCAGGCTGTGAACTTCCACAATCTCAGTTGCCATGCAAACTGGGTCCTTCTCATCCTCCCAAGAATAGAAATTCCACCTGTAGCATTCAATTAGCTTTCAGAGGCCTGATCACATCAACACAGGCTTTTCTCACATCCCCATTACTTTAACATTTGCTTTAGAAGCGCCAAGCAACGTCATTTTTGTAGCTGTGTAGGCTCTTGCACCCCGAAGTAGCAGGTCACTAATGTGCCATTACTATAATTAAGAAATACAGGACGATTCAGTGGCAAAAAGAGGGAAAAAAAAAACAACAACCAACAGACAGAAAGACAGAGAAGCCCCCTGCAACATAATTGGTCACTGCTATGAATCTTTACTCAGGGGACAGATAGCAGGACCAGAGGTAATAGCTTACACACGTATTCTTGAGCTGTGCAATAGATGGAAAAGTGTCCCAGATGGATTGGGCAGGGGCTTAGTTCCGGGATTATGATGAGACAGTGGGTAATTATTGAGTGGCATTGCCTCAGCGCTGATTATATCTGCAAGCTTGTTCCTTTCCTTCAGAGGAAAGCATTGATAAAGATAAACCATGCTGCTCTATGTCCTTCATGTAGCACAAAACAACACATTTCAATCTAACAGGATCAGGTCTCCACTTTGATCACAATCTGTTACCTAGATGTCTTTGCAAATTAATCAGCCCTGCTTGTTTAGCTCCAGTCAGTTTGTACTGCTAAATTAATAAATGTACTAGGAGCAACAGAATACATAATTAAATTCTACAGTTTAATCTCCACATAATAATTTTGACCTTAGTCTGGGGCCTCTGTTATAGCCAGCAACACATTGACTAGAGGCAGACCTTGCAATGCAGCTTACACTAACAATCTACCTTGAATGATTACGCAGGGGCACCGTAATCAAGGGCTACTAAAATCAGAGGAAATTAGGAAAACAAAATTGTGGCCACAGCTTCTGCCTATAGAAAATAAAAGGGAGCTAATGCAGCATAAGGGCACACCTACCTCAAAAATTAGAGAAAAATGCTCTGCCTTGGTTCAGTTAACCAGAAACAGTCATTTTGTATTTCCAGTATCTACATCAAATGCAACCCAGAAGAGCAGAGGATGGCTCATGCTCTTCCCAGGAACACTTCCAAACTTTTGGGAGAAGAACAGGTCGTGCCATGGAAGGGTTTTCTGTGCTGGCCTCATCAAAGGTGACACCATTGATTTGTTACATCTGTTCAATACACCTGCACATAGTGAACACCCCTCTCCCATATTAGATGCTGTTTATATTTAAATCTGTTCTCTTCCCACTAGTGGGAATTCAGGAACTCTTCCAAGCATTTTCCACATGAGCATCAGCTGCAAAATACCCAAAAAAAGATCAGAGATGTCGATTGCTTCAGTAACAGAGAGAGAGAACTGAACAGTCTGCTCACAGAACTCCATGAGGAAGGGGCAGGGGGGCCACAGGGAGCTTTACCCTTAACTTGCAGTCTGCAAAGGTGGTGCTCTAAGGGGCTCACAAAACAACCCCTGAAAAGGGAGTTGTAGGCTAAATGTCAGTGTTTCAGGCTCTGCATCCCCACTGCATCTTCATGGGCATCTGTAATCACTGAGTGAGCAGATCCATCCACTTCTGCCCTCCCTATGGACACGGCAGTTCACGGGTACGTGTTCATCCACACTGCTGACAACCAGCACAGCCAGACAGACATCCTCACACTTGGCTCATCTGCAAGCTCAGGGCCCTGCCATGAGGTTTCTGACCTCCCCAAAAATTGTGTCTTGCTCACGTACAAGGAAGTACAGACCTACATAGAAAATGGGGATCAGAGTTCCCACTGTGTGGCACAAATGTTTTTTTTTAATCTTTATATTGTCATGCTTTGCTGTGAGCATTGTTTTCTGGCTGCCACACATCCAACATGGGAGGCTCTAACACATAAAGACAGAGGTGAAGAATCAGAAAATGCTAAAGCTTGGTTCAAAACCAGCCTAAATCACTGAGATCCATTGGTTTTGACTGGTTGTTTTGGGGCCAGCAGGCTGGAGGCACCAATGACATGATGCTGCTGCGGTTGTGCCAGATCCTCAATCAGTACAGAATGGATCCTTAGAACTTCTTCCTGTGGTACAGGGCCCTGTTGTGAATAAGAAACTGAAGCACTTGTTTTAAAAAACAGCACATTGAATAAATAAAATCAGAACAAGAAGGAAAGTATCTGGTAGTAATGGGTATTATGTATTTCCTTTAAAATATTTAGATTAAAAGCCAGCTAGCTGCCTTAACACTTTGTGATTGGAGATAACATCAGGAGCTTAAGAAAGAGTTTGGCAGACAACATTTAGCAGACAACATGAGCAGTAAAACATCTGATGCACCTTGGACTCAGACCTTGACTGTGGTAGCTTGCATTAGAATCCTTCAAAGAACTGAAGGTAAATTGTGCTATTGTTTATACAACTGAAAACAAATTCAGTGCTATAGGTCCAAGTATGAGCAACACTCAGAGAATTCAAAATAATTTGAATTGGTGATCAAACTCTCAAACTGTGTGAAATACTAGCATGGGACAGCACAGAATTACAGCTGATGGTGGATGCTCCTCTTGGACACGCAAGTTCTCTCCTCTGAGCTCTGCTGGCAAGGTGAAAAGTCTCTGTGCAGGCTCATAGGAACAAGTGTGGCCAGAGATGATGCATTACAGGAACATACTTTGACTCACAATTTATGGTGCAAGTCTGTTTAGCATTTAGCTCCCTGTCCTCCTCCAGGAGGTACCAAGGTTTGGATGTGACTCGCTGCAGAATGGGGCAAACTGGAAACTGGTTGGGTCAGAGAAAGTTTCTAGAAGTTCCCAGCCCATAAAAATGTCTTGGTCTGATGGGAAGCAGCAACAAGTAAAAGGGGTAGACTCTTAAAATTAATCATAAAATCACAGAACCCTTTAGGATTCTCTAAGATCACCAAGTCCAACCACTCCCCCAGCAATGCCAAGGCCACCACTAACCCATGCTCCCGAGAGCCCCATCCACACAGCTTTTGAATCCCTCCAGGGATGGGGAGTCCACCCCTGCCCTGGGCAGCTGTGCCAGTGCTTGGCAACCCTTTTGGTGAGGAAATATTTCCTAATTGCCAATCTAAACCTCCCCTGGCACAACTTTCCTTCTTGCAAAAAAGAAGAATCACAATGCCCAAGAAATGGCAACAAAACCTGCTGAAAAATAACAGAAAACCAGACAAGACCACTGCCACTAAGCACCTAGGACAAAGCTTGTCCCTCCTGCATGGGGCTAAGTGAACAATCCTCCTGCAGCTCCAGTGAAGAATTTGGAGAGCTGGATGCATGGAGTGAGGTATGGCCTAGCACAGAGGCCTCATGAGCAAACACAGATGTCCAAAATGGAGATGTCTCTCTCTGAGCTATTTATCTGTGGCTCCTGTCAATAAATGGAGAGAGAGAGGCAATTCTAGAACCTGATTCTTCTGATGTCTGCCTTAGTCACCAAAGCTTAGGTGATTCCTGTGTCTGGGCTGAGCTGGCAAATGGCTCCGTGTCTCGATCCTGGTTTGCTGCCCATCAAATCCACACTCTTCCTTTGACAGCTCTCACAGACCACTGTCCCCAGGTGCTGCATGCCAGGGAGATCACAGACAATCACAGAATCACACAGAACTGACTGGGCTGGAAAAATAACTCAGATCATCGAGTCTAACCTATGACTGAACACCAGCTTTGTCAGCCAGACCACAGCACTGAAGGACACGTCCAGTCTCTCCTTAAACATCTCCAGGGATGGGGATTTCACCACATCCCTGGGCAGTCTATTCCAATGTCTAATCACCCTTTTTATAAAGAAATTCTTCATAATATTTGACCTAATCATCCTCTGGCACATCTTAGGACTGTGTCCTCTTGTCCTCTCCCTTGTTCCCTATTGATGGTAAATTTGTGTGGTGGCTCCTGCATCTCTGGCCACACAGCCTGATCATCACACAGCCCCAAAAACTTTCCCCCTGCACTCAGTGTTTCTTCTGTGTTCATTGAGGCAGGATATTGGTAGGATAAATGAGGCAAAAAATGGTATCATACTAAATTAACATGACTTATAGCCCTTCATACTGCAGAAAAGCATAAATCACCCTACAGCAGCCACGTCTCAGGTCTTTTGGCACATGCCCGTGGCATAATCACATACAGTATTTAACACAACTGTGTTATTTTTCATGTCTGCGCTATGTAAAGTGGCACAAACCACCTTCCTCCTTACACTGTGTACATGCAATAATCACAGAGATAGGAAATAATCAGAGAATATTCTGAGTTGGAAGGGATCCACAAGGATCATCATTTGTCTTATTTATTAAAACAACATTATGCATTATAGAAGGGTGACCAGACATGCTTTATTTTAAACATCTATAAAAACAGCACCCATGCAACTGATTTATTTATAGCTTATAGTTTATATTAGCAATTATAACTAAGCAGAAGAAAAGCACATTCAAATTAAATGTTTACATTTTTCAAAAAAGGGAGAAGAAAAGCAAAAACAGAATTAGGAAGAAAATGTACTATTCTTAAAGAATAAACAGACTTTTAACACTAAAAGGACAATTCAAGCAATCAGCCCTGTTCACCATTTATATCAATTATAAACTTAAAGATCGACTGGAATATGGAAATCTCTAGAGGCCAGGGGTATTAAAAATATTATGCAGAATTGTCATGCACTATTCTTAAAAAATAAACTCCAAACCTGTGCATAATGTGGGAGCAGATAAGCATTTGCAGTCAGGTTGTTGATCCAAAGAGAGTAATTAAAGAAGGTGAGGTCTAAACTTGTCAAAGTCATTTTGCCCTACTTTCCTATTTATAGGTTTCAAAATGGAAAAAGCCTTCAAAAGGATTTGCATCCTAGCTTCCCTCTAAGATCCTTCTGCAAGAGATTTGAGAATTAGCTGCTGTGCCTGCAGTATATTAAAATCTTTGACAGCCATCCACTTGGGGAATCCCTGGGAAAGAAAGGAACAACAACAAAAAAATAACCACCTCACTTTGCTTCAAAAGGTTCACAGTATCACTTGAAAGTGGGGAATAAATCACTGTTCTTCGGAATTGTTCCTGAGGCTTTTCCATCCCGGGAGGTCCTGCAGTGGGAAGGGCGTGTGGAATCGCAGCCTCCCGCACCTTGTCCTGCTGCTCCCCTGGTCTGAAGGTGTTCCCCTGCCCCTGGACCAGAGCAGGGAGGAGAGAGAAGGGCCACTTCCTTCTCAGCCAGTGTGGTTTGGATAAGGAATAGATCCAGGCATCTTTCCAATCTCAGCATCACAGAATCCCAGAATGGTTTGGGTTGGAAAGGACTGATTTCATTCCAGCCCCTGCCATGGGCAGGGACACCTTCACCAGACCAGGCTGGTCCAAGCCCCATCCAGCCTGGCGTTGAGCACAGAAGTGCTGTATAAAAACTAAAAAATACAAGTTCCAAACATCTCTCACAGAAACTCGCTTGAAAAGACAAGATAGTGTTGGGGTTCTGCTCTGTTAAAGACAAAACATTGTTGGGTGAAATCTTGACTTTTCCCTGCATTGGTAAAATTTAAACCTTCTTTAAACTCAAGGCTCTGCAAGACAATCTAGTGACATACCAGTGGTAATGTGTTTAAATGAGTAGATGGAAATGTTTTACATGAAAAAGAAAACAAGTTTTTAACCTTGAAAGCTGAGAAAATTGTCATTTTTGTCATTCAATATTTTTGACAAAACCAAGGAAAGTCCATCTCAACAAAATTTAAAACTGCAATCCTGATTTAAAAAAAAAAAAAAAAGGAGAGAAAAGAAACTACTTCAGTGCAAATTGTTCAACTGCTACATTCTCAGCTATGAAAAAACTGCTTTAAATGGACACTTTAAACATTGAGTTTTCCCACTTATCACAGAAAAATAAGTTTTCTTTGAGCAGGTCTCCAATAGACGAGGTCTGTGCTTTTTAAAATTGACAACTGAGCCTTGCTTTACCCTGTGACTTTGCAGCTAAAGGCAACCTCTGGCTCCAAATATATTCTGATGTCCCACAGGCATATGAGGAAATATTCAGTGGGCAGACAGGTATATGCTGTGGGGGACACCATATTAACATAAAATATAACTTTTCACTTCCACTTATCTCAGCTTCCTTGTGCCTGGCTATGAAAAGGCAGGGAGTTATCAAACTCCATCATCACAGCTCTGCAAGCAGATAAAGAGCACAGCTAAAGTGATGAAAATTAAAATATTTTGGGGAAGCCAAGGGAAAAAAAAAAGAAAGTTGACTCATTTTCTAAACTGTTCCAGCTATTTGGAAAAATAAGTCATTGAATGGTTTTGTTTCTCTCTTGTTCATTCACTCAGATTTCCCAGCCATCCTTATGAAGTTTGAGTGTTTCTCATCACAAGGATTAAAGGTGTGATGACATGGGCATATGTCATAAAAGAAACTGCTTCTTCTACCTTGGCACTTTACAATCCTGAGAGACAAGCAATGCTTAAGAAAATGTGCTTTTTATGCCCACAATGATCCTGCTGAAGAGAACATCAATGGAAAGTGTCATTTAGATAATTAAAAGTGAGAACTAGCAGAAACAGCATCCAGAAACACACACAAAAATATAAAATTTGCCCAGGGGCCTCTTCTGTTATTCTGTTTGTGATTTTGTGGACCAGATTTTTAGCTGAGTAACATGATGCAAGTGCACCCACAGCCAAGAATAAGCTGGTTTGCAACAGCTGAACATTTAGCCCACCAGCTTTATGGCATTTTAAACTCCTCCTTTGAATTCTCCCATTTTTTTCCGCTGCTATCACCCTTCCAAGAGAGCATTCATCCCACAACACCTTATCTACAAAGGGCTCTGCAGAAGATATGACCCTCGAATGCTGACTGGGATGGATTTGGAGGAAGGGCTGGCTGGCTTGCTACCCTTAAACTGGTTTAGCTATTTGATTTCCTTAAATCATAGCCTAAATTATCTGAGAGGGAAAACCAATGTTTTCAAAATGGGAAACCCACTCTCCACTATGTATTGATGGCTCTAACAGGAGATGTCCCCCAAAGCCAACCT
Source organism: Pardalotus punctatus (assembly GCA_013400915.1). NCBI lineage: Eukaryota > Metazoa > Chordata > Aves > Passeriformes > Pardalotidae > Pardalotus > Pardalotus punctatus. The sequence goes on along the minus strand of VZTX01026210.1, from coordinate 119,322 downwards.
CTCCTACTTCAGCTTTAAATGAGCCTTCAAACGATATCTCATTTCCTGCTTCTGCATCGCTCCCACCACCTCCTCACCTATTTGCAGAGGTGCAGAGCCACCGACTTTGCAAGTGTGCCACGACCCTGAGCTTTGGCCAATAAACACAGCACTTTTTACCCCAAAATATCACAGGTACCCCGACTGAGGAGCCCAAGGCTCTGCAAGACAATCTAGTGACATACCAGTGGTAATTGTTCTGACAAGGACCCTCTGAGCAGTGTCACTGGAGGTGACAGTCACTGGCAGTCTCCAGCTTAGCAGCAAGGTCACCGGGGAAAGGCAGTTTCCACTAATGCTGTCAGGCAGAGCAATTGTAGGCAAATCTTTCTGTTCCCGAGTGACCACCAGCCTGGAGGGCAAGAGATGGCAGGAGGAATGGCAGATGAAGTACGACACTTAAAAACATCTGGTTTTCCTTCTAAAATGAAAACTTTAAAAAAAAAAAAAAATAGCTCAAAATTAGGAGAAAGGGACTGTTTCTTTAGCATCTCTGGTAAACTGGCAAATCCCTGGGCCTGGAGGGCCTCTGTCAAAGCAAGTAAGAGCTGGATGGAGACCCCCCCTCCATCGCCATGCCCTGCCCTTGCCCCCCGAAGCCAAGTTCAGCACTCCTGACCCCTTGCAAGTGAATAGGTGGGGGAAATGGCCAGTCCTCTGCTCAGGGAGCTCAGCACAACTCCCTGCCCACGGCAGAGCAGTTTTCCTTCTCTGCACACGCAGGAATTCGGGTCTGCCTCCCCTTGCAGCAGCCGTATGGGTGCCAATGTTAAAGAGACATTCATTTGGAAAGAGGATACTCTGCAAACTGATATGCAAATAAAAGCCATCAGCAAAGAGATGCAGCAGGCAGGAATGGGGGCTCACACACACATTGTGTGCTCTCCAAGTTCAGCTTTTCCCTGACCTGACCTTCCCTGGAGGTACCACTTTGCCCAACAGGTGATGTTTGACTCGGTGGTCGGGAGGTGACAATGTGCCAGAAATGGGAAATTCATATCATTTGTATTCCTTTTCCTCTGCTATTCTGAGGGTTGAAAGGGCCACCATTTTAAATTTAATTTACAGGGTATACCGTCTATCTGTTGGAAACACGAGGAAGCAGACCTTGTCCTAGTATTTATCAGACACATGCCGCCCATCTGCTTGAGCTGGGTCGAGGAGGATTTGCTGTTAATCCTTCAGACCCATCTGCAGGGGGTTCAAAATGCTGACCAGAAAGCTAGACAAGATGAGGTTTATTTAATTAAAAAAACTGCTCCGGAGGTTACTGGAAATCACTCTGAAGAAGAAATAGCTTTTGATCATGTCACTTCTAGGGAAGGCAGGAGGGGAAGGGGGGATGGGGGAGGCAGGCAGAGTTTTGCATCAAAATAACACCGCGGCTATCAGTAAATAAATAAAATGACAGAGCTGCACCAAATAAACCTGTCCCCACGAGGGAACATTTCTATCTACCTGTTACATCAAATGCAGGAAAACTAAGCCCCCACTCCAGCTTGGATGTTTCGCCACCACATTGCAGGGCTTGGCCTCTAATCTGGGCAAAGTATGAAAGGCAGAAATTGGGTTACTCGCGCACGCACACACCCGAGCACACACACACACTCACTAATCTGCAGGTTTGTTTGCATGGAGCTGAAAAGGAGGCGCACGTAACCTCAAAAACAACTCCAAAACCTGCAGCACTTTAAAACCTGGCATTTCTTATTTGCCTGCTTTTCGGAGGAAGCACAAGTTTCTGAGGAAGATGGTTAAACCTGAGCTTTATTACTTTAACGTTTAATTGCTGCTTTTCATAATCACTGTTCAAGATCCATTTATGTGGAAGTGAGAAACAATAAAATCCCATCTCCATTTGCTCTGCTGAAAATGGACATCTGTTAGTAACAATATTAATTCTAATGAAATATTATGCACACAACTGGTTTAATGCAGTGCTGCTGTTTGGGAGAAGTGGCTTTTCGTGGGAATAATCCTTATTCTTCCAACTCCTGATTGTTATTTTATGGCAATATAATGCATGACAATTCTCTAAGTAGCTCGGACAGAGAATTTGCCCCTACCTCTCCCAGGGCTCTTTGAAATGCTTTTCTTGTTCCTAATCAGATTTCTGTACTGGGGGTTACACAATCATTTTCTTTTTCTTTTATGTTTTGGTTTGTTTTGGTTTTTTTTTTCCTAAGCACAAACATCCTCAGAAAAAGAAAAAAAAAGCAGAGGCAGAACTGAGCACCAAGGAGAACAACAGGCAAAAAATTACAATATTCCCTACAATAAACTGTGAAACAGGGTCTGGCATTGCTGGTCCTTACCCAGCACACCGGTGAAATACAGCTCCATCTAGGGACAAGGTACATCCATCCTGCAGAGGAGACGGATTTTGGAAACCAGGACCAGGAACAATGGGGACATCTCATTCTCCTGCAGAGTGGCAAGTAAAGATTCATGCTGCTTGGGATCAGATAGCAAGAATTGTGCTTTGTGGCTGAAGATAACCTCTGAGCAAAGTAACTTTATCTACAGCAAATTATTCCTTAGCTTCCCATTGCAGGATTTGCTTCACCTTAGTCTGAAGCAAGTGGTGCTGGCTACTATCAGATAGAAGGGTAGAGGGATGTCTGCTTTGATTTAATAGACAAGTTCCCATGGAAAGTGCTTGGGCAAAGTAAGAAAATCTCATCCGAGGATTGTGGAGAGAGAAATTCACTGAATTTCTTTTATTATGACCAGGTTAACCAACTATGCAGAGATTTGACCACACAGATATAAGGTCTCTGATGCTTAGCAGGCCACTGAAATAGATGTTCTCTCTCCTGGATATGCTGCTTCAAGTTATCCACGAGTCTTTTGTTCCCCTGAACCTCCCAATCCACATCTTTTTTATTGTAAACCGGGCATTTCCCGTAGTTGTTTGTTCTCAGTCATGTAAATGAGACATTAACCCTTCCTAACTGTCCATTCCTGAGCTCACAGCCCAGGGCTGTGTGGGATCTGACACCCAGCCCTGCCTGTCCTCGCAGAGATGAGACATCGCTGCTGCTTTAATTCAATTTAATATTTTTTCCTGCCCGTTACTTCATCTGTGGCAGCACTGACAGAAAGAATTGTAGAATTGGTTGGAAAAGACCTCCAGAGTTTTCAGTCCAACCTTTGACCAAAACCTCAAAGCCACTAAACCACATTTCAAAGTGCCAAGTCTGCTTGCTTTTTGAACACTTCCAGGGATGGTGACCCCAACACTTCCCTGGGGAGTCTGTTCCAAGGCTTAAACCACTCTTTCAGTAAAGAAATTTTTCCTAATACCCAACCTGAACCTCCCTTTGGTGCAACTTGAGGCCATTTCCCCTTTTCCTATGGAAACAGAGGTACAAACCCTTAATGACTGCATTTAAAGGTGGCAAATTTCCCCAATTTCCCAGTGCAGAGACTTAAACCACACACAGATCCTGTATTTACACATGCAGAGTGGAATTTGCACATGCAATTAAGTTGATTGACATTTTCTCACTGTGTAGATACTTCCATCGGCAAACATTTGGGCAAGCAATCAAGTGAGTTATATTTTTAAATGCCCAGCCTGGCATGCAGAAGGGAACATCCCAGCCAGACAAGGAAACAGCAAGGACACAACTTGGATGAGTTCATCTGAGCACTTTAGAACCACAGAAACCTTTAAGTTGGAAAAGCCCTCTGAGATCATAGAGTCATTCCCTCAGCACTGCCAAGGCTACCACTGACCATGTCCCCAAGTGCCACATCCACACATTTTTTAATCTCTCCAGGGATGGTGACTCCACCACTTCCCTGAGCAGCCTGTTCCAATGCCTGACCACCCTTTCAGTGAAAAAAATTTCCCTAATACCCAATCTAAACCACTCCTGGCACAATTTAAGGCCATGTCCTCTTATCCTCTCAGTGGTTACCTGGAAAAACAGACCGATCCCCCCTGGCTGCACCCTCCCATCAGGGAGTTGTGGAGAGCAAGAAGGTCCCCCCGAGCCTCCTTTTCCCCTCTTGTCAACAAATGTAATGAACAAGAAACCAGAGCAGCAGAGGACAAAAACCATTGGTTCTAGGAAAAGCACCTACGAGGTGGCATTAAAAGTGTCTCAGGAACAAGCGAAGATCACCTGTGATGTCACTTTGGTCATAATTAGTTGGCAAAGAAAACAGCAAAGTCAAAGTCACAGTGGTGCACCACAGCCCTCCTGTTAACAGAGCGAGGCTATCGATCCCATCACTCATTTATTTAGGAGATAGAATTTTAAACAGGAATAAGAACAGAGTTACCATCAAATCAGCTGTCAGCTGGATGTCACCCTAGGCAATTAGCATGCTCCTAATGTGCTACAAATTTTAAGCCCAAATTATGTCCTCAGATGCCTGCGTTCAGCTCACACTGACTTTGCAGAGCACAGGGTTTAGAGCACTGAAAGAACAGAAGATCTGCAGGTAGATATTGCAGAGGCTTTGGACAAACAGCCCTGGCTGGGGGAAGACGAATGGGAGAGGAGATCCACGTGGCTGCTGCCAACAGAGCAGAAAGTGTGAAAACCCCTTCCTGCCAGACTGAGTAAGCAAGCCTGCAAACGTGCTGTCTTCTGCCCAAAGCAGCCCTGGGACTGGCCTGTAAATACATTTGTAAGCACTACAGGTAGTTAGTTATTAATATTTCTGGGGCTGAACCTCAGCAGGTATCAGTCATCCAAATTCCACTGATTTCCTTGGTTCGTACCAGCTGTGGCTCCATCTCTGTGTTATTACAAAAGACAATAAATCTCTTCTTTTGGCCAAATTTAGTCCCAGCTATGTCACCGTGACTGGATTAACTCCTCTGAAACTAACAGGGAAAAGTCTGAGCTCCTGTGTGGGAAATGAGAACAGAACGTGGCTGCAGCATTTGTTAAAGCAGAAAAGAAGCACCTTCACATATATATGTGATCATATTTGTTGCATGTTGGGCTAATGGAACATTTTCCTTAGAATAAAGGGGAAACAAACTGCTTTTCCTTCAGAAAATGAGATTTCACCCAAACCAAGACTCTCTACACAGGGAAAAAAACATTTCCCAAAAAATGAGTTCTGGTCGGAAAAGTGATGGTTCTTGTTTTGTTCTACATCTGCTCGAGCCAGCACACTGCGCACTGGAAGACTTGTAATTCCCCCAAGTAATCAGCTGCTGGAAGAAATAAGGGCATGTTATGGAAGATACAGTTTAACCAGTCATGGGATTTCCTGGGATCACAGGAAACAGAGCTACAGCTCCTGTAAGCAAGAGGCTGTTCAGGCAGAGGCAAATGATGACCTGATTCAAACAAAAATATCTCATTTTAGCTCAAAATGTCAACACGGAACACTCTGACATTTGCAAATCAATTCTTTTCAGGAATTATCTGTTCCAATTTGAGATGAAAACAAATATGAAAATACCAGAATTTCCCATGGGACGGAAATTCTATTTTTCAATGAGCAGTAGGAAGTATATCCATTGAGAGGTCATTTCTCTATTACCAAGCCACTGTTTTCTATGGCTGTAAACGCAAATAAAAGACAGTCAGGACTTGTCTCAAAGCTCGATGGCCACGTGGCTTCCACAGTGCACATGGAGATGCCACAAGGTCCTGACCTCCTGTTCCAGAGTACCCTCGTGTGGATAATTTTTTTGCAATGCTGAAGTGGAATTTTCCATGATGCAATTTGTGGCTGCTGCCTCTTGTCCTCCTGCAATGTGTCTCCAAAAACAGTCTGGCTCTGTCCCCTCTGTGACCACACTGGAGCCAGGTTGTGCACCCCCTCTCACCCTCCTCTGGCCAAACAAACCCAGGGCTCTCTGTGCCCACCCTACAGGCTCCTGATCATCTCTGCTGCTGGATCAAGGAGCCCCAAATTCTTCACAGCTCTGCACATTTACACAATGAATGGCACAGCTGACAAGGGGTCTGGTGATTGAACGTGCTCCTTGAACTTCTTTTCCTTATTTTCTCCCACAGCCTGGGTTGTGATGGGTTTGATGGCATTTTCTAGCTCTTACCAGCATGTGGTCACACTCCTGGCTAGGACAAACCAAAAATGGAGCCTTCAAAATGGAGCAGAGAAAATTATATATACCTGGTCTGAGTGAGTCTGGCTGAATCCTGTGCAACTCCATCACCATTCTCATTCAAACACATGAAGTCATGATTCCAAATCATCCACCTGCCTATTCCAAGCAGCAAAATAACTAATGACACAAGAACGTTCCTGGGGGGAACAGCTCAGCTATGGAATCCGTAAGTGGACAAGAGCGTGTGGAGCAGAAGATTGTGTGGTTTTGGCAGGGGGGTGGCAGATCCAAGCACAAGAGCAGAGAGAAATGGAAAAGCAAACAGCCAAGGAGAGCAATATGTAATTCCTTGCACCAAAGCACACGGCAGTCATGCTACACAGCTGACTGCAAGGGAAATGCTAAATGTATTTTCAAGCAGCTTTTCATCATCTTTTAATGCAAAGAGCTGGAAACAAAAGAGGGAAGCCAGCTCTCTGCACACCTCCAGCCAGGGCTCCGTGGAGAAACAGTGGCATCGGGAAAAACAATCTAAAAGTGCAGGCCAGCAGAAAGTGCCCCACAGATCCAGTGTGAGTAACAAGAACTACACGTGACCACCTTCTCTCGAGACCCTGATCACAAGCCTAGGCACCTTTTCCCCCTCAAGCAAACTAGCCCTCACAAAACAGCTGCCCTACTTTGGGACACCTGCCCTTTTGGTTGCCTTTAATGCTGTGTTTCCATGGGAAGCTGTACCTGTCTTACCAGAGGACGAGCTCCCCTGTATCTTTGGTAGTCCCCTGTTTTCTCTGTCTTGCTGCCAGGGGGTTGCACATTGCCAAGGGAGGGTTTTGCTCCCCAGATACCCATGGAAAGGCATCCCCCAATTTCACTTTGGAAGAGCCCTTAAAATCCTCAAAACAGGAAATTTTCCCAGTTATTCATCCTCTAGTCTCACCTTCTGTTCTCTTCCTGTTCCAAAATATTCAGCCTTTACCTTCCAGCCACACAAACCAGACACCTCTGGCTACACCTTATTATCACAGCAATTACACATCTCGTGTCTCCAACTTCTTTAAATAGAGCTGATTAATATTCAGACTTGGCAATCCCTTGATTAAACAAGACACCCACAAGGAAGCCACTACTAGAGACCAGTTGCCAAACTGGAAATTCCCTGTGAGGAAAAAAAAAAACAAAAAAAACCAAAAAAAACAAAACAAAACAAAAAAAAAACCCAAAAAGAAAAAGGAAAAAAACAACAACCCAGCTCTTTCATCTGCTTCCTATGAAGTCTCAGCTGCATCCGTGTCACTGTGCAGAAGGCAATAAGGGACGATGTCGACAGATGGGGAGCTGAGGACACAATTCACCCAGCCTTCAAGAAAGCTTACAGTCCCATACTATACATTAATCCACAAGGTCAGTAATGGGGGGGGGAGACACTAACCCGTAAGCAGATAAGGAATTAAGATGGAGGTAGCAGACAAAGAGGGCACGTCTGCAGCATTTAGCACCGAGGACGGGGGATCTGTTGGAATGTCACGGGGGGCACTTCAGCCAACAGGGTCCCTGGCTGAAGGCACAAGGGGAAGAAAAGAGCAGAAGGAAAGAAAAGGTGCAGGAGACACTCATCCAAGTGACAGTCAGCGCTGAAGAGGGAGTAAATTAATCCAGGATGACACTGACAGACTAGGATTAAGTAGCTCACCGATGTCATTAGGTTGCATGCACATATAGATGAGCTAACGAAGATAGGGACAATGCTTACCCCAAATAATTGAGGACACGGGGAAAAAAGGGTCAGGGGAAGGTTATAAAAATAGATTAGGAACCTTCCAGAGAAGGCTTTCAAGTCAGCCCTTTTCTTACTTGTTCCCTTGCTAAAATACCTATTTCTATTCTGCTGTCACCTACCTGTGTTCCTTGTCTTTCTAGCTCCTCTCCTCCTCCAGCCTGTCCAAAACACCAGTTTTTTTCCCCTGACTTACCACATGTTGGCCTGCTCTCCAAACACCACGTTACCTCCCAGCCCTCCACACACCCTTTGGAGCTTCATTCTTCTCACAGCAGCCATCACTAGGGTTTAGCAGACAAGGGGACCTCACTAAGAAATGTTAGCTCAGTCATTACATGGTATCACAGGTCCAGAGCAGACACAATCAATGTGCATCACTTTTTAAAAATGGTTAGGAATTTTAGGATAATCATGGAGCTGAGCTTGCTAAATACTGAGCTATTGTTCTGTCTTGCCTGCGCCACTGATTTCCTGTGTGACTTAAAATTTCCCCAGGGAGCTCCTCTAATTTTGGTGGTGTGATGGGCACAGCACAGCCTCTCAGGTGTGGTTTCAGGACCAATGTCCAACAGCACATCTGCCAATAAAGGGCGGGAATGCTTTTTCATCTTTCTCCTTCATACTGGTTGATATTCTCAAATGTTAGTTATTTTCAAGGTTAAGGTACAATTCACTGCAGAGCTACAGAAACTCTGGAGTGGGCACAAGGGAGGAGTGGATGTGCACATTTGGAGACTGGAGCAGCAAGCGGCTTCAGATTCCACCTCTGAGCTCACCTGGAGAAAGGATAGTACTGGCAATAAAAGAACATGGCCATTCTTTTGTGTTGCTCCATCCATAGGCTTTCTCAACAGTGTATTTTCAGTCTCTTACAGAGCATTTCCATTCAGGGTACTCAGGGCTCTCTGCCAGTAAACTTTCACTCTCCCACACTGGAATAATGAAAGCTGAAGGCTGGTAATATTTACATCAATGAGAAAGTGGGTTAAGTCATGTTTGGTAAATTAAAAAATGATCAGCCTCACTCAGAGCTGGCAGTGAGATAAAACTTAACCATGTATGACCCAAGTTGGAAAAATAAAAGAGCCATTTCCCATCTAAGGCCTCTGGTTATGGCATCTCTGCCCAGAACAGGGGCATTCATCAAAAATGTGGGGCTTCTCCTTTTGTTTCAGTTTTCATTCCTCAGGACTGTTGCAATTAGCATTTCTTAATGCAGCTCAGCTGAAAGCACCCCAACACAATCCAAAGTTGCTAACTACAATGTCATCATGCACCATAACGAATGTTTGCTTAAAGATCAATAGGTGAGGCCAGTGTTAATTGTTAAATTAAACATAAACATTGTCAAAACACATCCCTCGTTATTGTTCCACCTGATGGCATGAACCTGGAGATCCCTTGGTGACCTTATATTCAGGCTCTGTGACCTTCAGGTGGTTTGCATCAGATTATCTTTACCTTATGCAAACCTGATGTTTTAATTGGTCATTTTAGAATACAGCAGATTGCAGAACTCCTGCAGTCTCAGAAGGGATTTCTTTGAGAAACAGTCTCTGAGGAGGGTAAAAACACCTTGGGAACATTTGTAGGGTACAGGGTAACCTGGAGTTAAATATGTCACAGTTCAGCTGCTGCCTTTCATGGTAACATCCATCCCTAACCTCAATTACCCACTGGACTCACCAGAGACAAAAAAGTGCTGCAGAATGAAGCATTCAAGGTGACAATTTCCAGATGCTTTTCTGACTGGTGGGATTCTGTTCCTACTGAAGTCACAGGAAGAGTCACAGCTCTGAGGATGGGCACCACGGATGATGCAGGAGACCTTTACCAGTGAACATAAAAATCTCTGGGCTCCAGCACAGCACAAGCACACTGCTCTCAGTGACTAAGTGTAGTTACATTCCTTGTAGCAATGAACAGGAACTGATTCCTGCCCTGCTCCACCTGCTGCCTTCAGGTAATTAGAGCTTGCCAGAGGCTGCAAAGAGCCTAAAATAATTACTCTGACATGCATTATCTGCCATGTGTATCTTAAGGCATTAAATTTTCTGTAGAATTCAGAGGGCTGCTCACAGTCTGGTTCTTTACACCACGGGGAGCAAAACTGCATAGGTTCCATGAGTTTATCAAACACCATCTTAAAACTATTGAATTATTTTTGTCCCGCTCACACTGGCAGTGTCAGTTGTGGATCCCCTTCCCTCTGTCAGTTAAAAGCTTCCCTCCAACTTCCAGCCTTGATTTATTCAGAGCCAGTTCCTGCCTATTTGTTCTTGTGCCAGCATTTCAGCTTATATAGCTCTTATCCCTCCCTAGTGTTTACCCCCCCCACCTCGGTGCATTTCTGGAGAGCAGGCCTATCTCTTCCCAGCCTTCATGTTATTAGGCTGAACAAGCCCTGCTCTTTCAGCCTTCTTTCATAAAATAGGTTCTCCATTTCCCCAGTCACCCCAGTAACCCTGCCAGTCTGAATCTTAAACACGGGCAACCACAACCGTCCCCCTTGCGTTTTCCTCCGTGCCTCCTATAGCAGCATTAACCCTGCCACAGTCCTGCAATAAAATGGAAATATTCGAGGGCTGGGCTTGTTCTGCTCACAGCCAGGTTGCACAGTGGCCCATCTCCATTCCCTAAGCATTTAACACAGTCTTTCTCTATGTCTGTCTTTCAAGCTGAAGAGCCCATGGTTTAAAGCAGCAGCTTCTATTATTGGTCCCAGCGTGCATTGCCTTTGTATGGTATTGTACTTGACAATACCCAAATTCTGTGTGTTGATCTGAATCAACAGCGCTTCCAAATTTTCTATCAGCTGTGTGTTTCATTAGCTCAAGCAACTCCATACCCACTTTCCATCCCCTCATTTCTTCTTCCCAAGTCACCTTCCACCCTTGCCCCTTTCAACACGCTTTGGCCCATGACAGAACACTGCTTTTAATCCTCACCATCTCCATTACCATCTCATATTCCCCACACAGCACAATATATTCAATTCTTCATAGGAGCCCATCTTGACTGAGGCACTGTTCTTAACAATGACACTGCTCTTAACTTCCCAGGGAAAGCTCTCCAAGGAGCCCAGCACTCTCTCTCTCACAAACCCAACTTGCGTTTATCCCATTGTCATGTGCCTTCACATGTTCAGTTATTTAAAAAGCTGCTCTAAAGCACTGCATAGTCTTGAGGTACAGCCAGGAGTTTCCCTAATCACTTTCCAACAGCTGCTCCATCCTTTATTACAGGTGCCGTGTTTGCTACTTCCCAGTCAAATGCTCAGGGCAGAGTACTCAGGCTTTGAACAGTTTATTGAGAGTCTTTGCCACAGGAATGGTGATTTCATGTGGCACTTCCTTCTCTCTCCTGGGGCTGATCTGATCCTCACAGACTTGAACACACAAAGCGCTTGGAGTTCTGCATGTTGCACATGGCCCTCTCCATATCCACTCATTCCCATGATCCATCTTCATCCCTAGGGAGAGCCCAGGTAGTGTCTCTTCCATGCCTGGATGACACACATTAATCCCTAACCCATGCTCCGTGTGTGGTAGACCCATCCATTCTTTTTCTTTCCATTTAGAGGGCTGGTGCTTCTTTTATTGTTTCTCTTATTGTTTCTTTTTCTTACTGTGCAACATCCTTTCAAAAGATTCCATACCCAAACTTCAGACCTTCATCTCCTAACCTTCAAAAGCCTTCCTTCCCTGATCTACCCCTTCTCCCATTCCTAGTATGTTCCATTTCACTCCATATAACCATTTCAAACCTATTTTTTCAAAGCTTAGGTCTAATCCTTTCCTGACAGCTTGGGCGTTTTTTCTCACTGGTCAACAATGCCAATTCTAGATAACTCCTACACCTTCTTTTGAAGAAATTCCCTGCATTTTACATGTCCAAACCCTTGAGTTGTCCTACACTCTGGAGGTTTTGAATACTCTGGAAGTGTCCAAAACCAGTGTGGATGTGGCTCCGAGTAACCTGGTTTAATGGAAGGTGTTTCTGCCCATGGCAGGGGAGCTGGAACTGGATAATCTTGAAGGCCCCATCCACCCCAAAACATTCTGTGATTTTATGATATGATTCTATGATACCCTAATTTCACCTGCTTTAGACAAATGTACAGTCTGGGGAACCTTTCCGTGCCTTTCTTAACAGGTAACAGCCCTTCTGCACCATATCATCCCATAGATCAAATTCCCATTATGATTGAGGCCACACACATCTCCTTTCAAATCCACACTGCCACGACCAAGGTGTTATCGGTGCTCCACAGAAATGAGTTACCTTTTGATGGGTTCTTGAGTGGAGTCCTGTGTAAACCCCGCCGTTTTAATTTGCTGGAAGGAAGAAGAGCACTTTGATATCCACCCTCCCCTTCCGTCACACAAGATACATGCTCTGATCTTCCATGACTGCAATTTCATAACTTCACAAGTGCCACACAGCAGAGAAGACGTGGTTTGTGCTAAAGTCAACAGACCCAACATGGTTCCATTTTAGGTCTCCTGATATTTTTCCCTGCGTTGTTAAGACACCTTCATTCATTTTACACAAATGTGAGAGTTGAAAATTACGTAAAAGCATGCGAGTCTCAAGCGTGGCAGGATCCACAATAAACCAGTGAAAATCAACATTGAAATTCCATCTAGATAAGAAGGACATGCAGAGCCAGATTTTGGCGGACGGCAAAAAATCTAAAACAGCCTCCTTACCTTCTCTTCTTTATAAAAAACCTGGAGAAATAACAACAAAGCAGAGGATAGAAGGAGATGGGAATCTCCAGAATTCGACTTCTCCACACCATTAATTGTGGCAGTTAGAAGAATCAAGCGCTTTGGACAGATTTTGCCCGGATTCTGGAAAGCGCTTTAACATGGGTTTAAGTTTACCCTCTGTTTGGAAAGTACTTAAGTATAGGCTTAACTTCGAGCAGACGTTTAAGTCCCCTTGACTTTAACATGTGCTCAAGTGCTACCTACAAAGGAAGCATTTTCCTGAAGCAGGAGACCATCTTGGCTTAGGCACTGGATTAGCTGTCAAGAGACAGGGATTTGTTCCTGGCTCTACCCCTGGCCCTTGGCAGGGTGAGCCCAGGCAAATAACATCCCCACTCCAGGCTTCAGTTTCACCACCTGGAAAACCGAGTGAACTCCGCTGCCCTTTGCAAAATGCTCCAGTGTTGACACATGGAAAGCATTTATTTAAGAAGTACACATTCTTGTAATTATTTTCAGGGCTTTCTTGCAGTGTCCTTTCAAACTGGTTGCTAGATAATGAAGGATCTTGGTTGCACATCCATCCCCATTAATTTAGAATAAGGACCGACTTGTTTTGGCTGGTTTCCACTCTTTATACATGTCTTCAAAACACCCTATTTTTAATTTTAGCATTAAAAATTCCATTGAAGTTAATGGGTTATTAAGTTGTTGGATGCATTTTACACCTTCATATGTGAAGTGAGTTTGGATTTTCATTAGTTAGAGCTAAAACCAATTTTCAATAAAATATTAACCAAACACACAGAGAAATAGTTCATGTGGATCTATCCACTACTTCAATAAAATTAACAGACTTAGATATTTACTCTTGCCCCAGCAGTAATATTTTCCCACATTACATTTCAAACAATGAAATGACACTAAATTCATTTAAAACAAATTTATATTGTTGTTATTTTAAACAATACTTAATTCAATTTCAGTGTTTGGCATGCAAAGTTTGAAAATATCAATATTATTGTTTAATGTAAAAAAATAATAATAATTCAGCTACAAAACATTAGCATATGCAAGCTTCCCAAATGAGTTCCAGGGCTGGTATTTACATTAAACTGAAAATGAGCAAAACCAGCCAGATGTAACTGTGCCATTCAGAGAAGGGGATGCTGAGATTTAAAAAGCAGAGCATTCAGCCCCAGTTTCAGCCCTCTCACCTGCACTTGCTGGTAGCACATCCAGGGCTTTGCTGTGAATTAAAAAGAGAGGGACATGAGGATGAAGAGAAATGGGGAGGCAACTCACAGGCTGCTCACTGGGGAGATCCTTGGGCTTTATTTGTCACCAGCGAACCTCAAAATATGTGACAAGTATATGGGGGTGTTCAGGCTGCAGAAAAGAAGGCTCCGGGGAGACTTTAAAGCCCTTCCAGTGGCTAAATGGGCTCTGGAGAGCTGGAGAGAGACTTGGGACAAGAGCCTGGAGTGACAGGACAAGGGGGAATGGCTTCCCACTGCCAGTGACAGGGGTAGATGGGATATTGGGAAGAAATTCTTGCCTGTGAGGGTGCTGAGGCCCTGGCACAGGGTGCCCAGAGAAGCTGTGGCTGCCCCTGGCTCCCTGGAAGTGTCCAGGGCCAGGCTGGATGGAGCTTGGAACAACCTGGGACAGTGGAAGGCGTCCCTGCCCATGGCAGGGGGGGGAACTAAATGAGTTTTAAAGTCCCTTCCAACCCAAACCACTCTGTGATTCTCTGTATGACCAGAGGAGTGGCCAGCCAGGGTCACCCCCAAATATCAGCACTGCTGAGCTGTGGCTGTCCCACAGCCAGAGCAATCCATGGGATCAAATCCTTCTGCACATGGGATCTAAGACCAGCGCATGGGGAAGCTGTGTCAGCACAGTGCAGGAAATTCCACTTTGAGAAACAGCGTTTGAAACAAAAAAACATTTCAAACCTTGCAAACTACGTGGAGAGTCAAGGTGAGTAATGTGCCCACGTGTCCCTGAATGCTCCACCAAGAGGGAGGAGGTGCTCCACCACCTGGAAAGAAGCTGCTCCCTGAAAATTGCCAGGACAGCTCTTGCTGAACTCTTCAGCTAAGACAACACATCAGTGGAGATGGGGAGAGCCCGCAACAAACCCGTGATTCACAGCAACCTTTAAGGAAATCACAAAATACATTTAGATTTCATCTTTACCTGTTACCAGCCCTTTAAAACCCTTTTAACACTGAAGCAGTTGCCCTTTGAGGATGCCTTCTACACATTCAGTGCTCAGAGGAGCTTTGATTCAGAATAAAACAAGTGGCTAGAAGAGTATGTGGGTATTTAGCTAATTATATGTCTGGTAAATTTGTGTTTTAAAACAATGCTGCTTGTCTCCTCCCTTTGCAGAGTGCCAGTTCACTGGAGTGTTTCCCATGGATTGGCAATTAGCTGTAATTAGGTCTTGTGATTTCCCCATTTGTCCTCATGTCACAAAGTTTACTACTGGAAACACTCATTTGGATGGTAGGTGGTTGCTAATTGCAGGAGTAACAAAAACCATTGGCAGCTGCAGCACCTGAGTTTGCTGTTGGATCGAGCCATTGCCCCCTGCTCCCAACTCTTCGGGAGGATTTTACAGCTCTTTGGCTGGGTCAAGCTGCACTGAAGCCAGGGACAGGGGACTTACCCCTGCCTGCTGGCTGACAGGTCAGATCAACTCATAATTTGGGAGGTAGGTAGGGAGTTAGAGCCCAAAATTGAATGGCTGCTAAAAATTTAGAGAGGAAGAACCAAGCTCTTTTTGTCTGTCTGGTTGGCTTTTTTCCCCAGGAAAACATGTCAGTATTAAAGCGATTTTTTTACTTCTGGAATTCTGATGTTACCTCAGTCCCATGCAAGGGGTTTTTGTGTAGTTTGCAGCAGGAACCAGTCTGCTTTGCTTTTCCAAGGAGGCTAGGACCAGGGGCAACAGGATCAAGATTCAAAGGAAAATATGAGTTACCTGGTCTGGTGGAAGGTGTCCCTGCCCCTGGCAGGGGGTTGTAATGGGATGATCTTTAGGGTTCCTTCCAACCTAAACCATTCTGTGATTCTAAAAATTAGGAAAATCTGCAGAGTGAGAATTGGGAAGTGGTTGAAGTAGACTGGTGGTGGCACAGTTTCCTTTAAAATTTAGATATTTAAGAATGGGTTAGGGAAAGAGTAAGCAAGATTTTGGTTTGTTGGCAGTTGGAACTGGGAGATGGATTGAACCACTTCCTAAAGGCCTTTTGAGCCTTATTCTTTGGTTTTAGGAGTAGCACAGTCCCACCCTTGTAGATGTCATTTCACTGCGTGTGCATTTGTCACATTAATGCATATGGGCACCAGTCCCCTCTCCTGGCTGGGCCTTCTAAGCTCTTAAATGCATTCCCCCGAAGAGTGCACAGCAGAAGGGTGTATTTGACAAGCACAATTGGAGATAAGCAGCCCTGAGGAGTTTCAGGACATTGAAGAAAGAAAATAATCTTCTGGTTTCTTCTTTGCACAAAAAAAGATTTAAAATAACTCCATCCCCTCTGGACTGGAGAAAGAGACACTCTAAACCAGATAATCTCCAGCTCTTAGACAGAACATTTTCTCAGTTGATCTGCAAGATCTTTGCTAAGGAGGTCAGCAGCATGATCCTGTTTTGCTGATGCACACAGGTGTGCAGGTCTGAGTTGTGGCCACGGCACCAGGTAAGGAAAGGGTGGGAGCTGTTTTCCCTGCTGGGAGGCAGATGCAGGCTGTGCTCAGGGCTCCTTGCAGATGGAGAGCCCAGCACCTCCAGCCTGTGCATCTGTGTGGGCAGACCAGCTGGGCCCCAGCAGAGCTAAGCTGGCCATGTCTAAGTCCATCAGCAGACACCATAAGACCAGCTCTTCCTTAGCACTCTGCAGATGCTCTGTGCCTCCCCGGCTGCCTGGCAGCGTGTGTGGGTCACAGAGTGCAGGGACTGCTCTGGCTCCCCTTCCTCACCGCTCTGCATGGACACTGGCTTCTGTTCACCCCACAGGTCATGGGGTGGAGGAGAAGTAGAGCTGAAGGCACCATCCCCTTTTCCTGATGTTTTCCAAGCATGTCTTTGCCAGGAGAAAGCGCACTCATGTATGATACACATGGCTGTGTACATTCCACCTGCAGAGACGGCAGCTCTTTGTCTGGTAAATGCTGCTGTGACAAAGCTGTTCCCTATCACTCCCTTTTATTAAATACTTGCAGCAGCACTGGCTCAGTGCTTCCCTCAAACCCCACAATCTTGAATTTAGGGCTGGCAATAGAGAGGAAGCACAGAAGTGGTATATGTGCACAGGTACAACACCTAAAAATTCAAAGTCTGGTGGTCCTGATAGCATGTGAGACTTTATTTATTTCTTCAGTCAAGCTTTGGGGGGTGAAAAAACCCAGAATTAAAAACTATCTCGTTTATTTTTGTCTGGAACTGCAGGGCAGATGAGTTTTCCAGAAGGAATAGAAGGCTGCCATCGATTTTATTATTGAGTCAGTTTTAATGAGTCACAGTATTTTTGGAAAGCTTTTAAGATTACTGTAAAGTGCTTAGTTACAGTGGCTACAGGTGCCAAGGCAGGAAAGGAAACAACAAAGAAATGCACAGCAGCTGTATTGCTACGCTTCCCCTCAGAACTGGGATCAGCAGAACAACACACATGGCAAATGCAAAAGAAAATAGGAGAAGATGTAAGAGATGACAGAAGTCAGCATGGTCAGCTCCTACGCTAAAGCAAAATGCATTTTATTTAAGGAACTGTCCAGTGTTCCTTAGCTGCAAGTTGGAAAGGGTCACTGACAGGCTCCAGAATGCCAGACGTTCAGTGAATCGTGTGTTTGCCTTTCAAGCTGTCCTTTGGTTGTAAGTCATTTGCTCCCAGAGCTGCCAAGCTCTGCCACTGCCATCCTGTGTTGAATGAGACTGTGGAAACATCTCATTTAGCAGATGAGAGAAGGGAAAGCAGAGAAGGGGGAAAAGAGGTGGTGTGAAGAGAAAAAAATTATTTTTTCTTCGTGACTTGAACAGACTTGCCTTTTCTCTTTTTGCCTGTACCGTTCTGAATGCATAGGGCTCAACTTTCAGGGCTCTTAAGGATGATCTGTGCTATCTGGCAAAAGAATTGTTCAGTGTTTTGCACTAAAAAGAAGGCGCTAGAAACTACATTCTTTATATCTGGACATGGACAACAAACAGCCTGGGAAATACAGGGCTGGGGAAAAAGCTTCCAGTTATCGTTCAACGTGCCACCTGGATTTCCAGACCTTTCCCGTACTGTTTTGACTCAGAGTCAGGCAGAAGCATCAACCATGGGCTGGAGCAGGACGGATTAAACATGCACAGGGCTGCCTTTGCTCGTGCACAGCGAGTGTCGGGATGCACAGCGAGTGTCGGGATGCACAGCTGGACACTTGCATATGCAAATTCCAGCCCGGACGTGCTGCATGCAGCCCAGAAATCACCTCAGACTCTGGAGGCCCATTTTCCCTCCCCTCCTGCCTCCCCCATCCCCGTCACCAGCGGGGGACGAGCAGAATATTCTCCCAGCAGCGCGCAGGGTCACCGCCGGCGTCACGGCATCCTCCAGCATCCTCACTGCCGGCCCTGGAGATGCCACATAGCAACCTGGGCAGCAGCCACGCACAAACCCGGGCCCAGAGAGGCGGGGAAAGCGAAGGAAACACTCATTGTCTCGGTGGGCCCAGCCTTGTGTCTGCTCCTCACGCGGGGCTGGCACCGGGCCCGGCGCTCGGGCCTTGGCGGGCGGCCAGGCCAGAGTGGCAGGCACCTGTCCCTGCTGGGAGACCTGGCGACCCCGGCGTGCCCCGACGGTTAGTGCTCTTCTAACATCACGTCTACTCGAATTTACCTCAGGATTTCCCCCCCCCGGGTGCCAGGGAGCTCGGCCGATGCCAACCGCTTCAGCACGGATAAGGCGAGGCGCGTTCCCAAGCTGCACGCGGGGCACCCCCCAAGCATTCAGCTGTACTGTCCTCGCTGGAACAGATGGGGCCCATCAAGGTGTTCGTGTCCTCCACCACATCAGCAAAATGCCCCAGCACTGGGGCAAAGTCGGGGGAGAAAAACAAAGCCCGGCAGGGATGCCTCTCGGCCGTCCTTAAAATGAAATTTGGGATGTGTGCTGCTTGCTCCCACCTTGGAGCACTCCCCCCGACTAAAATCCTTCACACAAGGACAAGGTCTCTGTCCCCACAGAATCACAGCTCCCAGCAGCTCTGGGCTGCATTTTGGTTCCCTTTCTTTGGGAAGCCTCTTCAAGCATTTCCCTGATCTTTTCCAGCACCTTGAACACACAGATCAAAACCTTTCACAAGTGGCTCTGGTGGAATAAAGGACAAGGAATTTTAGTTCACAGGAGAGGAGACAAAGACCAGCCAGGAAGGGGGTTTTGTCAGGAAGTTTAGGGCAGAGATAGGAATGTCCTTATTCTGCAGCCTGTTTCTTACATAAAACTCCACTTTCTTCAGCGTTACAAATGTGAGTGGAAATATTTCCAAAGCGTGGAGAATTTTTGAGTGATCTCCCATTATTTCAGCTTTATTTATGGTCTCTTGTCCCAGTATAGGCACAGTTCACTTATCCTTCTGAAGAAAAAGAACAGAAGCTTTCACTTTCTGACAAATGATCTGCCTTGGAAATTGGAAAGTCCTGTGCACCTTGTCCTCGATTTTAATGGCACAGAGTTCATCACATAGAAATACTCACAAATGGTTTGTCTTTGACAATAAAAGTGGAGATGTATTTTGTGCTGCTCCATGGTGAGGAAGACAGGGTAGCTGAAGGCAGAGCATCCCAGCTCTACTGCCTCGTGTCAGGCACTCAGTGACTCTGCAGCCTCCTTTCTCCTCATGGAACCATGGTCCATAGGTTTCTTCTGTCTGTCCTGTCTCCCCTGATCTTTGTGGTCCAAACTTTCCTCTGAAAGGAGGATACAGTATTTACAGCCTGGAAGCTTTACCTCAGCAGGCTCCACTATAAAAGGAACAAGACGAGGAAAACTAAAGATTTAAACCCTCTCTCTTAGAAATCAATGTTCATTTTGTGTTTAGGCTCAGAGGCGCAGCAAAACCGAGGCTGGGAAATAGAAAGGACTGAGCAGAAAGTGCTTCATGCTTGAAGCACAGCCCAAGAGTGGAGTCAGTAATATTCTGGGGCCTGCTCATCTGTAAAAACAGGCTAAAAGCAGCCTAGCAGCAGTGAGATGAAGGAAAAGCCATCATTTAGGGCAGTGGCAACTCGTTAACCCAAATGACCTGCAGCTCTGGCAAGCGCTGACCCAAGGACTTGTGAATTTACCTCCACTGCCCAATAAACTGTCGCTGCCTGGCTTCTCTAATTAAAATAGTCCTGGATTTGCAGGACCTACCCAGAGAATAAACTGGAATTTATCAGATTAGCTAAGCCAGATCATACGCAGAGCATATAGGCTGGCCAACAGCCTACTTTGGACCAGATTAACCAGCTAAAATAATTGGGGATTTTTGCAAAGTCTGCCCCTAAAGACTGGCATTAAAGAAATGCACCAAAGACTGAGCATATATTGCAGTCCATTTCTTTTTACCCTGTTTAGTTCTTAGCTTGATGTTCTTCGGCAATTGCTGGAAATCAGCTTTTTATCTTTCACAAACCAGTGAAAAAAATCCTCTCTCTGCAGCTCCTTCAGGTGAGCTGTGCCAGTGGGAACTGGTGGATCTGTGAAAAGGTAGGGAGGCTGTATTTAATATATTCCTACTTCACAACTCTGTTCCTCTTGTTCCTGTATTCTGCTCCCTGCATTGTCAGCCTTGGGTAATGAGGAATGGTTACTGGAGAGGCTGAGGACTGATGTTTGAGTGGCAGCACAGCTGGTCTTGTCCTGATCCATCCAGATGTCTTTTGCTCCAGAAAAGGATGAGGTGGGAAATCCTTGCAGCCTGCAAAGGACAGAACCCAGGGGGCTGCAGAATGCCTTGGGGGCTGTGGGTAAAAGGGCGTTTCCCTGCAGCCTCCTCAAGGGAACTGTGGTGCAGTGGCACATCTCCCCACCTGCCCTCCCCGGGCTGCACACACAGGAGCCGGCACTGACGTTTTGGCAGATGTGTCTCGGTGCAATGTGAGCTCCGCTGCCACTCAGGCAAAACAGGTTTTGCTACCAGAGCCAAAGGACGGCAGCCATGGGGAGGAGCGGGAGGAGGAGCAGAACCAGGAGACACCTGGGAGCTGGATTTCCTGTTCTCACCCGCCTTCAACAGCTCCTGCCCACGCCAGACACAGCAGAGCCATGGGCATCTTGTTCCCCTCTGTGGGTGCAACACCCCCTTGGCTTGTGCCTGGAGCGGGCTTTGGGCATCTGCTTTGAACCAGCCACTTCAGAGGGGAATCAAGCCTGAAATCTTCTAGGACATTTTTATGAGGCTCCACTTCAGCGTCACTGGTTTCAGGTTTTTCCTTTCCTTTTCCTTCAACATTTACTGGGTTTTTCTTGGCACGCAGAAGCCACATTTAACAAAACATGTGAAACATCCTAAAAACAGGAACATTGTATTCTGCTCTTTGTCTGTGGGATGCGCTCACTAATTTCCCTTCTCCTTTTCAAGGATCTGTCCAAATAGGGGGGAATAGAAAACAGCAGGTGACAAGTGGGGAAATAAGATGTTGCTGTCCTGAGCCAGTGCACGTCTGGAGCCCGTGTCCGAACATTGTATTCTGCTGGAGAAGTCATTAATGACAGAGAAAGATATTCTCCCCCTAGTTTTGACTTTGTCAAGGGCATCAGGAGGTTTCTCGTTGGCTATAAAAAACAAAAGATGAAAAACCCAGCAGCCAATCTTTTCAAACAGGAGAGCCACAGCTGCAGGAGAGCAGTGACTGGCTCATTCTGTGTCTCCCATCACCACATCTCTGCCTGTCCTGGAACTCACTCCTTCCCTCATCCCCTCTGGACAGTGCTGGTTTGAGCCCCACAAAAAAACATGAAAAATCTCACACCTCTCACCAGCTGAAAGCAAAGTTCCTCTCCCAGGTGTGTCCACATCCATCTGAGCTCAAAGCATCTGGCTTAGTTGAGCCATGGCATTTGCAGCCCTGAGAGCCACCCAAAACAATTCAATACTTCCAGGCTAAACTAAGGGAATCTCTTTCTCACTGCTGGTTAGAGGACCTGACCCCAGGACCAAACCAAATGCTATCTGGGCTGCAAATGAATCTTTACATACCCCAGCCAGGGCAGGCATCTGCTTTTTTGGGCCGAGGGACAGCTGCCACAGCAGGAGAGAACAGCTCGGACCCAGCATTCAGTCTTGGCTGCAGTGACCTGCCTCCTCAATTTCCACATGTGAAATTTCTTCTGATGTAAACGGGGGAGCTCCAGGTGCTGCACAACTGCAGAAATGCAGATCTGAGCAGTAAGGTGGATTTCCAGGGTGGTCAGGGAGCTCACCCAGCTTTAGCTGTGCTCTTACCACGGAAAGATCAGAGGATTTGCTGCAGGATCCAGGGCTGAACCCTGAATTTTTCACCAAAGTTGGCATTTCACCCTCTTTTCTAGAAGCAATTCCAGAAGCTGACCTAAGACACCCGCGTGGGGGATATTATATAACAATGGAGATTGTGTGTGTAGTTTATGTAAAAACACTTAATCTCACAGCTGCTTCCCTCCCCTACACCCTGGGCAAAATTTTTCCTTCCATCTCCCATTTAAATACCTGGTATTTGATCATTTCACAGGGTTGGCAAAACAAGCACAATGGAGGCAATGTTTGCTCAGATCTATTTTTGTGTGTATGTGTGCATGTGAATTTTTGGCAGAATCAGTGTTTGCAAGAAGCAGATAAAACTTTTCTGTTGAAGAGCGACGGACAGCCAGGAATTGCTGCCTGCCAGCAAATCTCTGCTTACTGAGGGAGATCATGCCATTGTTAGCCAGGTAGAGGGGCTGGATTCGGGAATCTAGAGAGCTTCCTTGTTAGGCTATAAATGAAGGTTGTTTAGCAATTACTCTAAGAGTAAATCTCAGTGTATGAACCCACTTCAAGATAAAATCCAAACTTGGTTTTCCCTGCTTATGCAGCACAGATGCATATGCATCCTGGAAGCTACATAACCCAGTCATATTTTATTCACATCACACTCCAAGGAGCTCACTGACTGGAATTCAATAGAAACTGTTCTCTGTGTGAAAGTAATTTCAGAAAGTAATCTAGTTTATGGAAATGAAAGGCATCAAAACACAAAAAACACTGTTTCTGTACAAGTGCTTTGCTTCAAATATTTGACATGGAAATTTATATAATCCCTCTGGGGCACATGGGTTTCACGAGTGTTAACATCTTTTGAAATGAATTTCACAAATGTTTATTTGGAATACCAGGCATACAAATAATTTAGAATATCAAGGCATCTTGTTGAATCAGTCTTAATGATACAGATCTCAGATGGCTGTGGAGGTTAAAAGGTATGAATTTTAATTGGGTGTGTGGAAGATGTCATTTTCAATCATTGCACTGCATTGCCAAAGCTATCACTTTCCAATTCTAAGCTTCCTGCTACCTCCTCCTCGGCTCCTTCTGTTGCTTAAAGACCAAAATGAAACATTTTTCACGTTTTATTTGTGTGCTGGGCATGTATTAAATACGGAGTTTTGCTGCCTATCTTGGTTTATACAGGACCCCATCACCGTTGTATTGCAACACTTCTCAAGCAATAAAGAGGTTGACTTTTTCCAGACAGATAGTGCTGCATTGTCATTCCAGTTTTATAAAAAGTTAAATGATTGAAGGCAAACAACATCGAGGAGGCAAAAATGGTTGCCAAGACTGGTCAAAGTCAGATTTTACAGGTGCCTCCTTTCCTCCCTGCTGCCATGGTGAGCCCTGTTTACATCATGGCATAAATCAGAAGTAAAAATGTTTTGCCATTTAAAATCGATGGTTTCTTAATTAGTAAATCCATATTTACTTCTGGCTCTGGACAACATGATGGATAAGCACAAAAAGAAAAACCAGCTGGGTACCTGTGAAGAGATCTTTGTCCATCCTGTGTGGCGAAGGAGCAAGGATCCTGTGGGAAAAGATATCGTGTGATTGGGTAATTAAAAATTATCATAAGCCATAGGCAGTAGGAAGGCAAATTAAGCCTGCAGAGGCAGTGTGAGTTCTGAGAGCTCCTCAGCCACTGAGTGCTCAATATTGCAACTTTATCACTTGTTTTAAGTTTGTTCATAACCCAGATTTGTAATCAGCAAGATTTTTTCCAAGATACCATGTTTTTGTACATTACAAAAAAAAAAAGGAGATTTGAGAGTGGTTTGTTCACATGGAACAAAGCGTTGGGCTCTTGTTGGCTCACTCGCTGGCTACCCTTAGATGTGCTCAATCAACACAGGGAGTTAAGTCAGGCATGTTTTGGGGAAAAAAGTCCCTCTCCCATTCAACAGCCTTGGGCAGACTGTGTCTTCAGAGAAATGAAGCAGCCAAATTTCAGCAAACCTCTAAAGAACATGCATTCGACTGATAACTTGGCCAAACATGGGTGGATTTCAAGGAGGGCGTGAAAAGCACTTTGTTCACAGGCAGCACACGGCCAATTTCCTTTCTGCTCCCAAGAGCAATGATAAAAGCTCAGCAAATGGCTCTGAGATTTTTTTTTTCTCTTTACAAGCACATTTTATTCCAAGAAATCATCATTGTTTTCTTTGAAATGTCCATTGTCAGCAGCAGGAGCAAAATGAGTGAGGCAAACATCCAACCCACACAAGCCTGAACCACTGGCAGGGAAAAAAACCCACGCTGGTCTTCTGGTAGGACACATTAAAGGTGCCCTGGTGTAGAATTGTTGACTCTACCTGCACCCAGAGTGATTCTGGTTTCAAACACTATTTGCTAAGACTGATGGCCTTAAATATTTAACAGCAACCATTGTGGGTGAGGGAACTGATGGTCAGACCAATGACTTTGGCCACTGTTTATAGAATCATAGAATCAGATAGAATCCTAGAATGGTTTGGGTTGGAAGGGACCTTAAAGATCATCTCATTCCAAACCCCCCTGCCATGGACAGGGATGCCAGGGAAGAGAATCAATATGTGTTTGTGCTTCCTGCATCTGGCAATCTGTGCCTTCAGGATTTATGGACTTACTGGCCATAAACAAGTAGGATTGAAGGCGACTGACCCCCTGTGAGGCACAAAAGTGCCCAGAGCATCCCTGGGAGACGCTGCATGGACCCTCTGATGAAAGAGGAGCCCACGAGCCTTTGAGCTGGCTCAGGGTACCAACACCTCCATGAGCAGAATGTATTTCCCAAAAACAACTTTAAGAAACTCCCATTTTAGAAAGCGCAGACTGGCCACAAAATTTCCTTTTTCTCTTCCCCTCAGCTTTCTGGTTGTCCCCATTCCGTTGGCTGCCGCTGCTGCAGCCTGGTGGGGCAGGTCCCCTCTCCATGGTGTGTGAGCACACACTCGGCAGTGCCAGCCCCGAAACTCCCCCCTCGTTAAGGCGCGGGGCAGGAGCACAAAGCCCCGTGTTTTGCTTGAGTCCCTCCCATGAATAGGCGGAACAAATGATAAGCACGGAAAGAAAGAAGGAAAGCTGTCCAAAGGAGGCATCAGTTTTCCTCATGGGAAAGGTTTTCCAAGCCCTCCCCTTCCACTCTGCCCTGCTCGGGTGGGAATGAGCCCTCTGCTGAGCATCAGTTCCCTCCATCCCTGCACATGTCCTTCATTTCAGCCTTGCAACACACTTGTCATGAGCAATGACAAGGTGGTTGGGCTGACTTCCAAAACTCCTCCCTTAGCAGAGCAGAGGCAGAAGCTTCCCTTGGAAGAGAAACGCTGGCAGGAGATCGTCAATTATTTCCTGAGAAATGCTCATGAGTTGTGATGTCCTTTCTGTGCTACAAACCACCCTTTACAGGCAGCAGAGCAGGGAGGAGGAGGAGGGCAGAACCTGCCACAGAGCTGCTGGCTGGGCTGGGGAACGAGTTCCAGTTGCAGCTGGAGTGAATAAAAGAATTCCTTTGCTGGAAATGCAGTGGTAAAATGGATGTCCTGCGATGAAATGACTTTGCTGTCCTCCCTGAGGGAAGCAAATCACCTGGTGGTGCTGCTGGTTTTCAGTGCAGTTTGGCTGCATTTGCCATCAGTAACATGTGGAAGATCTGTCCTGAGGACACTCAAAGTTTTGGGGTGAAAAGGGGTCCCTGATGTGGAGAAGAGATGATGATAGATGATCTGGTCCTGTCTGATCCTGCAGTGGCTGCCAACAGCATGTCCCTTGGCAGAGCATCACTTTTGTTCCCAGGAATGTCCTTATTTGTTAATATCCAGGGGGAAAATAACTCTGTATGGGTTCTTGGAGAGGGTTTCACCATTTCAGAGATGAATTCAACCCCAGATTTTCGTTGCACACTGACAGCAGCCCCATTTCACAGGTCAGTCCCACTTTGTTCAAGTCTTCAGTGCACTTTATATACTTGCCTGACACTTATTGATGCGTAGTTTCTACAGGTGGCACTGATTTTACAGATCTCTAAAGAAGAGGAAAACCATCTCAGAAAGAAATATTTCTTGCTTAGATCATCTCTGTGTCTGTATATAGGATATAAGCCTGTAGGATATAAGCCTCTGGGAAAACCCCATGTGTTTAGGAAACAAAAGGTCTGTAAGATCCCACAAGTGAGTGGCTGGGGAGCAGCTGAGAGGAAAAAGGAATTAGTTTCTTTCTACAAGGCTGCAGCAGAAAATGAACATCAAGCAGTTTGAGTTATCAAATCCAGACTCCTGATCCAGACTTGTGTCATATGCTCCCTTTCTCCAACCAAGTGCCAAGGTGCCAGTTTGTATTATAGAAAGCAGAATAGGCAGCTATTGGACTGCCTACTGCAAATACAACATTTAAAATGCTGAAAGTGCTAAAAATTATCTTTTGCAGTGTGTGTGTTTTTACATTAGAGACCCCAGTTCAAGGGAAGAGCTCAAAGGAGTTTCATGTCTGTCAAAAATACGAAAGCAGCAAAGACCACGGAGGTTAAGATGGAATATTTGATTATACAAAACCCACAGCCCTTCATCCCACAAGCAGAGTGTGCCAACACTTACGAGGCAGGTATTTCTTCAGCCAGGGCACACTCACTTCAGCCACGACTGTCAGAATGTGCCAAAAGCCTGAAAAGCAGTGTCAATTGCCATGGTCATCAAAACATGACAGCAGCTCCAGGACTTTCTGGGAAGAACCTCCAGCACCAAAGAGGAAACTAAAACATCCTAAAACCTATTTGAGGACAAGAAGGGCCCCCTTTAATCACCAAGTCCTTCCCGTCACATTCCCCGGCAACCAAGTCATACAATCCCATTTCACAGGCTGAACAAGCCTCAGCTTCAAATGAACTGGAGCATTTGCCCCAAGGCCATTCCCAAATCTCTGTTGTCTGAGAGTCTCAAACTCCCTTCTGA
Source organism: Pardalotus punctatus (assembly GCA_013400915.1). Taxonomy (NCBI): domain Eukaryota; kingdom Metazoa; phylum Chordata; class Aves; order Passeriformes; family Pardalotidae; genus Pardalotus; species Pardalotus punctatus. The sequence goes on along the minus strand of VZTX01026210.1, from coordinate 92,271 downwards.
TATCCAGCCTGAATATATTCTCCATCAGTTCCCGTCTCTCTGTATTTGCAGCAGCACGGTCCATTAAGGCTCGGCAGCCTCAGCCCTCCCACAATCAGTCTCTGCACAACCAGCAGCCTTCAGCACACATCAAGCCAGGATAAATCATCCTGGCTGTGCCCATCTCCTCTCTCCATTCCTGACTGAATTGAAACCAGTCTCCTGTTCCTGTTCCCATCAGATGTCCCCAGTCTCAAACCCAGGCATTGCCCCAAAGGAGCTCATGCAAAGATTTATCCTAAAAAGCAGAGAATGATGCAAGAATGATTTCGTGTCCTTCACTGCAGAGATGAAGTTAGGGTGGACAGATATCCACAAAGCCTCCAGTTGCTGGGACAGTTCCAACAGCCAAATGCAACCCTGAAGATGTTAATCCTTTGCAGAATATTTCCTAAACTGGGCCAGGTGATCACTGCTCTCAATTCAAATATTTTGGAAAAGAGTTTCACAAGCTGTTTGGATCTGAGTTGCTGGCCTGGTAATTGGGGCACACTTTTTTCTTTTTCTACTGGATACAAAGCACCAAATAAGCCAGCTGTGCAGGTCAGCAGGAACTGGAGTTTC
>VZTX01026210.1:26464-91656 GCA_013400915.1 Pardalotus punctatus | reverse complement strand
TTTTTTTTTTCTTTTTCTTTCCTTTTCCTCTTCATTTGTTGTCGAATTGGAGGCACTGGTTAAAAAGAGCTCCACTGCAGGGAGTGAATGTCCCTCCTTTAGCACTTCCAGGCAAGTCCAAAACTGTTCACCAAGGCCCAAGGCCATGTGTGTGTCCATGTGTCTCCCACCCAGCAATCCCATTCCTCACTTTGGAATAACAGCACAATAAGCCCTCCTTTGGCTTAGAGTGGCCAAAGGATAATGAGTCTCCTTTGGTAGACAGCACTCTCAGGCACAAGGTGGGATTGTTGGGGTGTCCTGTGCAGGGCCAGGAGTTGGACTTTGATAATCCTTGTGGGTCCTTTCCAATATGGAATATTCCATGATTCTATGACTAAGCTGATCCTGAGGGCTATGTCCTTGGGAAAAATCACACAGCAGAAAAACAGGACAGCCCTAGAAATAAAGGGCTTCAAATTAAGAAGGTGACCAAGAATCAAAATTCCTTCCTAACCATTGGTTTTATTTCTCTGCTGCTTGAAGAGCCTTTTGGTAGAATTTCAGGCCCCCTTCGGTATATGTGTCAGTTTGATCACACTCATTGTAATCAATATTTATTTGAATTTGGACAAAGATTGTTGAGAATGGTGGTAAGGGAAGATCACATCTACAGGTTGTCATCTTGCTGGAAGAAAACTAAGTTTAAAAAAACCTCCAATCAGCGTCAAGTGGATTGCTTGGGAAATAATTTTCTTTCCTAAATGCAATCATCTATATTGGATGCAACATTTATTTGTTAAAAAGAAAATAAAAATGGAGTTGGGGAGCTCTCATGTCTATAAAAAGACTACTTTTCCTGGCATTTATAAATATTAATTTGGAATGCTAGAGAAGAACAATACATAACAATAATGAGAATCACCAAATCCCATCATTTTTGACATTGTCATATCAACAGCTTAAGGATTAGCAGGTGAACTTTAAACATATTGCTTCCAAATAATAATAATAATAACAGTAATGATAATAACATCAGAATGTAAAAAATAAAAACCCCTCACTGCATTATATATTCCTGATGGCTTTCTTCTTCTAATAGCGTTTACAAGATCACTGCTTTGAACGTTGGGATGACATGCTTAAAAAATTAACCTGGAGAAGGGGGAGGTCTTCTTATCTCTCTCCATTCTTGCAAAGCTTTGCTTAGCCCTGTCTTTGTTTCCCACTAACCCCTGACATTGACAGAGTCAAAGGCCTATCAACTAATACCCTAATTTCAGGAGGATTTTATATACACATCTATCTATGCGCATCTGCAAATGTTTTGTGCACGTGGGGACGGTCTGCGCATAAAACGAGGCAGTGTTTGCGAAGATAAAGTTGCACCAGGTGTCAATTTTCACACCTCCCGCTAAATACGCGTGGTAAAAAAAAAAAGATGCCACAATTTCATTGAAAATCCAAGCTATTGAGATCTAATCGCTGCTTAAGCTGTGGCTTTATTCAAATCTGGATCACCAATAGGGCTCAGGATGTAAATGAAGTGCAAAGAGAAATAAAGCAAAGGAAGGAGGGAAAAAAAGAAATCTATGATAGCCCTTTCCTTCAGCCATTTGATTCCCAAGTCCTTATCAGTCAATTAATGCATACTAAAACTTTAGTGGCAGCCTCAGTTTAACAGACCTAATAGCTCCAGCGAGTCCCCAGCATTAGCCAAACAAAACACACTTTCAGCTGCCTTAATATGAGACTGAAAAAAGGTCAAAATAGACAGGCTTTACAGAATAAATCCTGAAGATCCATTCTAATTTCCACTCAAGGATCTTTTAAGCAGTTCTTGGATGCTCTTTATGGTACTTTGATCCAAGCATAGTTTCATTAAAACTTTGTGGCTTGGTATTTTTAAACCTGATAGCTTCACTAAACTAGTTCTCAAAATGTTAGCTAAGCCGCTATGCATAAAACTACTTTACTGTCATGGTGTCTTCTAATATCACCTAAGTACAGGCTGTTGCAATTTTGAAAATGAACCTTTTCTACATTCACCAGATCTCAGCTTGGGAATTTCTGCTTTCGCACTTGAAGGCTGTCTCACGGCATAAAGGGAAGGTGCTGCCTTACCCCCTTCCTCTCCCCCTCCTTGAAACCTAAAACTAAAATTAGCTGCTGTACCTTATTTGTTCTGGAAGCAAGTTACACAGTACTTTTATCCACTGTGGTTTCCAATTGCAGGATTAACACTGGATGCTAAAAAAAAAAAAAGAAAAAAGAAAAAAACCCAACCACCCGAGAAAAATAACAAAACATTAAATGGTGGTTTAAAATCCAGTTTAATGATGGCAGGACAAATTCCCGAAAGACCAAGGAAAACAAATGTTACTTCCCACCTTCATAATGTGGCATGTTAATAAATCTGATTTAACTGCCACATATAAAAAAAACCAACTCCGACTATGTCTCCAGAGATTGTCCTTTGCTCTCCTGAAAATGAGTATGGCTGAAAGGTTAGGCAACGATTTTCTTCCTCACGCCTGGTGTTCACAAAAGCTTTGATTTCTCGAGGAGCTTTTGTGGTGGGTTTGCATTACAGTAGTTAAGAGAATTACAGAAAGATGGCTTCAGAAGGGGCTGGGATGAGTTTTTGAGAGAAAATACAAACAAAGGATTATTTTTAAAAAGTAGTAATAAAACTGAAGAGATTGGATTTGCACAGGCACCCTCCTCCCATCTGAGCCAAGGGACAAGCTCCCACTAATTTTCATGGGACTGGTGGTCAGTGTTGGGAAACAAACAACACAAAACTTGCAAGATAGCCCCAAAAACACCTCTGGCTGGGAGATTACCATCCTGCATGCTGGGCATTTAAGACCAAGCTGGACAGTTAAGGCCAAAACAGGAGTTTACCTGCATAAACATGCATGGAAATAAAACTTATGTTATCTGCAGTTACCCCCTGTCCTGGATGGGTTCAAATATTGCCCTGAAATGGGCCTGATGCTGGTTTTACCACAAACCAGTGACTCTCCAGGGCCTGAGCCCAGGATCCCACCCTGTAACCTCAGCTCTGGCCCCAGCACCACCAACATGAGGCAGAAGCATGAGCATGAAACCCTTGGGCATACAAAAACTCATGGGTTTGGAGCAAAAACTGTCCCACTGAGCACTTCTTGGGATAGGCTTGCTATTGACTAAGCTATAGGAAAGGCCACCAACTCTTGGCTCTCCAATTCTCTCAGATGCTCTCTCAAAAAAAAGTGGAATTACCAATTATTGCAAGCAGGTGCTGCCCAGTGGGTTGGGATAAGACTGTCCCACTTCTCCCTGAGTCCTCATCACCTGGCAGAAATGGTTTGGCTGTTTTTGCTGCTTCACACACCTCGGAGGGGTCAGCAGAGAATCCTGTCAGCTGAAGGGCTGACAAAAACTCCTGATGTCAGGTATAAAGAATGCCACCTACAGCTTAATGTCTGCACAAACCCCTCCGACTTCGGGCAAACAATGAACGTTTTTGTCTCCTTAATGCCCAGTATGCAATCGAGTGGAAATGCTACTTCCATTCTTAATCTACAAATGAAATTAAAGTTGTTGAAAGACACACGATAAACCAGGATCCTTTGTTTCTTGCAGAAGAGGGTAAAAAATTGAAACCACTAAATATTTTAGCAGATTTACTAAATTTCCAATTAAATCTGGAATTATGGCAGAGCCTGTATCTCCCTCTCACTCCACCACACACATTTTCTATTTGAATAAAGTAGGTTAGACACAGCGCTCCCTCCACCCGCCCACCCGAGTAGGAATATTAATGAAGCAGATCCGTCGCCGGCGCGCTGGGCCAGTGGGGATGCTCGGGCATCCCTGGGCCCGAGCGTCTGGGAAGGGCTGATTTATAGGGGAACAGCCTCGGCTATCCGGAGGGAGCGGGATATGCAAGGCAAGAGCACCCTCTGCCCGCTGGCAGGAGGGTCTGGCTCTGTTCACATGCCCCCCATCCCTCCCCCTCCTTCCCTTTGCTGAGGAAAGGTCACGGGAAGCAGCTTACACAAGCCAGATGAGGTGGAGACCAAATCAGGACCAAGATTATGTGTCAGGGACTTAGAGACGGCAGCGGAAGGACGGCGTGCAGTGCCAGTGCGTGCTTTCTGCCCGGCTCCAGCCCTTCCTCTCACCCCACAGAGCACTGGCTGTGTCAGAGGAAGGATAAGGGGCATCCCCTCGCTCAGGGGGTTCCAGTGCATGTGGCCAAGCTGGTCGGGACTTGGCCAAAAAGGTCTGAGAGACGTGGATGTGCTTATGGCTCTCCCAGTCTGCTCCAGTCCCATTTGGAATTGAAGGGAAAAGGGATGCAGTGGTTGGCTCTAATGGAAAGCACAGCTTCGCTGTCCCCTCATCTGCTGGGGGAAAGGTGGGGAGTTGTCCCCTGCCACAGGTCAAAAAACAAGGCACAGGCAGACCCACAGGGGTCTGAGCCTGGAGCCTGGAGCAAAGAAAGGTGACATCGGCTGTAAGGACAGGGTCACATCTGTGCAGGGCCAGTTGTGGGTCCAGCAAGTGTGTTCCTCCAGCTCCAACACAGCCACACTCTGGAAATGAGGTGAGGGAAGAAGCACAGAGCAGCCTTCCCCCGCCACATCCCTCAGCATCCAGCAATCAGTGCTTTAGGGATGCCTTGATCCAGAATGCTGCATTTGGGACCATCCCCTCTATGTTTCAGCTCCGTGTAATTTCTGACATCTGTGGGGATGTCACCTTGGAGACACACAAACCCTGTAAAGCCCAGGGAGACTGTCACCACGCAGCCACAAGAACACGCCCAACGGGCAGCTGAGTGAGGAATGCACGGGCAAGGCTGCACAAAGGCATGGACAAACCTCCCAGAGTGGCTTTTGGTGTAGCTTCTCCTCACACACCTTTTGTCCCCTGGAGGTGGCACCCACCTCATGGGCACTGCTCACAGGCACAAAGCTCTGCTCCATCCTTGCATCCTTGCACATCCTCTGCACCTGCAGGGATAGCTGGATTTCCTCCAGGACAGGACAGTGCTGTGGCACCATGCCTCGATGGAAAGCAATGTGCCATGGTGGGAGATGCTTCTTGTGTGATGGTGAAACCTGAGCTGCAGAGGAGACCACCTGAGCATTTGCACACCCAGCCCTGAGCTTCTCCTCATCAGCCACTGAGAGGAATCCGGACACACCACTCAGTTCTCCTGGGGATCCTGAGCTGAGCTGTGCGGCCACCCCTTGGCTCAGTGCCCCTGGGCAGCTCTCAGCACACCAAGCCTTCCTCAGAGGGACCAGGGGCAGGTGTGTGGCAGGAGGGACTCACAAAAGTTGCCTTGGCCTTACCACTGACCACACATCACTTTTCCCGTGCCTCAGACAAGGCTTTCCCTCCCTGGACTCTGCATCCCTCCCGTCCCACTCACTCCCTGCTCTGGCTGCTCATTGCAGCACTTAGGGATGTCACTCTCCTCTTTCTTCTATTCTTTAGCACCATCTTTCACAGGAGAGGTGGTTTTTTTGCTGCCAATAAAACAAAATAAAAGAGTGGAAGATCCTTTTCTTTTCCTTGTGTAGCAGCTTTGCCCATGCAAAGTCACCACAAGGCTTTGCTGTGGCACAGAGCACTTGAGAACAAGACCAAGAATCAGCAATTGCCCTTATTTTCTCCTCTTAAAAACAGCTCAATTGGCCTATTGCAACTTATTCCTGCTGTCTCTATTCATATCTTTTCTTCCAGGCAGCTGCCAGTTGATGCTGGACATTTGCTTGGAGTGGAATATACCAGTGGGCCTGAGCTTTAAAATGTTGTTTCAGTCATATTTCAATATTTAGCCTATAGACATCTGTATAAATCCCATCTTTTTCACAGCCTTGTTCACCAAGAGAGCTAAATGAGGTTATTTCCTTATTTGCCGTGGTCAGAAAATGCAAATTCCAGCTGCAGAAGGTTTTGCCAGCTTGTGTGGGGTTTTCCACAGTGTGGATGCCAACGCCTGAGCTGCCCACCTGGGCTTCCTCCAGCATGGACTGAAAGAAGGGAACCCCCAACCACTCTATCCCCTTGATTCCTCCAGGATCACTGCCTTGGGATGGGATGGATCACCTGGTGATGTGCTGCTGGTGCCTTTCCAGGAGAGTTTTCCGTGGGAAAGGCTGGGATGCAAAGGGGATCAGGCAAGGGGGGATTTGGAGAGGCGCTGCTTCATCTTCATCCTGTGCTCTCCCAGCCTGGAGAGCCACTCAGGAGCCAGGGCAGGATATATCCCATTTTCCATGAGACATCACTGAAGCCGAGGAAACAGAAGCAACCCTAGGAAATTCCAGGGGAACCTGCAGACATGTGAATTTTTTTTCTACCAAGCAAGTATTTATTATGATTTTATATTTTCAGACTTTACTTCTGAAAATTCAGGGGTGAGGGGGTTTTGTTTGGCTTTTTTTTTTTAAATAAAATGTGTGACTTCTCATTTTCAACAGAGCTTCCACTTTAAAATGGTCCTATAAGGAAGAAGCCTTTGAAATGAAAAGGATCAAATAATGCTCCAAACAAGGCAAATTATTTTAATGCTGTTGAGTGGAGTGTCACAAAAAATGTTTCAACAGCAGGAAAAAAGTGACTTAGTCTAATCTAAACTGACTTCAAATAATTTCCATAATTTCCAGTGGGAATTCCTGCTTACCATTGCCATGTGAGTAGTAGAAATATCCACTACCATCAACCATGATCTTGGGGAGAGCAGCCACCCTGTTCTTACCAAGGGAAGCAGACACAAAACCTCCCTGCAATGGGTTCAGTCAATTCCCATGGCTTTTACTCCCTCTAAAGGGAAAAGGAACAACCTGCCAGGACTGCTGCACGTTACCCACATATTGGGTGAAACCCAGGGCAAGAGCAGCCGTCCCTCCTCCTCAGATCCTGCACATCCAGTTCCAGGGGGTGTTTTGGTTCAGTCGGGTCAGAGCAGCAGCACTCACTGCTTTCCTGCCTCATTGGAGCTGGCGGTTTCCACTTTTCACCAGCCTCGAGCTTGGCAGGAGGGGTGGGAAGCATTTGGTGTCTGAGGGACAACTCAGTGGTTGCACAATGGCTTGGGATTGCAAGAGTTAGAATCATAGGATTCTTTAGGTTGGAAAAGCCCTCTGACATCATTGAGTCCCATCATTCCCCCAGCGCTGCCAAGGCCACCACTAACCCATGTCCCCAAGTGCCACATCCACACGGCTTTTAAATCCCTCCAGGGATGGGGACTCCGCCACTTCCCAACTTCCACAGGTTTGTGGATGCTCCCTGCTTGTAGAGATCTACAAATAGATCCTGGACCCTCCTAGCCTGGACTGGGGGACTCAGTGATCTCTGTCCCTAAAAGCAGAGACAACAGAGGTCTGGGACAGCTTGCTCCTGCAGGTCTTGCAGGAACAACCCTGGGTTATGTGATTAAACAGCAACACTGAGTTTACAAAGCTGTCAATCCCATACCTTTCATCAGCACTTAATTCACATTAAAAAAAAAAAAAAAAAAAAAAGTCACACCAGCCCTTAAAAGCTTTGGAGCTGCATTTCTCATGGCTGCAATAATACTTACTTACAATATGGACTCTAGCTGCTTTTTATGTAACTGCTGCTCTTAATCAGCTCAGTATTAGCAGCTCTAACCTGCTCTTGCTTGATTTATTTTATTTTATTTCTAAAACAAACATAGCTTTACAATCTCTCTGATTTCCCAGCTTTTATGCCACTCCACTGAGGCGCTTTAAACATCTCATTTATCTCCCATACGTTGGGAAATTACAACCCCCCTCCTCTCCAAAACAAACAACCAAGTGAAAAAACCTCCAGCTAAAATCTACACAGTTGGAAAGTGTTGATTTAAACAAAAACCCTGAAACAAGATAGGGAAAGACTAGAACATGAAAACAGACTCCTTTTTTTTCTTGCACAGATTGAGCTCTGAGGTTGTTTGCATCAAATGTTGACTTGTTCCAAGGCAGCATCTTATTTAGATGTTGTGAAACTGGAAGGAACCAGCGTGAAATACATTTTTCAGTTGTTTGAGAAAGACTGTGCTGTTGTATTTCTTCTCACACACGTTTTCCTCTCTTCCTTCCTTCCCACTTCATCCCACTTGTGCAAAGGGGGCTGGAAGCAGTGGAATAATTTGAAGTATCAGGCTTTCCAAAGGAGGCTGGGCGGGAAGAACATTAACAGTTGGGCTTTTTTCTGATCTGTATTATTTATAAAAAAAATTCTCCCCTAATCAGAGAGGCCGATTTAAGGGTTGTGCTTGTTCCTGGGGGATGTGTTTCTGAATACGGATGGTGCTTAGGAATATCTACCCTTTCTGCACTAGTGCAAGCACTGCTGTGCCCCAATGGTGCATTTTTCTAATTGCATCATTCATTGAAGGCAAATAATAATAGGTTTTTTTTAAAAAAATATGTTGTTTTAGGCTTCTCTTACATCTTCTCCCCATCTATCTCCTGCCTAGTGCAACCACAGGATTTATTCCATAGTATTTGAAATTAATGGGAAACTTTTTCTTCCCAGTCCCTGTTTGGTTATGTATGAGCCAGTGACTCACGTTTTTCCATGTTTTTAAATAGAAGTGACAATATCCCCACCTAATAATTTTCTTAAACTTTTTTTTTTTTCCCACTCTGTAACATAATTATTTATCCACAGAAACCCACATAAAAACACTGCTGGAAGAGCACTCTACCACAAGATGCATCCTCTCCCTATCAAGTAGCCAAGATTTGAATTTTTAATTGAAGATATCACCCAAAGATGAAACCAGCTCCCCGCACTTTAACAAACAAACCCAACAATTTAACGAAACACGAAGTGAGAAAAACATTAAAATCTCCTATGTATGGATGGGGATGGAGAGGGTGGAAGAGCTATAAACCTAAACCCTCCATTCCAGACCACATCCCCACATGGAAATAAGCACCAAAGCATGTTGCTACATATTTTTGCAGAAAATAATTCCAAACAGCCTTATCAGCGGCGGCGGATCCGGCATCGCACCCATCACTTATCCGTTGTGCCCTCTGCTGGATGCAGCACACAAAGGCAAGGAATATTATTTCCAATTAATTTTTGGCATCATCCCTTGGCATCTGCGTTAGGAATGCAAAGCGTGAAATTTGTAGTAGCAGGTTTAATATTTGATCCAGCCAAAAAATGTTTTTTTGCTACAAGGACTTACCTTTGGTAGTGTTTTCCTCCCCGCTCGCCCCCCTCCTCCAGCTCCGCGTTGTGTCGCTGCCACCGAGCCTTGTTTATGGTCCAAACGGAGAAATCTGCCACCGAACGCCATCCATGGCAGGAATAATTTCATGCTGTGCAAAATTTGTTTCATTTCACATCCTGTAAGAATAATTACTTAGCATAATACCACTTAAGCTGTATTTCTAGCTGCAAACATTAAGGAAATGGTAAAAAGCTAGATCCCAGTTGGAACAGGGGGAAAAAAAGGGGTATTTAGGGGTCCCCAGGGTTTCTTCAAACTGGTCGCTTTTAACACCAGGGACAACTGGAAGAATTAAAGTGTTCTGAGTGATGTCACTGAATTTAAAAGCACAATGAACCCCAATATTTTCAATGATATTTGAGGTCATTCATGTGCTGGGGACCTCGATAGGACACTGCCTTCAGCAACTGAGGACAAAACACATAGCCCATATTGCCCACATTTCTCATGTTTTCTGCAAATAAGTTTATTTGAAGGTGACTGTTGCCCAAATGGTCCTAAATAAAACAGCAAGTGAGGAAGTTGAATCCTCTCGGTGTCATGTCACAGATTCCAATTTTTATGTGACAAAAAATAGGTCTCAGTGGGTTTGGAGGAGAGTCAATGTGATGGGTGAGCAGGGTGTATTGATCAAATATCAGCATAAGCTGATACACTGAGCCAAAGGAGGCTCCGACCTCCCTCCTGGGCCCCCACAAGAGAGACAAATCCTCTTTCATATCTAGTCAGAATTATCCATGGTTCACTCTTACCTTCTAGCAAAACCAAGCTGCAGTCTTCAATCAAATGCAAGACTGGCATGGTCTAATTGAATTAGTTCAATTAAGTTTAAAGATCAAAATTATGATTGTGGATTTCTAAAAAAATCCCGCTTTCCCGACGCCAAACCACAGCTTGTAACTGAGCAGTAAATTCTGACTCGTTCTTTCCCCAATGCTGGATATAATCACTTACACAGAACTTCTCTTACTCCGGCAATAGCAGTTCTCATGTACACCAAGCATCCAGGCTGGCCTTCATCCTCCTTGAGGCCATCGTGTCTCTTCCTCACTCACCAGTAAAACCCAGTTTTGAGTGGGACCATCAAGGATTTACTGGCAAAATTCACTGGTAATGAGTATGTTTGCCTTGGGTTTGTGCAACCCAATGAAAGGCAAAACCTCCAGTTTGTTAGAAGCAGGCTGTGAAGGTTTGCTGGATGGATGGGATGGATGGATGGATGGATGGATGGATGGATGGACAGACATGGATGGATGGAGGATGGATGGATGGACAGGGATGGATGGAGGATGGACAGGGATGGATGGATGGATGGATGGATGGATGGATGGATGGATGGATGGATAGATTCTGTCAATCACAGCACCATCTCCAACCAGCCCTCCACCAGCACAAATTCCCCCAGCTCCATTCATCTGAATAAAGTGATTCCAATTTACACTCATTCTCTGTTTTCACTCTGTTTCAAAAAAAGCCTTTATTGAAATGCCAGCTTTGAATATAACAGGAGTGTCAAGAGGCAGCAAGGGAGGAATAGTAAATTTTAGGAAAAAAATTGGGCAGGCAAATCCTTCAGGCCTGAAGCAGGCAGCAGATCCTCCTTGGGGAGGCTTCATGAGCAGAGGAGTTCTTCAGATGTTGTTTGTTTGTTTTTTTAAATGGCTTTACTACTAAATCAAAAAACATGACAAAAAAGACCCCCAAAACCACCCAAACCCATGCTACTCTTACATGTTTTTCCCCCAAATTTCAGCAAGCTGCTGCTGTATCTGACCAGCAGCGATGTGTTACAACTCCAGAACAACCAAGAACACACAAATACTCCCACAGAAGGGACAACGTGGTGCCACCAGCACCCTCCAGCCTCCCTGTGTGTCACTTGGTGGCCATGGAGCTGGGCAGTGTCTCGCAGCCACCTGGCAGGGGCAACGCTCCGGCTCCGTCGGGCAGATCCAAACCAAACAGCCTTTCCAAGGGTCCTGACAATGATGTCTTCATTCCCACTGCATGATGGGAGAGCTTCAGCTGCCTGTTTGCTCAGGTAGCACCATGCCAAGCTCCCAGTCCTGGAAATCCCTGGAAAAATGGTGAGGGTTTTGCCAGGGTACAGGCATTGGCATCCCAGGGGGAGATGCCGTTCTTAGTGTGGGCACCTTGGCTCATGACTCCCCCAAATGCAGAGGCTGGGGGACACATCAGTGGGATTTTGTGCTCTAAAACCCCCAGCTCAATGTCTTCCAGGTGGAGGTTGCCCGTGACATTGTTACTTTTCATGTACAAGATGCTTTCACAACTTTGCAAAAGTTTGAGTCTTTATTTAAAATACGCAATACAATACAATAGGGGGACATGGGGAGAGGGCAATAAGTACCTTCAAATTAATGCAGAACTTACTAAAATCAACATTAAAAACCAATTCACATGAGAACACCCAAGTGCCTTCACACTGAAATACTTCCCCCACCAAACCAGGGATGACTTTTAGGCAGCCAGAATTGTCTCCTGGCACATGGAAACCCCAGCTTGACCCTCGAGTGGTTGCAAACTGTCCAGAAGAGTGGTGCCCCCCCAGTCTCCCACTGCTTTTGGGAAGCCTGTCCCATGGGCAGGTTTTGGCAATGCACACATATAGGATATNACCAGGGATGACTTTTAGGCAGCCAGAATTGTCTCCTGGCACATGGAAACCCCAGCTTGACCCTCGAGTGGTTGCAAACTGTCCAGAAGAGTGGTGCCCCCCCAGTCTCCCACTGCTTTTGGGAAGCCTGTCCCATGGGCAGGTTTTGGCAATGCACACATATAGGATATATGAATTCCAGCTGTATTTCAGGGTGGATCTCCCTGTGCCACATCTGCCTCCAACACTCCCTTTTAAACAGCAAATACAAGTTGCCAACCTCCTCGTGAAGGATAAACCAAACAACTTAGCAATTCCCTCTTTTTTATTTTTTAATTTTTTTTTTAAAATCACCGCATCGGATCCCAATGGGATTTTGGGGGTTTTGTTTTAATGGCGAGGCAAAAATTTGCTGATCCTCCCCGTGGCGAAGTTACTTTCAAGTCAGTGAAAGTTCTTGGCCCGCAATGAAAAGTCTTTGCCAATTAGCGCTCAACAACTTCAATTCATCCCTCCTGGTTCAAGATGAGTAGGAACCTAATAAGGCTGCGATAAAAGGGCAAAAGGCACCGAGTACCCAAAGGGGATTAATGGGCTCTTCCATTTATTTGTCTTCCTAACAGCTGAACTGTTACAAGTATTGACGGTCTTCAAACGCCGGGCGCCGGGGTCTCCAATGGCCAACTCCAGCTCCCGGCCCGAGGGGCGAGGGCTTCCCCCTGGGCGATGCCAAAACCAACAAAGCCCCGGGGATCAGGTAATGAAACTTCAGCTTTTCCCCCCTCCTCCTTCTTCTTTGAGATTTATTTACTGGCAGCTGACAAGGGGCAAATTCAGCTGGAATTGTGTAGTCAAGGCCCTGTCAAGCCTTCAGAGGCACCCTTATGTCGAATCACCTTCCTGACTGGCATGTCACTGAAAAGCCCTCGGCGCTGGTCCTTAACAGCTCCCGACAGCACAAAGGACACTCCAGACAGATGCCTACATGGCATCCTGCAGCATTTTAAAAGAGAATTAGTGGTTTTAATTATGGTCGTCGTATGAAAGGAAACCATGCAAGCTCGGCAGGAGACCTTTGATCAAACCCTTTTGCTAGCACAATGCCGCGGAACTGTGACTATTCCTAGCAAGGGGCCTTTTCTCGCTGAATGACTCACCAGTGATCTTTGAATGCAGACAAGTTCCTCACCCTCCCTCTTCATTAGCGAGCATTTCTATACAGCCCCTATATAGTGCGCCGAGTCTTGGAGCTATACAATGGGGGGGAAAAAAGAATCCCTACAGATTCTGGCCTCTACTTAGGAAGTGCTGAAGGACTCTGAGTGACTTTATTCATTAAAACAGGTTGCTATTAATTAACTGTCATAATAAAATAAAGAACTATTATTTGCATTTCTTAGTGCACTCCCTTTAGTAATATGTATAAAAGATGCTTGTAACAAAAATGAATTTATAAGGGAGAAAAAACCTTCAGAAGTCTTTTTTTCCCCTCTCCCCCCACCCCCTTTTTTTTTTTTTTTTTCCTAAGGTTTAGGCAGCAGGAGCCTGACTAATTATTAGGACCCGTTTTGCAAGAGAACAAATAGAGGTAAAACACAAATATGAAAGTAATTAGGAAAATGCAAAATCCTGTTTACTTGGCAACCGATTCATGCAACTGAGACTAACGAAGAGCAAATCAGCTTTGCTTGTTTGATAAACTTCAGGGTGCCACCTAAGAGGAGCTGATAAAAATTAAACTCTGCCAGCATCCCTCCGCACCGCCTTCTAGCCAACAGGCTCAGCAACATCCACGCAGTGGCTCCGTCTGCAAGCACCAGCAAATCTCATTTGAACAGGTTCAGGGGGAGGAATTTTGGAAGTTCCATCAGTGCTAGATATTTCCCCTGCCATGGCGTATCTTCTGCCGAACACCCAGCACAGACTCCTGCGTATCATGTGCACAGGATTTGTAGGGACGTGGAGCACGTCAGTGACACAGTTCCGATTTTCTCCCTATAAAAGCATCACCTTCCCACTGCTCTTCACACCTGGGAAGGCTTTTGCCAGTGGGAAAGTTCTTTTTGTAGCCTCCATCACTGTTTATTACAATATAGGATGATACTTTACTCAGAGCAGCCCCTCTTTTCTCCAGAGCAGATAGTGGGATCCACAAAAGCTTCCAATTATTTCAAGACTATGCGGCTAAGGAGGGGCATCTAATCAAGATAAAGAAAACTCTCAGCTCAGTATATTTGCCTGAATGGATTTTCAATAATGCAGGTAACAAAAGCATTCAAAAATTGGATTCCTAATGCTTTTCTGCTGGGGCTGGAGGACTGATTTGGAGAAGGGAAGAAGAAAGCCAGCCCTGAGAAAGCTGCACAGAGGAGGAATGTGTGATATTCCCTCCCTCTGTACAAACACTTCTGCAGGGATTGAGAGGAAGGAATAGATTTAAGTGAGGCATGGCTGACCTGAAATATAGTCAATTACAACACAAAGAGTTAAAATGACACCCCTGAACTGCTCCTCTTCCCTCTCACCCCTGTGCTTTGTGGCTTTGCAACCCAGGAGCTGCAGTTTTCCATCTTTTTACTGCTCATTTCTCATCTGCTGTTCATACAGGAATTAACGGGGAATTGCTATGGAAATCATACCACCAAAATAAATCAGGAGTGAGAGGGTGAAAAGTAAAGGATGTTATTTTGCAGCTGGAGTTAGAGATACCTAGACAACAGTTTGATTTTTACACAGGAAGCATTCAATAAAAGTTGGGAAAATCAGCACATGGAGAGAAGTGGTCCTACTTTTTAAAGGATCTGTGAGGAATAGATCCTGGCCACGTGTCCCTACACACTCCAGACCAGCAGAGCATCCACCTGCAACACCCCTCACTGCTGCCCACCCCCCACTCTGCTCCAGAGATGCTGATTGATAAGGTGATCTTTACACAAGTACTTCTTTCTTCTCTGATAATTTTACCAGTCCAAAAGAAATCCCGGCCTGGCAGCAATTTGTCTCCTGCGAAACACTGGGCAGAGATATCACAAAACCACAGAACAAAGTATGAAGCTTTAGATGAACAGAATTTTCAGGAACACCACCAGAGTTTTGGGTCTGTTCTAAGCATTGTTAACCAACAATATGTTGAAAAACATGACATTTTATGTCTTTTTTTTTGAAAACAAGCAGCTAAGTTCTTGCTAACCAAGTCCTTTGGCTTTTGGGGCTGATTGAAAAGGAGGGTGGATTCACACCCCATTATTTTGGTTAAAGCCCCTGACATCTCCAAAATCGCAATTCTGGCATCCCCAGGAGCCACGAGGCTACACATGAGCCATGGGGAGAGCAGCATCCCAGGGGAGCAGCTCTCTTGACCCCACGTGGGGTCTCAGGACCACGGTCCCTCCACCTCAGGTGCAGGCAGTGCAGGAGATGCAGGACACTGCAGCCAGCAGAGTCCCTCTGCAAGGGAAAACACACAAGTTGTTTGCTCACTGTTGGAACACAAAGCAATAAAGACCATCCCATCAGAAAATCCCAATGGAATGAAAGCAGCCATCCCTGCAAAGCAAGGGAGAAAAAACATGGGTTGGTCTCTATCCATTCCATTCCATCAAGACATCCTGTCCTTCCAGTACCTAAATGGGCTTCAACAGAGCTGGAGAGGGACTGTTTACAGGGCATGGAGTGACAGGGCAGGGGAGGTGGCTTCCAAGTGGCACAGGACAGGGTTAGGATGGGATATTGGGAAGAAATTCTTGCCTGTGAGGGTGTTGAGGCCTTGGCATAGAGAAGCTGTGGCTGCCCCTGGATCCCTGGAAGTGTCCAAAGTCAGGCTGGATGGGGCTTGGAGCAACTTGGGACAGTGGAAATTGTTCCTGCCAGGGCAGGGGGTTGAAACAAGATGGGCTTTAAGGTCCCTTCCAACCCAACCCAGTCTGGGATTCTGTGATTATGATCCTGCAGTACCTTGGGCACGGGCACAGCCAGGGCTCAGAGCACATCCAAAACAGTGAAGGAGCAGGTTCTTGGGAGGGCACCATCCCACAGCTTATCCTGATGGAAACCCACCTAACCACACTGCCCCATGATGGCAAAAACACACAGACACAGCACAGCTAATGAAAAAGGGCTTTAGGAAACCTCTTGGCTCAGCAACAGAGGAAACAATTAAATGCTAAATACGTTTTTACATCTAGAATGGATGCTGCATTCATAAAAAAAACCAACATATATTCACAGTACAACAAGCTCATCATTTTCTCTTAGAAGAAAACTCTCCTTTTTGAAACCCAGTGTTTTATTTATTGATGAGCCTCTCCCCTACCCCAAAAAAAGTTCATTTGGCAACAGAAATCAAGTATCACACTGTTCCTGCAGAGGGGATCACACTTGATTTCCTCTCTGCTGCCGTTTCTGCCGCCTTTTAAAACCATTCTCACATTGCCAAGGACTAACCCAGATTTTAAGCCTTGCCTTCAACATTTCAGCCCTCCAGCAGGAGCCAGGTGCTACCCAGCTCCCCTCCTCAGCTCTGCCTTCCTCCTCCTCAGCCCCTGCAGCTCCTCCCGGAGGTGCTGCACAGCCTGCAGGATGTCCTGCCGCTGGGGATCATCCTCTGCTTTCTCCGTGTAGAGCAGGAAATGCTTCACCGTTTCGGAGAGCAGCGTTTCGGGATCCACGTCCCCCCGGCGGAGGCGCAGCATCCTCTCGCAGGCGATGGCGTAGTTTTTGTGCCAGTTCACCGGGTGATTGGGATGGGAGTTGACAATTTCTTTGTAGGACTGTTAAAGGAACAAAAACAAGGAAAAAAAAAAAAGAAAGGGGGGGGGGTCCAGCAAATTAATTGAATGAAGGGGGAGCAACAGCTTTTAACAGTGTTTCAAAACTGCCTGGAAAGAAACAGATGCTATTTAGATGTCCAAGTCCAGAGCTGGAGTATTTCTGCAACTCGCTCTGTTTGCCATTCAGCAGCACGAATCAGAAATCCGAGGGGGGCTGAAACGTTTCCCTTCCAACAGCAGCTGTTTGTTTAGAAACATTACAGATGATGGTGATAACCCCACGGCACATTATGTGCTTCCCCCAGAGAGGTGTTACACCAAGCTGGGGGAAAAAAGAGATTTAACTGCCGCGCCTGCAAGACATTTACTCAATATTTCAGGAGATCAGGATGTCTTCCACAGGACTTAAGCAGTCTGTTGACTTGAGTGGGAATATTCATAAGCTCAACAGCAGGCATGTGCCTGGGAACTCTGCAGAACAGCAAAAATCACAGCAAAATGGGTGAGAATTAAGGGAACTATTTGTTGATTCTCTGCTGGAGTATGAAATACTGCTCCTCTCTGCTGACACACACTGATCACTTCGTGCATCTGTTGGCATCTCAGGCAGTCCAGTATTTCCAGAGATACCTACACCAGCTTATGGGTGTTATTCTTTGGTGTGAAATGCAGCAGAATTAATTTGCAGCGAGAAGACTGTCGGATTTTACACTTGCTGGCTCAGACTGTGTAATGACAGAGGGGACAAGTGCATAGAGGGGACTTCAGGACAAGCAATCTCTTGGCATGGGTTTGGAGCCCAGCACAGACAACATAATTATAGCAAAAGCAGGGTGTTGACTGGTTTGCTTTTGGCATCCTCCGTGACCGAGGGGGCAAGTAGGAATGGATAAAATCCCTGAACAAATCTCTTTGAATCGGCTATGCTCCCAGTTTGGATAAACAAGGGGAATGCAGATTACAGGGCCTGTATGGAAACACTGTATTTCCACAGACTCAAGAAATTTAAAAGAAAAGGGGAAAAAAAAAATATGATGGAGGCTGCAGGGAGCATTCCTAACCCAAATCCAGGACTTACAGAGTACGCAAATGTGTAAAGTTGTGATTTCATTTCTGCAGTCACGCTGGCTGTTTCTGCAAGGTCAAATATGAAGAAAGCTGTTTTCATCCTAGGAAAACAAGAAAAACCTCCACGTGGTAACTGCTTAATGCAAGCAGCTCACATCACAGGGTTATACACATCAGCAATGTGTCCACATGTGGGACAGCAACAGGATCTCCACTGAAGCCACCAGCGATACAAATTTCTCTCCATAATACATTTCCTCACCCTACCTCCCAACTACCTTTGAGAGACTTTGAGCAGATCCTTTTGGTGAATGGAACAGCCACTTTCCTGAAGGCCTTGCTGGAGGCCTTGCACGCTTCACCTCATCCTGCCAGCCCTTTCCTTCTAAAGCTTGGCACGTGTAGATCCAATAAGGCCATGGCCCATCAAGCTGCCTGCTTTGGTGTGTGTTTCCACACCAGTGAGCTGGCAGTGCCCACTGGCTGTTGGAAGAGAGCAAAGGAAAATTACCTGGCTTGCCACATCTCCTCGTTGGCGACAGCTTCCCAGGAAGAGGGACTGAAACTAAATGGGGATGGAAAGAGAATTCAGCTATCAGATCCACATCACTGGGTTTCACCCACCACAGCCCTTCCAACCCAGGCAGCTACAGACCTCCCAGGCAGAAGAAAACCCATCATGAAAACTGTGGCTCTGACAGCAGGGAATTCAGCTGATCCTCTGCCATTCAAAAAACTTTATTCCTCTCTCTCCACAGAAGGAGTCTCTGGCATATCAGTTGTTTCACAGCATCCCAGATCTTGAAGCCAGAGATGTTTTTTACCATTACAGGTCAGCCTATGATATTTAAATCTCTGGATATCTCAGTAATTTTAGCTCCTGATCAAGTTTTAAGGTCAGAATTGGATGTAATGCTTGACTAGGAACATCCTCACTATTTTTCACAATATTAAAAACCATGGATCATGGAATGGCTGGAAGGCACTTCAAGGATCATATAATTCCAACTCCCTGCCACGGGCAGGGACACATTCCACTATCCCAGGTTGCTTCAAGCCCCATCCAACATGGCCTGGAACACTGCCAGGGATGGGGCAGCCACAGCCCCTATGAGCTGTGTCAGTGTCTCACCACCCTCACAGGGAAGAATTTCTTCCCACTGTCTATCCAGAACACAAAACATCGTGGTTACTGCTGATGTTTAATTCCTCTAGCTCTGCAGTGGGTGTGGCAATGCTGCTGGCAGAAAATGATGAGCAGGAAGGAGCAGAGGCTCCTCTCCTCGTACCTGCCATAGTCTTCAGTCCAGTTATAGAGGTTCCTTGTGAGACGAATCCACTCTCCTGGGTCAAACACAGCACCAGAAGGAACCAGCTTTTCACACGTACCCCAGGGCCAGAGAGAGTGGCTCCTCCTCCAGGTTGAGTCCCCTTCATGAAGACCTATGCAGACAAACACTTCCTTACTGCCAAAAAAAAACCAAGAGAGAGCATCTGTGAAGCTACATTGGAGACCCCGTGTCCCTGAGCAAACCCCACACGCCACCCTGTGCAGCAAACACGCCCATCCTGCACATCTTCCATCAGCACGGGCACGTTTTGGGTCAGTCTGGAAAACTTGAATTCCCCATCTGACATGGCCAGCACAGGTGGCACATCCTGCCCCATGTCCTGGACCTCCCAAAGAGGCCAGAAGCTGTAGGAGAAGCCCATTTCTCCCCAGTGGCACCTGGCTCTGCTCCTGTGCCTCCCCAGCCTCGCAGGGCTCACCCCAGCTAGTCTAAATGCAGATGCTATTCTTATTCATGTGAGTATCTAATCCTTTCTCCACTCTTACTAAGCTATTTTTATATGATGATTATTCCTGGAATACATTCATTCTATGCTAATCAGTTGGCCACAATGTTCACAAAGGAGAAGCGGCAGCAATTTGCTCTCCAACCATCATCGTTCTGAGCACACGGGAATGTTCCTTTTCTCTGTGATGAATTGTATCAACAACAACAAAAAATCATCAGTAAACACCCTGCAGATCACCTTTTTCCCCCTCCTTCCTAAAAACCAAACCAACCTCAAAACAACAGGCAATATTATATCCGGATGGAGTTACTTCTGCAGAGATATTTTGCTTTAATTGCAAAAATAATCTCGCCACCGGGGAGGAAGTCAGTGGAGAAAATTGGTCTTTTGGATGCAGTACCAAGCTGTTCCATAAACAATTTCCAGAGGAAAAAAAAAAAAAAAGGTCGAAGATTTTAGGAAAGCTGTTACATATGAAAGAAATGCTTACTGTTTATTTACTTTGAGGAAACGATGGAGATTAAAGGCAAGTGTCCCGTCGGGTAATACTCCTTCCACAGGGTTCCACCGGTTCCCAGGAAAATAAACGCCAGGTAAATGCTTTGCCAGCTTGGGTAAATACCATTCGTAAGTCATCATCTATAATATAAGATATTATCATAATTAAAACAAGAATCAGGAGATTTACATCCAGAAGAAATGGTTTCTGCAGGACTAATGACCATTTGCTCAGGGAAGTCACCAGACCAGACTGGGTCACCATGGTCAGACCAAGCACCACGATTGGTCATCATGGTCAGACCAAACACCAAATGGGGTCACCATGGTCAGACCAAGCACCAGGATTGGTCACCATGGGCAGACCAAGCACCAGCATTGGTCACTGTGGTCAGACCAAGCACCAGGGGTGGTCACCATGGTCAGACCAAACACCAAATGGGGTCACCATGGTCAGACCAAGCACCAGGATTGGTTACTGTGGTCAGACCAAGCACCAGGGGTGGTCACCATGGTCAGACCAAGCACCAGGGGTGGTCACCATGGTCAGACCAAACACCAGCATTGGTCACCATGGTAAGACCAAGCACCAGCATTGGTCACTGTGGTCAGACCAAGCACCAGGATTGGTCACTGTGGTCAGATCAAGCACCAGGGGTGGTCACCAGGTGCTGTCTGCTCAGGGGCACGTGGTCCTCATCCAACACGAAACAGCCACTGCTGGTAAGAAACACAACAGGGATTTGGTTTGGTAAAACACCAGGAATTTGGTTTGGGGTTTCCCAAGAAGCCACAGACTCTTGCTGCAAAGCCAAGTGCAAGGACGGTGTGGCAGTGGAAGTGTAGGTGACCCATCCTGTTACTTTTTTTTTTCTTTTTTCCCATT
Source organism: Pardalotus punctatus (assembly GCA_013400915.1). Lineage (NCBI taxonomy): Eukaryota > Metazoa > Chordata > Aves > Passeriformes > Pardalotidae > Pardalotus > Pardalotus punctatus. Next base: position 70,777 of record VZTX01026210.1, on the reverse strand, counting down.
TCTCAGTGAAAAATGAACGTGCACACCACACTCCATCCTAGGGTTACCCACAACTCTTAAAAAAAAAAAAATCAATTTTATTTATTTCCACATCATGAGTTTTATTGAACAGAGAGACCCTCTCAAGGAGATCAAGGAACAACTGAATTTCTGCTGCTTATGTTTAAATCTGCCTTTCTAAATAGCACTTTCTGATCGTACCTCCTGGTCCACCAACGTGATGTCTGGCCTCATACCCTCACAGTAATGAAGATAACGAAGAGCATTCCCAGGCAAATCTCCTCTGAGCAGGATCACTGCCCCCCTCGGCATAGAGGACAGCACATTCCTCGCAAACTTATCAACAACGTAGTTGTTGCTCTGATCACAAGTGCTGAAGAGAACAGATGAAAAAGAGAATCATAAAACCAGGTATTTGCATGGCTTTGCATAACTTCAGAATAATTTTATGCAATGGGCATCCACAGCAGAAATCCACCCTGGTCAGGCTGAAAACATCACAGAATCACAGAATGGTTTGAGTTGAAAGGGACTTTAAAGAACATCTCATTCCAGCCCTCCAGATTGTTCCAAGCTCTGTCCAACCTGGCCTGGGACACTGCCAGGGATGGAGTGTCAACAACTTAGTAATATTTGCATTTCCAGAGAAAGTGAAATACAGAAATAAAGCATTTAGAGCACAGTCCCACAGACACTAGAGTTTTGCCAAAATACACACTCATTGCACACCTGCACCTTAATTCTGACTTTTTCTTGGGCTAAATCTAAATATTTATTAGCTGGTGCTGGAAGTGCCAGTACAAACATGGTTCTGTGGAGCGTTTGAAATCTTCCTCATCCTTTCATGTTTTAATTAACCATTACAAAGCCAAGTTTTTGTAGTATCAGGCAGAAGTAGCTTTACATTATCTGAGATCAGATCCTTTTCATTACAGTTATGTGTGCACACACTCAAAGAGATGACACTCAGGACAGGAGCAATGGCTGGCTCACCTATGGACAAGCCTTTGGAAAAGGTGTGCCAAAAAAAGGATTCCTGAGGATGAAGTCTACCTTCCTGAGTCAACCTCTACCTGAGCATCCCTACAGGAACGCTGATTCCTATCCAAGTGACTGCATGTGGTTATGGGATAGGGAAGCCCCATGTTACAGATTTTACTCTTTCAAAAATGGGAAAAATAAATACAAAAAACCACAGGTCACAAGGAAACCTGAAGGAATGCAAGGGAAATTTGGGTCCAATGAATTCTGCAAACCTCATGAGATAAAGCACAGATTTATAAGGTTTTTTTTAGTAGAAGTTTGCATATCTACAGAGTTTTCTTCCTTCAACCTACATGACATCCCCATTACAGCCTGGAGTTGGTGGCTCTGAGGGACATCAAACCAGGGAGTCCTGCAGGCTGTGCCCATGCAAGCTTAGATGGGGCGTGAAAAGTACATTTCCCACTTCCAGACAAGGCCAGAAACCCCAGGAGCGCCCCAACCCACTGTGCAAGGCGGCACCAGGGGAATTTCTCACCTGTAATTTGCCCAAAGCTGGGAAGTCACAAGGCCAAGGGCAGGAAGCCACTCGAGGCACAGCAGCAGCCGGGTGCCCTCCAGCACTGTGCTCCTCCCAAGGCTGGCCAGCGTGGCCAGGCCCAGCCCTGCCAGCACGGCCACCACAGCACTGCTCTGCAGCCAGAACCGCTCCACCTAGGACACAGAATCCCAGAAACGGGGTTGGGTTGGAAGGGACCATAAAGATCACCCCATTCCACCCCCGTGCCATAGACAGCCTTTCAATAAACCAAGTTGCTCCAAGCCCCATCCAGCCTGGCCTTGGAGCTGTATTTTGGCACCTTCTGCAGCTTCAAGACAACTGCCTGCTCCTGGGCAGGTGGTTTTAAGGTTTCGAATGTTTCTCTCAAAAATTAACATGCCAGAGCAATTTTCAGAGTGCATCTTACCACGCCTAGAAACAGAGGCTTTGTGACATCCAAATTTGCTCTCCAAGCGAAGAAAAGGGAATAAAGGCAGAGCATTCCAGTGAAGAGCCAGATCACAGATGCTTTCTGCTGCTTTTTCCTATCAAAAAAATAGTGTATCACTCCTGAGGCATGATTAGAAATGAAGCAAAAATTATATGTGCTTGAAAACCACTAACTCTTTGCACACCTAAATGCATTTAACACAAGGAGCTGATGAGCCTTTCTTTACCTTTGCCATTTATAAAACTTCTGTTTTCAATGCACAAAACCTTCAGGATTTCAGGATTTTTAAGCCTGCCATCTTCTAAGCCACGGGGTTAACCAGGAGTAAGGAATATTTTGCTGTTAATAATAGATGACCACAGCCAATTGCTGCAGTTTTTGTAGCAGCAAGCAGGCCATGCAGGCAGTAAGAAAAACATGCAAAAAAATGCACATTGAAGCAAATATTATCCAACTTACAGCAGTGCTGTGCTCACACAGGCCACAAGTGCCAGGGCAAGGACGGGAAGGGAGAGCTCTGACTTCATCTGTGCCAGCTGGAAACTGTGGAGAAATTCAAGCATGGATGTGTCACCCCCAAATCACCCCCTGCACTCAATTAAAGTGTCAGGAGAAACAGGGAGTAAGCACAACAGAACACATTCCCATTCTGCTGGGATTAAGGCTACCAGAAATGGGGACAAGGGTGGGTTACACAAGGATTTTGAAGGAAAAATCACTGGGGAGGAGGATCCAGCGTTTTTCCTTCAGTGGGGAAGGCAGAGGGCATGGATGCTGTCCCTGTGCTGGGCACACACAGCCCCAGCTCTGGACCAAGATGGGGAAGGCAGGACAGGAGCCACGCTGGCCCAAAGGACAGCAGCAGCAGCAGGTTTCTGCCCAGGGAAAGGCAAGCCAAGATGTCACTCACAGCAGCAACTCTCTCATACTGGATCCTGTCTCGGACTTGGCCTAAAATAAAAACAAAGGAAACTCATGAGAAACACACACTGACTGAGTATCAGCAGGACAAGGGAAGTCTTCTCACTTTGTTTTTGCAAAAAGACAGCAAATTCTACTCAAACCTTCACTGCAAGATGTTCTCCCACATTTGTGTTTTATGTGATGCCACTGTGCAGGATTTACCCCCTGGATAAGCATTTTTTCAAGGTGCTGACAACTCATTATGCTGTGATTAGAGCGTGTCATCTGGTTTAACCATGATCTCTGCTACATCATGGAATCATTTGGGTTGGAAAAGCCCTTGGAGATCACCAAGTCCAACCATTCCCTCAGCACTGCCAAGGCCACCACCAGCCCATGTCCCCAAGTGCCACATCCACATGGCTTTTAAATCCCTCCACGGATGGTGACTCCACCACTGCCCCAGTCAGTCAGAATATTCCAATGCCTGACCATTCTTTCTGTGAATTTTTTTCCCTAATATCCAATCTAAACCTCTCCTGGCACAACCTGAAGCCATGTCCTATATTTTCATGGTGCAATTATTTTCTGGGACATCTCCCTGCAGCCTGAGACAAGCTCAATTGCTCCTTGATTACCAGACTTACCCCTGTCTCCTCTGCCCTGACAGAGGCAGAGCTGTACAAGATTTTTATGAGATAATGAGAATTTTCACTGCAGAGACCTGCAATCCACAGCACAAGTCTGGGAAAAAAGACATGTTGGGTAGAGGAATAGCCTTCATTGCTTCTTCTTGTAAAAGTGGGAGCTACCAGATAAAAGATAAGGTAAATGGGTTCAGGAGGTCTGGAAGGAGTATTTAATCTCAATAAAAATGGAATAGTTAATTGCATTCAGGATTTGATTAAAAAATAAGTGTCAGAGGATGGAGAGCCAACTCACAGCTCCTGAAGCCCCACCTTGCTGGCAGCTAATGGCCCCAGACACATCCATCACAGAGATGACATTTCTGATCCATGGCTTATTGGTAGAACCCTCTCCTAAACATTTTCTGGGCTTTTCTTTACCCTACCTGCCCTCAAAACAGGGCTATGGGATGTAAAAGTTGTCTGTCCATCCGGCAGTGCTCTGGCATTATCCCAACTGGCACCGGGACCAAATGCTTGGATTTTGCTGTATTTATTGCTCCTGCTTCAGACAAGTTCATCCTAAATGTGATTTGTGGTGTAGGATTACACGCCGTCCATCCCTAAGCCTCCTGAACATCAACTTGAATTCATCACATTTGATGGAGAGAGGAGTTAAGGGATTTGCATGCCTTGGTGCTGCTCTGCCCAGTGGAGTCTGATCCTCAGGAGACAGCTGGGAACAGGACAACAGGGGACATCTCACAAGGCCTCCAGAGGGTGGACCTGATCTCTGTGGGAGTTTTTGGACAGATTTAGTGGCAGCAGCAGGAATTACCGTGTCTTTTGACACACATCCTAAAGCCACACAGCTCTCTGAGAAGGCTGTGAGGGCACAGTGACAGCGCTGCCGTGTCACGCTGGCTGTGTGTGGGGGGTGATTTCTGAGGATGTGGGGCTTCAGGACCCCAAGGAGTGACAGAACATGTACACCACACCTTTTCATCTTTTTCCTCCCACCGGTGGGATTTCCCAGCCCTCTGCAATGAAATCTTTGAAGCAGGGCAGGTTCTGGGGTGATTTTCTCAGGTGGCCAGAGCCCAGCATCCAAGTCAGGGCCGGGGGAGGCAGATGCAAACCCCACACTCTGAAAGCAACCATGGATTCTTCCCTCTCTTGGCAAGAGCACAGACCTCAATAACTCAGATCAGAGGTTCCTGAGAACCTTCAAACCACCCATTCACTTAAATTCAACCTTAGTACATTAAGAGGAATAGCTTTTAAATGAAAACTGCTTATGACCTCTTTGAATTTCTGAGTTAAAAATAGAAAAATAAGACAATATTTGTCTTAGAAACACCACAAAATTGACGTCACCAACTCCTTCCGGCGCAGTTTGCTATCTGGGCTCCTACACACATGAGACACCCATACAGCTCCCAGGAAATAATATGGCTCACCCCATAAAGAAAAGAGAATTATCTCTTTGCTTTCCCAGCCATGTGACCCATTCCCACAAAACCTGACAGGTCAGGAGGTCAAAATCAGAAATAAATGCTCAAAAAATGAAACATTTTCAATTTCCTTCCCCGCAAGCCCTTAATCATCACAAACAGAACATTTCTCCTGTTGCGTAAGAGAAAAGGAAGTAATTTAGGAAATGACCCTTGTTTACCAGATTGAATGTCCCATATTCTTCCCTCAGAAAGTGGGTCAAAAAGCCTTGAAAAGTCGTCTGGTCTCCCCATGTCCAACGGGCTCGATTGAGGTAGGACGAAGCCGGCAGATAGAGATAAGGCAGCAAACCAGCCAAGAAGCATAAACCCAACTTCAGCAAATGGCCTAGGGACAATTCCTGCACCAAAATATGTCATATTGCATAACAATGTTTATTTTAGTTTAATCACGCTGGAACTTCAAGAACAGATAAAGAAAAAACATCAAATATATTTACACAGAGCTGATCTCTCAATTTATAGTAAGTCCCTACAAAATGCTATGTTAAACCTTACGATTTTGTGGATTACTAGGAAACTGCATCAAACTGATCTCCTTTGCATGGCAGGGTGAAATTTAAGTGAAGCAAATAATATTAGCTAGGACTCATGAGTATCATACTCATTGCATCTTTCACATTTAAATCATGGCATGACATGCATAGATGGCTGAAGCACTGCAAGGCTGAGATAACCCACTTTGCAGCGATTAAGAGTTGGCTGGTTTTCCATCTGGCAAAAAAAAAAAATATATAAATGCTGCTCTAGTACAACTACACACATCATCACCATCATCAGGAGTCAGTTTTGCCATTTACTTGATCGTGATTATGCTGGCTAAATTGGATAGGCCAACTTTTGGGGTGGGATTTTCGAGACTGCCTAAGGGGTCAGGGAGACAAGACTTTCAAAGGGACTTGTGTGCCTAACTCCTTTAAGTGCTTTGGAAAATCCCACCCTAGAATATTGCACGCTTGCTTTGTCGTTAGCCACTGTCCTGTCAATCAAAGCACTTCCTCAGCATTTGGGGTTACTGGGAGTGATGATCTATGGAGCAGAGAAAGGAGCTCGATAAGAGCAGTGGTGGTCAGAGCGCCTTCAGAAGAAAGGTGGCTCACCTGTACTTTAAAAAAGCAGTTTTCCATCAAGTATCCTTACAACTAAGATGTTTCCTGCAGCAGGCACTACTGGGCTGTCTAAAGTATTTCCCAGGGTTTTTATATTGGCACAGTGCTGCCCTTGCTGGAAATCACAGAGGTCTCTCTGGACCTCCCAGCTTTAAAAAAAATAAAATTAAATTCTGTTTAAAGGACACAAATGTATTGCAGGAGTGACTCTTGACTGTGTTCATGGAGATGGATGGCCAGAAACGGGGTGGCTGGGGATGCTGAACAGGTTTTGGATCAAGCTGGTCCGAGCTGCATCACATCTCCTGCAGCTCATGTGCTACACCCAGTAGAACCCTGTGCCACTACTGAGAACCACACAGGATTTATCGAGAAAAAGGTGGAAAAATACAGGCAGGAGTAGCCTGGCAGCAACCTGCCCAAGTGTCACCTTCACAGGGACAAAAGAGAGAGGGGAGGAGGTGGAGGCTTCCCAGAGCCACCTGCATCCCAGAGCATCTGCATGGCTGGGATCGCTGCTGTTTTCTGGGCAAAGCAGGGTCCCTACAGCACCTCTGCATCCAGCCCGGTGCACTGACCCACAGAACACCAGCACAGCAGTCAAGAGCATGGCAGGGCCTTCAAATGGTGCCCAGGAGCCTCAGCTGGATGGATATAGATCACTTCCATACACCAGGCATGCAAAAATGTGTCTTCACCTTCATACACAATGATCAGGTTTAATAAAGGGGTGTAAAAGGAGGGATAGATCCTAATATATAGAGTAAATATATCTTAAGAGGATATATTTGAAGGGATCAGAGGTTTGCAGCCAGAAATGCCCTGCCATGAGTGGATGTGGCTTTTTTACCACCACGGAGGCAACACACAGAAACTCATCTCCAGGTGAGCTGATGGCATGAGGAAGTCTGATTTTCTAGCTCCAAGCATTATTTCTGCTCACAGGGTTTCTGCAAGCAGCTGGGGCAGAGCACTCCAGTGCCAGGGGACACAAGGGGGTCACAGATCATTGGCATGAGCAAGGGCCCTAAATTGTGATCACAGAATCAGGGATGGTTTGGGTTGGAAGGGAACTTAAAAAAAACATCTTGTCCAACTCCCCTTCCACTATCCCAGGTTCCTCCAAGCCCCATCCAAGCTGCCCTTGAACACTTCCAGGGATGGAACATCCACAGCTTCTCTGGGCAGCCTATGCCAGGAATTTCTTCCTACCAAAATCTAAACCTGCCCTCCTTCAGTTTAAAGCCATTCCCCTTGTCCTATCACTCCATGCCCTTGTCAAAAGCCATTTGCAGACCCTCTTTAAATCAGGCCCCTTTAGATCAGTGGCTCTGGTGTCAGACTGTGACTTCAGTGGGTTATGGCTAATCATGTACATCAATTCAGAAGTGGCACAAGTGCTGGGGGAGAAGAATTAATCACAGCCTTAGAGAAACAGAGCTGTGGGTCAGTAAATACATACCCTCTTTGTGAAAAGCCGTGAGAGAACCCAGGGCACAACACAAGCAATGTAAAGCACTATCGTGTGCTGATTGCACAAGCTGAGCCCACAGCAAAAGGCACCCAATTTAGAGATCTGAGAGGAGGAAAAAAACAAAAAACATTCACAATTACTATTGACAAGTTTGCAAAAACATCCCAAGATCAGAAAGATTCAGTGCAGCATCCTCACGAGAAAAAGGCAAATACACCAGTGAGCACTGGTCAGCTGTAACACACGACACAGGGTATTATTTTATTATTTACAGGGAGATCTCAAATGTTTAACAGAAAACATTCTTTAAGAAGTGGCCAGCTGGACAGCCATGCCTCCATGCATACAGAGATCCTGTGCAGCATCATCACATCATAAAGCAATGAGTTCAATTCCTGAACCCCAGCTCTAAAGGGGGGCCCAGCAATTCACCCTCAAGGATTTTTCAGAAATGCCCTAAAATAAAGCCATTATCTACAGAGATTTAATTTTTTATAACACAAATGATTATTTCCTCTTCTAAAGGCACAGAGGGCTAAAGTCAGGGCTGCACAAACTTCCCAAGCCAAGGGAATTAAAGGTGACACCCCTCATTATTCTAAAAGCTCAAGCCTGTTCCAGTGCCCAACCACCCTCTGGGGGAAGAACCTTTTCCTAAGATCCAACCTAAACCTCCCATTTATTTCAGCCGCTGGTGAGGGTGGTGGGTGAGATACAAACACTTGCCTTGGTGTAGTGATGGCATCACCTTATAATTTTTAATTAACAGCTCAGCATTCCATGCTGGACACTGCCTTGCCATGGAAACACCTTGCCATAACTTCAGAAAAACCTCTATGGGTTTCAGAGCTGCCTGGCAGGGCTCAGAACCACCTCAGTAATTTTTTAAGTACCTTGATGAACTCCAATATGATGTTTGTATGACCACCTGATTTATGAAAAGCACTGCGAGCGTGGTGTTGGCAGCCTGGCTTCTCCCACGCATGGGATGCCAGACACTCAAAAAAACATTGGAACAAGCTCCTTAACTGCTTCTGAAAATCTAATTTTGAAAATCCCATTGGAAACCAGGCATGTGAAACATGGGAGGAGGTTGGAAAATGCCCAGCTCCATGTCTGTGGAGTTCAGGTTGTGGGGATCGTGGGACACCGTTCATCAGAAAACAAAAAAAAAAATGAAATAAAAAAATCCATTGGTGAAACAAGGTCTCTGTAGCCATTGATAAAACATGTTATTTGAGAACTCATGAAGCTGAGTAAACTACTACCGCAGATTCCTGAAATTCTAGCCTAGCCTGACAAAAATCCCTTTATTCACACAATTTACAGGAGTCACAGCAGGCAAGTCTGTCGGAGGAAAAGAGATCAGATGTTTGGGCAAACAAAAGTAGAAAGAACAAGACTGCTGAGCAAAAATATCATTTGGCTGCCTAGTCTGTTTATAAAGTAGCAAATACAGCATGAAATTTAAAGTCTCTTGTGTTTAACAATGTCATTATTTTAGGGGCACATTTAATTTCAAAAGAAGAACTGATTGAAAATTTGGTCATTCCCATTTTTGAGTAGAAACCTGGGTTTCTGATTAGATGAAATTTTCTCTAAAATAAATCTATTTACCTCGAAGAAAAATGCCAGCTCTTAAAACAAAACCTTGAACACCCACAGCCTAGTTTGTGTCTTTGATGCAGGATGAACTAAAATATTTAGAAAAAAATTTTTTTTTTCCTGCTTCCACACTGTGGGTATTAAATAAACTGACCCCAAACCCATCCAACAGGTCCCAACTCAATCCTTAAGCAACATGGGCAGGTTTTTTTCAATGTATGTCACTTTTGAACATCCAGGTAGGTCAGGGATGGACCCCACCCAGCACAGGTGCTGAACCAAGACCCAAAATTTGGCCTTTTTATTTAAACAAAACTAAATCAGCAGTAAATGAACAGGAGATTAAACAGAGAGGTGATAACCAATTAACAAAAAACAAGGAACTATTCACTTTGCTTGAGATGTTTTACCTTTGATCTCTCTTTTGCAGTGGATGCCTCCTCAAAATGAGCAGTGAGAGCCATCAGCAGCCCCACAAACAGATTGTTTAAGCTGAAAACCTCCGCCGTGATGGACCACTGCCATGTTAGACGAGAAAATGAAAACACCCCCGCAGCAAGGATTCCTCCAGCATATGAGCCAGAAAGCCTGCAAACACAGATAACATGAAATCTTCTTTTCCAACAAAAAAAAAAAGCCTACTTTATTGTCCTTCTTTTTTTAATTTTTTTAAAAAAAACATACTGAAGCAGCGGCAATGAGTGCCACCCAGCACCCTGCCAAAACATTATATGGTTAAGATCTCCCTAATAATTTCTCTGCTCAGGATTGCCACTGGGAAGAGCAGAGCCTGTTTGCCAGCCACCCAACACCAAAGAATCCGCTTCTTCTCGCCATGAAAACTTCCAGGATTGAATTTGGTTCAGAAATCCTGATGAGTGACGGCCCAGCGGGTCATGGTGCGCCGAGCCAGGGAGTCACGGCTCTAATGGGATCCTCTGGAGGAGATGCCAGCAAGGGTGCAGCCTTCAGCTCATCAAGGAGCTGAATTAGGAGGGGATTAGAGCTATTCAGGATGGACAGCATTGGCAGGGCTGTCCTGGGGGTGTCCTGGGGGTGGGTGAGGAATGCAGCACCCACGGTCCCGGCAGGGAGAGGAGCCCACCCCGGTCAGCAGTTTGGGACATGGCTGTTATCCCCAGCAAGAGGGTGAAGCACCCACTTTTGGGATGGCTGTGAGCCCAAAGCTGGTCACCTCTGTGACCCCCAGACAGGATTATGGCACACATTCCCCACAGAGCTGCTGCAGCCAGCACAGGGAGCCCACGAGGTGGAATTCAGCCCAGGAAACCCATTCCACCACAGTGGATCTCCCCACCCAGTCTCACCGGGAGCAGCTCTGGCTCTGCCTGCCTGGAAGCTCTTCCCTTTAGGAAGTCAGCCTGAAAAGATGCCATGTAGGGCACCACAAGGTGCTCAGTTAAGCTTTATCCAAACACAGAAATAGCTGTGGCTGCGGCCAAAGCTCATCTCCAGAAATTCACCATTCCACTGTAAGACTCAACCACAAATTGGGTATTTTTCAATTCCACCCCAGATACGCACAATCCCATTCAGTCCTAACATTTCCAGCAGCTTTAAACCAAGAATTTTAAGCTACCCAACTTCTCATCAAGCTACTTTTGTGATTTCCATGGGAGATGAGGAAGCTGCTGGTAGAGCACTCTCAATAAGGGTTCCTCTCCTTGGTTTGCCAGGGTATCTGAAGGTATTTGCAAAATAGGACTAATGATTCTGATCTCCTTTGCAGAGTATTTTGAGATCTGCACCTCCAGGATGTAGCAGGAGGATGAGAAGTATGGAGTTAACACTGGGAAAAAAGGAAACAGCTCTGAGGTGTTCTGGGCCAGAGCAAGACAAGCTTAGAGTGACAGAGAGTTCAGCATCAAGACTGTGGGAAGAAGTGTAAAAAATCAATGGAATTGGGAAAAAAACTAAAGAATAATACTAGGAAAAGGTGGCAGGACCATGTGTAATCAAAAACCAACAGATCCCCAATACACAAGTCCTCTACATAACATTCCTATGTTTCGACTAAACCCTTTAAAGAGTTCAAACTTTTAGTTATAAAGAAAGAACTTTATAAATCCCTTTGAAATTCTTGCAGGGAAATAAGGTTAAAAAAAAGGGTAAAACAACCTTCCCAAAAAAATCTTCTTCTGAAAAACAGCATTTTAGGCAAATGTCCCAATCATTCACCACTTCTCCTTGTCTTTCCCAGGAAAGACTCAAGCATATAAAGAGAGTTCAAATGAGATGAAAGAAATCTCGTCCTCTTGCTAAAAAGTCTCAAACCTGCGAGTCGAGGTTTATGAAATAAGGCTTAAGCAAAAGCCACTCAACCCAAAGCTTAAAGACTTATCCCAGCTGTGTGGGCCAGAGGACACCTCTGCCCACGGAGCGGTGCAGGGTCAGGATCCCAAACCGAGCACAGCCCTGTTTGTCCAGAGAATCACAGAAACAATCAGAGAAAGGCTTGGGTTGGAAGGGAATTAAAGATCATCTCATTCCACCCCCTGCCATGGCAGGGACACCTCCCACTGTCCCAGGTTGCTCCAAGCCTCAGTGTCCAACCTGGCCTTGGACACTGCCAGGGATCCAGGGGCAGCCACAGCTTCTCTGGGCACCCTGTGCCAGGGCCTCCCCCCCCTCACAGGGAAGAATTTTTTCCCAATATCCCACCTAACCCTGCCTTCTGGCACTGGGAAGCCATTCCCCCATCCTGCCCCACCATGCCCTTATCAAAATCCCCTCTTCATCTCTCTTGGAGTCTTTTTAGGTTTTGGAAGGGGCTCCAAGGTCTCCCTGGAATCTTCTCCAGGCTGAACAACTTTCCCAGGAAATCCGTGGGAAAGCCAGAGCCCATTTTGTGACAGCCCATTGAACGCAGGGAGCACTAAGCTCTCTTAAGGACAACAGATGTTAAAAAACCAAATGGGAGTGTGTTGCATTCTCGGAGAACATGAGGAAAACAGCTTTGGGAAGTGCAAGCTGGAGGCCAAGAGCTTTTCTGCAGGTTCTGTTATCAGCAATGGAAATGATGGATTTGGGAGTTTGCTGATTAGGAGGAAAACTCTCCAAAGTGGGAGCAAGGGGAGCAGGCATCTCCAGAGGAGGAGGAAAAACACCTGGCAGAAGAAATGCAACAACCCACAGTGCCAAGCAGCTCCAGCAGGACAAACAGAAATCAGTCCCACACAACTGTCAGCATGATGTTGGGGCAAATTAAATCAGTGCTGCCCTGCAGCTGGGGTAATGTTGTTGTACAGATAATTTTGATGGGCATGAGAGTCTCCCTGCTCCAGAGCCTCTTGGAATTCTCCAGCATGGAGTGACAATGTGTTGCGCCTCTCCTGCCTCAAAGCCAGGATGACCTCAAATACACACATTGTCCAAGAAGGTGACAAAAATCCTCAGGCATGGACAACACAGCTCAGCACTTCGGACCAGAGAACAACCTCAGGGTGGAAAAGACACTGATGGGTGTTCGGCGATGCAAGGCAGAGTGAGATGAAAAACTCTCCCAAAAAGACACAAAAATGAGAGTAAAATAGAGATGGGAAGAATTGAAAAGAGCAAAGGGATGGCACAGAGCTTTGAAACTGAGGTCAAGAAGCTTAAAGCCAAAATTTTTTTCCCATCCCCAGAAGTGTTCCTGGACAGGCTGGATGGGGATTGGAGCAGCCTGGGATAGTGGAAGGTGTCCCTGCCTGTGGCAGGGGGTGGAATGGGATGATCTTTAAGGTTCTTTCCAACTCAAAACATTCTGGGATTCTGGGATTCTACAAAAAAAAAGCATGAAAAAGTTTGCAAAATGGGGCAGTGCAATCTACAACTGAAGATATTGCTGTGACAATGAGCAATTTTTTTGTTTAAATCAGAGCATGTTGTGGAGGAAGTTAAATGCCAGACCTGAAAGAGACCTCCCATAACTGCAGCAAGAACTCAACAACCTGGTCACCATGGTGGACACAGAGGGAACGAGACCAAGAGGCCATTTCTTGTGCAGAAATTGAGGATTTTAGAGGTATGCAGTAGTCACGTCCCTCACCAAAATCAAACACCAGGCCTGGCACTGACAATGCAAATATTTCCTGCAGTGAAGCCTTGCTGGACGAGAAGGAACCACAGAGCTTTTGGGCTCAGCCACCCAGCCTGGAGACCCACACTGCCATCCTGGAGGCTTCCCAGGTGTGCCACGGCTGGGAGAAGAAAACATTTGGGCTTTTTCTTGGAAATACCTTCTAGATGCTTAACATCGTCTTTCCCTTTGACAGCACATCAGGACCGCAGAGCAGAGAGCAGCAGAGATTTATCCTCACTCAACTTCTGCTCACGCTTCTGTGTTTGAACACACTTGTAAAATAGAGCTGAGGTGCTATAAAACAGGCAAAGACACCCAACAGCTGCAATTCCCCAAAAAACCGTGACTGAATCCTTGACTGGCTTCATGGAAAAGCAACATCTAGAGGGCTTTATCACCGGTTCTGGGGAGCAGGGAAGGGAGATAACTGCTCCCCCAAAGCCAACTTGTTTCCCCTAGAATTTGAGTCCAGTATGAGAAGGAACAGCCCCAGCACACAGGAGTCAGCTCGTGGAAGAAGGAAAGAGCTCAGGCCACAGCAAAAGTGGGAAAGTCTTCATGACCATCATCTGAAAATGCTCTCAGAAGGGACAGAAAGAGTCAGCAAAGGAAAGGTTACACCGTCCTTTGTGAGAAATATTTTCCCATGGCACACCTCAACATAAAAGACTAAAATATAAAAAAATAAAGAAAAAAATTTTAAAAAATGAAATTATCATTATGCTTTCCTTTTCAAGCACACAAGTGAAAGAGAGTGCAACTGGGCCTCAGCTCCAAGGATGCAGCCAGCAGGAATTTGCCTTAATCAGGACTATTTTAGCTGCAGGTTTTTACTAAGAGTTTGCAGGAATATTTGGGAAAACTGAAATTAAATATTTTAACCTGATTTTTTTCCAGTTATTGTTTTTAGCTTCTCATTTGCTGGCAATCACTAAAATGCACAAGTTTGCAATTTATAATTTAGCCTTTCCTCTAAGTTTGGTAAAACTTTCCTTTAGCCAAGATTATAAATCATCTGCATTTAACAAAAGAACTCCACCAGCATTTTTACTTTTTATTTAGAAATAATGGCAGACATTCTATATTTAATAATTCCCCAGAACATATTAAATGATCGGTATAAAGCTATACATGGATGGGAACTGGAATTTAATTAAAATGTTTTCATTAAATGCAATCTTCACTGCACCGGATTCATTAAGAAAAGTAAGATAATTGGAACGGTTTATATTTGAAGCTGATGTATTTAACACTGGCAACACCTATCTGTACCTAGTGAAATAAGCTGATTATTTCTGCCTTCTGTTCCCTCCAAAACTTTACAGGCAGCAGATCTCAGCCTTGCATCTTTTTTCTTTTTTCTTTTTTTTTCCAGTAGTGGAATAAGAAAAAACTCTCCTGATTTTTTAAAATCTCCACTAATTAACTAATTAATGGAATTTTTTTTTTTTTAAACTTTCCGTCTCTCCCTGCACCTGCAGATGATGACCCTGATGTCGGTGGTTTCCTGTTCTCGACCACAGACTCCACGTACATCACCAGCAACTTCTGCTTCTGCAATGCTGTGACTTTGCAGTGGCAAAGATACATCCCTTGAATGTATTTTTATTTCAAGGTATAACACACCAGTGCATTAAAGATTTAGCATTTTGAATTTAAGAGGTTTCACTTGTTTATCAATCAATAAATTTTTTTTTTTTTTTGATGCAGGCTAAAAAGAAAGGGATGTAGAAGACCCAACAACCAAGCTTCTCACAGATAAATTTTAAGTGTGCATGAGCATCAGCACTGAAATAGAAGAACTATTTAAAAATTATAATCCAAACATGAGTTTAGGACTTAAGTAACAATAATTATCCCCCAAAACCCCAATCCCTCTGGGTTTGCCTGCCTCTTAGCCACAAACACTCCATGACAAAAGGCGGTTTCTCTTGCTCTCAGTGCTGAAGAGCCAGCTCAGGTACTACAGGGAATAGCAAACCAGATTTTATTCTTCCTCAAGGACCTGGAGCTGAATAGGCACTTAAGCCCTGCCCGCAGCAGGAGGAGGAGGAAGGAGAGCACGGCTTGGCTCATCTCTCCTGGTGGAGTTCCGTGGGCACAAGGAGAGAAGGGAAGAGAGACCGAGCGGAGAGGCAGGGCCACCAGAAAATAAAACCAGACCAGTTTGGTTACAACTGTCCTTCGTGTCAAATGGGACTTCAGCGTCCCACAGCCTCAGCATTCCCACAGCCCCGTGATTTCTGGGCTGGGAGTGAGCAGGGAGCATCCTCACGTCCCACCCCATGCACAAAACACCACTTCCCTCACACCCAGCCTGCGAGTGCCACCACTCCCTATTTTTTCTTTCTTGTTATTTGAGTTATTTGATTGAAACACCGCAAGTTGGAGAGGGGATGGTCCGGGGTGGTCAAGGAGGACTGCACCAGTGAGGATTTTGGCAAAGGGGAGCTGCTCCTCACACTCTCTCACATCCATCCTCCTGGACTGGAGGTGTCCAGCAAGGACAGCACCTCTGAAGGACATCATCTCTGCCCTTCCCTTCGGAAATGTGCACCTGTGCAGGTCACCAGCACGGGCACCAGGCATCCTGCACCCCATCCCTGGAGTCCTGGGGCCAAGTCACCTTGGATCCTCCTGCTGGGAGGATCAAACTGCTCTGGGATGGCAGCAAGAACCTCAGTGGGTCTGGACACCAGGGATGGGAAGAGCCCTCCGTGAGAAGTCGTCAGGGGAGCAGGGAATGAGACATCCCAAGCTCACCCTTTGCATGCTCCAGGACATCCATCACCACTGGGGCAGAGCCTGCCTGCAGCAGCCCCTTGCCAAGAAAGTTTGGTATTTAAATTCAACACCTCCATGCCAAGCTATTCCAGAGCAGCTCAACAAGCGGAACAGCTCATGACAGATCTATAAAATGCACACAGGGCTGCGCTGCTTTAAGAAATATCACCCCATACTCATACTTGAGCTGTACAAACTGTGCTTCCAGCCATTACAAATGAGAACTTCTCTCCTGGTGTCTTTGCAAGTGCAAAGGGTGTATTAGTTCGACCCATTATTTGATTCACAATCCTTGGAAAATAGATACACCTTTATCCCGGGCTCCTGTAATAAGCGGTGCCTGCTTCCAGCAGCCAAAAAACCCCAACCCGCAGTAGGAGCCGACTTGAGCTATTTAAATGTTTTATAAGTTGGTTTTTTTTTTTTTTTTTGGTAATTGCAGAAACTTTTCCTAATCTGACATTTGTTAAAACCCCTTATTANGGAAGGAGTTGGGGGGGAAAAATAGAATAAAATATAAAATAAAATAAAAATGAGCTGGCTTCACAATTACCAAGTCAGCCCATGCAGCCCTTCGCTATTGTACGAGTGGCATAAACCCCCCGGCGGCCTATCAGCTCCCTGGCAGGCAGGGGGCTGCGCTATTCAAAGCGAGAGATACAAGCTGCAGGGCAAAAACCTGGCAGCTCCCATCTGACCCCCCAATCCCCGGCTGGTGACAGCTCCAAGCTCCATGGCAAATTAGCCCTTCTCACATTACAATTGCAGGAGACAGATTCCATTAGCGGTATCTGAAATTGAGTGGAGAGCTGCTCCGTTATCAGACTTGACTCATAAGCGCCACTATTAATCAGAGCTATGATAGCATTTATATATTTCAAGCTATCTGCCGCCGCTGTGATATTCTGCTACAAAGGGTTGATGGGACTTAGGGAAGGGAACAATGGAGCTTTCTGGGAAAAGCAGAGTAAATCAAGAAAGTCTGTGACTTCCGCACATTCTGAAGGGATTGCGGTTTACATAAATTTTCTCCCAATTGGAGATTGAGCTCTTCCTCATCTTACACATGGGATTTAGTTGTCACTCAATGGTAACAGCTGTGAAAAGGTGAAGCGGCCCACCGCTCAGAATATTGCCTCCGCTTTTAAAGCAATTAACCCATGAACAGGAGGATACCTGGTGATATCAAAGGGATTAAGCCAGGCAGTGCATTATTAACATTTCCTTGAACTAATTCTAACTCTGACTAGCTGTCAGAAAAGACTCTTCAGTCTTTAAAAAAAAAAAAAAAAAAAAGAGTTTTTTGGCCCTGCTTCCCCCCCCCCCTTTGAAAATGAAGCAGAGTTACTGCAGCCTCGTGTGCCTACTTTAGAGCCAAATGCAAATGAACAGATTTGGCAGCGTCTTCAAACAGACTGAAATCAGCACCGGTTTATTATGGGGACAAGTGGGAAAAAAAATAAAAATAGATATGTGATCAATTAGCCAGAGGTCATGGTAGATATTCTAAAAGGAAATTAGTATGTGAGTACATTCCTTTCTTCTCTCCCTCCTAAAACTTCGTAACCACTTCTCACTAAGCACAGCTGCTTTCCAAACACCCAAAATGTTCCTGCTGTGCCACAACAGAGATAATCTATGATAATCTGTAATCTGGAAAAATCCAAACTCGCCCTGTAAGGAGATTCCTTCTTCCCCAGAACCCAATTTTTTAATTTCCCACTCTGGCTGAGTGGGCACTGGCTCCTCTCTCATCCCTCCATCTTCCCCAAACCATGTCCACAAAAAAGAGGGGTCAAATCGTCAAGGGATGAATCCTACTATGGCAAACCCATGTACCCCAGGGACATGGAGCATTTCCTCACTCATCAGGGGCAGCAGACAACTTTTCCCAGCACCAGTCAGCTTTTAAGGGAGCATCAGCCACAAGGTCCCTCTGGGATGGCCATGAAGGTCACCCATCCTCCTGGTCCTTCTTAGGGACCTTCCCCTTAGAGCTCCAGGACACATCCTGGGAGCCAGAAAGCTCCGTGCCATCAAGAAGGTCAAGTGCCATTTTCCAAACATCCCGATGATTTCAAAATGATGGAATCATTTTGTTTGATTTCATTATCCAACATGCCTACTTCTCCTTTTTGTTGGCAGTGGGAGAAGACTTGGCTCTGGGTTTTATATACATCCACCATTTGTCGCTTGGAAGGTTTTGTGGGCAGGAAATACACATATCTATATCTATATAAAATACATAAAAAATATACATGTATAATGTATTAATCCAAAAGTTAATATGCTACCCAGAACAGCAAACCAAAGAGATGTGAACTGCTTAATTTAATTCAACATCTTCCCCCTTTTCAAAACCCTGTGTCCAACTCAGCCAGAATAAAGATGGCAAAAAACTTCCTACAAATACTTGGGCAATGACACCATCTACTCTGCTACTGCCCCTGCAAAAAAACAGATTTGTGTATTCAGAAACCCCAAAACAGCCAAACTAGGAAAGGTATACGTTGAAAAAAAAATCTACTCAGAGCAGGCAAAGCTTCCTATTTCTCTTTGCAACAGAGAATGCAAAGAATGCATCCCCTGTGCAGAAAATGACACTTTGGCAATCATATTATAAGAAGATAATTGGTTTACTTTGTAAACTTGCTATGCTTTGCCTCCCACAGTAAAACAAATAAATAGTTGTTTAAGGAAACAATCCTAGAGCCGCACTCACTGAGTCCTAAAAACATAAAGCAGCTCCCCCTCCTTCAAAGCAAAGCTGAATTATTTGCCTCAGTTACAAGCAGTCCGAGAAAACTCTTTGTAAACGGCATTTTACGATAATTACAAGCAATTTATTAAGACTGTGCAGAGGGGGGGAAAAAATCCATACTTGAGAAGTAACTCAAAGGAGCAAACGGCTCGTTCAGCGATAGTCTGGATTACTGACAAAAGGGCTTTCTGCATCAATGTGCTTCAACATAATTTTGCTGCGAGAAGAACAATCCAGGCTTGAAAAAATAATGTAATTAAATGAATAATATAATATATTATAATATAATATAATTAATAAGCAAACATGATGCTGCAGCTGCTTCCTATCGACCCCAGTGCTGCCTGCACAGAGCATCCCGCCAGCCATCACCTTGCAAAGGAGAAATCACTTCAAGGAATAAATTCCACCCTAATCCCGCACGTGCCACAACATCCCAAACACCACAGAAGGAACCACGACTCTTTTCCTTAAGCAATAAAACTGTCCCGACCTGCCGAGGAATAAACTCCGGGAAATGACTCAAACAAAAAGAATCAATGGGGAAATTTAAAAAAAAAAAAAAAAAAAAGGAGAGATTTACTGTACGGGGATGCTGGGAGGGAGGCACGGAAAAACCCGGGCGAGGGTAAACAGCAATCCTGCCCGGCTAGCAGGGAGAAAAGAAAGGTTTTAGAGGTTAAGTTCAGGTCAGACGACAAATGAAATTGTAACAACCCAACTGACATTGTATAATGTCTTCTTCACTCGATCAATAGGGCAGCGTCAGCCCCATTTCCATAGAGATGGCTTCCTCCCCGCTGAAGGGTGGCTATTGTTTGAGCAGGCAGATTTGCCACTTGAACCGTGTTGCTCCCGAAGGATGTGTACTTCATCAATTATTTGTATTCCTAACATCTACATATTTTCATATTAACATCCACATTCCACTCAGCAAGAGGAGCAGGTGCTGGTTTTTCCGCTGGTACCTCGCAGGGGTCACCCCACTGGATAATTTTATTTAAACGCAGAAATAAGGGGGGATTTGATAGACCCATTCAGTCCCTTTGTGAGGACGGACAAGCCTGGTTTAAAATACACCACATCATCCTCAAATAGCTACAGCTTCAAGCAGACAGTGCCAGTGAAGACTTTCTAATTTTTTTCTTTTTAAAGTATATAAAAATAAGTTTGTTTTTTTTTTGCCAAATGAATGTCCCAAAAAATAAATCAGTTTTAAGGTGCTTGAAAGGAAAAATGTAACATTGTCATTTGGAAACAAAACTGACCTTACAATTAATTTTAAAAATATAAAATCAATTACTGCTAGGCTGAATAATTGATCCTGTCAGTATCTAAGAAATAATTTCTTTAAGTCCTATGAGTTTTTATCATCGCTCGCTTCCAGGTTCTCCGTTCCTTCGTGCAAATTTTAAATTTGACAGAAGCGCTGTCTTCCAAATCCAATTAAACAACAACAAAACACCTAAACCTTCAGAAGTGGTAAAGTAATTCCCAAAATAATTCTCAAATTTAGCCTGTCATTTCTCTCCTGTATCCTTATTTCTCTAAAGCAGCAATTGCATCATTTCCAAAGCACGAAGCGGGCACCAAAGGCACTGCCACACTGCGGTTCAAACTTGAAACCGGGGAAGATCTTCCCAGCAACTGCAATAACCATCATTAAAAAAGAAATCAGAACCCAATATTGAAAACCTTTAGCAACTCCTTGCAGGAGTTTTTAAGAGAAAGGAGTTGTGCTCTGACGCTGCGCCGGGCGCTGTGCGCGGGAGGGCAGCGCCACTTCCAGCTTCCCAAATACGCTGTGAAATACAGGATATTAAATTAAATAATGCCAACTTAATTACATGTATTACCCACCAGTGAAAGCAATCACTTTAAATGCCTACAGAAATACTTAGGAACTACTCAAGCAATTCCAGTAGGTGTGCTTTGGAGCTGATACTACATGAAAGGTGATGTGCAAAAAGCAGCTCCTCTTCAGCAGAGGAAGGTGCACCCGGGCAGATGGACCCCATGGAACAAAGTTTAAGTGAGCTCAGGGCTCTCAGGCTGTGCAGAATCTGCCCCCCTCCATCTCCCCATTTATTCCTGCTTTTATTTCTAGGTCGCTCTCGCTCCCTGGGAAGGTTTCCCTGAGGGGTGGCTCTGGAAACGGGTGGGAGAAAAGGGCTTTTGTCAAAATAATCTCAGTCGGGAAGCGCCCCGTCTCATCCCAAAGCGCCCCGATACCATTTGCAGCCTCAAAACGTGCCCTATTTTCCCTGCAAAAGAACATCAGAAATTGTTTATACGGGTTGCCATAATCCTCTCAAATATGGGTCAGGCTGAGGTTAAGAGCAGCCAGAACTTGCACATCAAAGACGAGCAGGGTTAACAAAAACCCCCGACCACGTGCACATCCCGATTGTTCCCTGTCCTCCCAAGGTTAGAGAGGTCCGGAGAGAAGGCTCTGGACATCCCCCCCAGCCCGGAGCCGCTCCAGGGAAAGGCAGGGATGCTCTCCCTGGTCCTTGGGTACCACGGGCAGGCAACTGCCCATCCGCCTCCGCCGGGAGCTGCAATTAAACCAAGTTCACGGTTTCCCGATAGGTGAAGCTCATCCTGTTAATTTAAACAGACCATCTGCATCTTTTGAGAACGACAAACTTCATTAGTTCTGGTTAGTTAAACCGAGCGGTGATTTGTGATAATGAGCCTGAACAACCTGTCACGGCTGGGCAAGGGAAAGGGCGCACTTTTTATTATTGCTATTATTATTATTTAACAGAAAAGAAAGGGGGAAAAAATAAAAGAGGGGGAGGCTTTTGTGCGGGAAAGAAGGTCAAATTCAGATTAAGTTGCTGTTAGGTTAATCAGAGGAACTAATTAGGGGGTGAGGGGGGGAACGCCGGTCCGAAGGCCAGCGGGGAGCAGAGCGAGCCTTCGGGAACATCCCGAGCCGCCGGGGAAGCATCCCGAAGCCGAGGAAAAAGCAGCCCGGAGGAGTTTACCTGCAAACCGTGTAAAAAAGCAAAGAGGCGGCAGCTGCTCCCACCAAGCCGCAGAGGAGATTGACTCGGAAGGCGGGCGAGCCGCCGGGCAGCCCCGTGGCCACTTTGGCCAGCAGCGTGAACAGGGGGTAGCCGGGAGGGTGGGCGACCTACGGACAGAGCACACGGGGTCGGGAAGGGGGAAAGGCTGGGAACCGGGAGCGGAGCAGCGGCGGCCGCAGCCGGGGCAGCCCCAGCGGCTCCGCTGCCCGACCCACCCTCCGTCCCCATCCCAACTCCGCCAAGATCTTTTCCCCAGTGGATTTGGCTCCACGCCTCGCCCATAATAATGAGGCGGCGAGGAAAAGGAGGTGCCACGTTTCATTAGCGTGCCTTAAAGGGCTCCTTGTTTGGGTTCACAGTATATTAGGGTCATTCAAAAGGCTGTTGTTTTGGGTTTATTTTTTTTCTTTTTTTTTCTTTTTTTTTTTTTTTTTTTTTTTTTTTTAAAAAAAAAAAACAGCTTCTCAACTATTTTATTGGTTAGCAAGTTGAAAGACCACACTGCTATCGGATTACCACCGCGCTGACAGTCCTAAGGTCTTGCCTAAAGGGATCATGCACCATAATAAAGTTTATTAAATAATAAAACTTATTAAAATTGTTAACCCGATTTATTTTATTCTCCCCAGCTTATACAAAATTTGGGTTGATAATAAGCCAGCTACTGTATATACAGTAAAGCCTTTGCTTTATAATTTAGTTTAATTGGATTTAAAACTTGAAGTAAATTGTCGCGTGCTGTACTTATAAGTTAGTAAAAACTGTGGTTTGAAAATAAATTAATCTACTTTACTCCATGCTTAATTAAACTTCCTTAATTCCTAAAACTGTTAATGAGAGCATTGATTAAACAATAAAACTAATACTTACTCCAAGCTCATATGCGGCTGTGATCAGCTCCCCTGTGAAAAAATAATGTAAAACCAATAATTACTATTAGGAAATGACACTCCTCCAAAGTTTTCAAAATCCAAATGCTTGCATTGGGGTTTTGCATTAATTTGACTGGATAAAACTGTAAATCTGTGGAGATTTAACAGCATGAAATTTTCTAAGAATATTTTCTCCCTCTGATGTCATTGCACAAAATATCTTTTGTATGTTTTCGCGAGACTTTTATGAACAGATAAGTGAAAATATAGGTAGGCTCGGGCAAAGAATGGCCTGAGATACTCAAAATGCAGACATTTGTGTGTGTGTGTGTTTTTAATTTAAAACCATCTGACTCAATAACTTTCAAGCACTACAGTCTGCAATGCTTAATCTGCATTGTCTGTTCAACAACCCAGTTGTTTCACATTTAAAAAAAACAGCAACAAAAAAAAACCAACACAAAACCAGAGCTTTACAGTTTTTTAAGAGGAAAAATACAATCACTGATCGTGCAAATCTGCATCCATTTATTTGGGAATGCTGCTCTCCCTTGATGCTGAAGCAATTCTGCTTCACAAGTAACTCTTTTACCTGTCAGCGGATGCTGCACCCAGCTCCAATTAGAAAAACCATTTAGATTTTGTATTTTGTTTGTAGTTTATGCCAGGACAAATAACTGCCAGAAAAAGACCCACATTAGCAGAATAGCTGGCATTTTTAGAACACTTGACACTGCATCATTTTGCAACAAACACTCCTGAGCAACATATATTGAATATATTCAATAGGCACAACACATTCAGGAATGAACAAAATTAAAAATTATGGCTGGTTTTCCTTCTTTCCCTCAAATTTCATAATCCAATTTTACTGGTCCTGCTAATTTTGCAAGTGCCAAGGTTGTGGCAGCTTTGTCCAATCATTAGATGGGAAAGACAAACAAAAGGCGCTGGTGGCTTTAAACGCTAAACAATATTTTAAATTTCTTTACAATCACATCCTTACCACATAACAGAAAGGAGGGGGTTTGTACAAATGGCACCTTTAAATCCTAACACCACAGTAAGTGGTGCATTTTAAAATGAAGATGCAAGTCAACCCATCACTGCTGGTGGCAATGGCTGCAGAATTAGAGATGTGGCCCCACAATGATTAGAACAGCCCGGACACTTCCTGCACCAAAATCTCTTGGACGTGGAGTTTCTTGCATTTGCAAACACTGGCTATTTTTATTTTAGGAAAATTCCACCCTATTGCAAGACAGCCCCCCAAATGCAGATGCAATGGAAAAAACACCCATCCCAATTCTGAGCCCTTCAGTGCTCAGCAGCTCAAACATTTCCAGGGCACAGCGAGGCTGGGATCAATTGGGAAGGGATCAATGCCCCTGCATGCAGCACAGAATGATCAAATAAAGAAAACCCTAAATTTGGCATTGTGGGGGTTCCCCAGTGTGATGCCCAACACCCATCACATCCCAGGGATGCTGGTCCCAAGCCAGGCATGGATTCAGCTCCATTAAAGTCCTTCTGGACTTTAGAAGCAAAGCATCTAAAACAGAAAAAAATTAAGTTCATTCACATTGCTGTGACACTCATATCAAGGGCAAGAATAACCCCAAAGAAATACAGCCACAAATCAGCCAGGAAGCTGCAAAAATAATAGAAATAAAACACTGGTGGAGGCCACTGCCAAGCTTTGAAAGACAAGAGCACAACTTTGCCTCATAAAAATTAAGGAGAAAAAAGGAAGGAGACCTGCAAAACATAAGCCCCTAGACTGCAGGCCTGTTGAATTCCAGTGGGAAAGCCAAAAGACTGCTTTGGATAAAGTTAATTTTCCATCTCCCACCCACACACCTGGGCATCCCCCACAGCCTCCCTGGGCTGGAGGAGTGAGGAGCACTAATATTAAATAAAAAAACAAATACAGGAAGAGCTGCAGCACCCATAAACTTGGTTCCAATGTCTTTCTTGTGAGACAGAATGACCTGTGGCATGTTCAGACACTGGCTCAAACGGAACAATTTATTCCCTCCAATTCCACAGGGCCAGGAGCTGGATTAGATGATCCTTGTGGGTTCCTTCCAACTCAGGATATTCCATGATTCCTGATGTAAACAAGTTTCTGACTGTCCAGCTTGCCTTCCCCATAAAGGTGTTCAGGCAACAGGCCCAACACTGCCTGAAAACTGATTTATCCCCAGCAAGTTTGGGAGCTGATGTTTGAAACATCACAGGGAACATCTGGTTGGTGGTACAATTTTTTTTTTCTTTTAACTCTATTTGATCCCTTTTTAAGCTGTTTCAACATCTGTGGATGTTTCTGAATTATAATTCATTCTCCTCCTATTATTCTCTCATTCATTTCTTTATTCTAAGTAACATGAGCCAGCTGCCAACGGAAATACCGACTGCCTTTGACATTTCTGGATTACTGCAAACTTCAGGAACAATTAAAAATACAGATAGCTTAAAAAATAAAATAAAATACTAGACTCCCTGCCTGAAAGCAGATACAGCAAATCCCTAAGCAGTTCTTTACTCACACAAGCAGCCTCAGTGCTTTTGGTGGCACAAGTTTGAGCTCCATGCTCGGGCATGGGCAAATTAATCACCTCGAGCAGCACCATGCACAGACTTCCAGGGATATAATTTTGGGAATGATGCCCAAAAATGTCCTGACATAATGAGATGGGACACAATGCTGGCTGGTTCAGGCACAAGGGGACAGCAGGGACAAGCCCGTCTCTGTTCAGTCCCAGCAAACTCACGCAAGCCACGCAGCAGATTTAGAAAATGCAAAAAAACCAAACCAAAAATGGAGAAACAAGGAGTGAGGTCACAGGGCTGGAGAGGGGACACTGTCCTGACAGATTTCCTCTAACAGAATTCCCTCTACCGTGGGTTGCTGGGAGCCTGTCAAAGCACCCAGACCCCAGCCCCCCACGGCTGGGGCCTCTCCCCACCTGCACCCCCATTTGTGGCACAGCCCCAGTCGGTGTCCTCAGTATCCCTGGCCAAAGTTATTGGCAGAGGAGCGGTGCACACAGAACCAGGATGCCTTTGGAAATTAAGGAAAGAGCAATGCCCCTCCTTCCCCCAAAATGGGATAAAGCAACCACAGTAACCCATGGAAAGTGGGGTGAACCCATGCGCTGCTTGGTTGCTTGCTCTGTCTCCTGGGATAATTCACGTTAAACAAAAAACGAATCCCAGCATTCATCCATCACATCATCAGGAGAACCTCCATCCTTCTCTGCCAAGGCTGCTAATGGTTATTTACATCCCAGAGGGAAAACCCAGGCTCAAGCACAACTAAAAACCAGGTTCCAGAGGCTTTGTGCAGCATGAACAGCTCAGAGCACAGAGTGCTTCCCACAGAACAAAAAATGACAAAAATGGTAATAAAAGACAAAATGGTAATAACTGTAAATATATCAATCATCACATATTAATTGACCCAGCCAGAAGGAGCAAACCCAGCCCTTTTAGTAACTTGGGAGCAGAAGCAAAAGCCATCAGGATGCACATGGCCAGCCTGGCCAGTGTCTCTCTCTCTCCACATATACTGAGGCTGTAAAATACATGCATCCATTAAAAGACCATTTATTTAGAAGGTATTTCATGCACAGCTTGGATTTGAAACCACTGATGGCCAGGAGGCACAGAGTTAAACAGAGCCACAGAACACTCTTCTGGGATGACAAAGAAAGAAAGTATCCTGGACGTTTGTTCCATGAAAAAAAAAATTATCAATACATTCCCTGAAAATCCAAGCCCCCCTATCCCCAAACCACAGCCATACACACGCTGCAAAACCAAAGTACTTTTTAAGCAAGACCAGATTAAAGCAGTAAAACCACAGCAGGACCAAAGAGAAGAACTTTGTCCCACCTGATGGGATCAGCAGTACCAGACACAAAACATCAGACAGTCTGACACTGCCAGGGAGCTGCACTTCCAGACAGGCAAATCCAGAGATTTCACTGCTGCACAGGCCAGGGAAAGCAACAGCCCAAGCAGTGACAGCACATCTGGCAGGGTGGCACATCTGGCTCCCTGACTAAATCCTTTGCTGAAAGGCTCAAATACTGGCAAACTATTATGGGGTGCCCCAAGGGCACCAGCCCCAGGGGGGATCTTGCTGCGCTGACTCCACTGAGCAATTCCCTGGCCCCGAAGGGTGCACACCCCAATACAGGGTGTCTCTGCTGCACCCACCTGTAGGGCCAGTGCCCCTATGGGGAGCTTCAAACACACCAACCCCAATGGGGTGAGCACCCCAAAAGTGGTTGCACTGCACCAGTGACTACAGGGACCGAATGGGATCAGCAACCCTATGGGGTGACAGCAATGCACCAGTCCCTATGGGGCAAGAAACCCTATGACGTGATACCAACCATATCGGAGTGAGAGCAATGCACCAGTCCCTGTAGGATGAGCATCCCTATGGGATGACAGCAACCCTATGGAGTGACAACAACTCTCCAGGGGTGACATCAATGCGCCAGCTTCTCTGGAGTGAGCAACCCTACAGGGGTGACATTCATGCAGGAGTTCCTATGGGGTGACAACAACCCTATGGTGTGACACTGATGCACCGGTCCGTACGGGATGATGTAACCCTATGGGGTGACAACAACGCTATGGGGTGACACTGATGCACCAGTCCGTACGGGATGATGTAACCCTATGGGGTGACAACAACGCTATGGGGTGACACTGATGCACCAGTCCCTACGTGATGACAGCAACCCTACAGGGTGACAGCAATGCACCAGCCCTAAGGGCTCGGCCCCCCACCCCGCCCGCCGAGGGCTGACCGCGATGCACCAGCCGCTACGGGCCCAGGGTCCCCATGGTGCCCCCTCGCCGCTGGGGTGACCCGGTACGTTACCCGCATCCCCGCCGGGCAGGGCGGGCGGCAGCGTGGCCGTGTAGAGAGCAGCCACGGCAGCGCCCAGCGCCCCGGCGGCTCCTCCCGCCCCGTTCCCGATCCCGATCCCGATCCCATTCCCGGCCCCGGTCCCGGTCCCGGCCGCGGCCCCCGTGCCCATGTGCGCCGCCACCTTCCGGGTTCGGCCGGGCGGGGCGGGCGGGCTGTGCCATCAGCGCCTCGCGGGGAGAGCAGCCCGGTCCCGCTCGCTTTCTCGCTCTCCCCAAACCTTCTTCCCGGGGTTCCCCTTATCTACAACGCTTATCTACAAGCGGGAGAGCCTCGAGCCCGGTGAGGCGATTCTGCACGGCCTCCCGCCCGCTTCCATCCTCCCCCGCTGAAAGAGTTGGTACAGCCGGAGGGGGCGTGGCGGAGAGAGAGTGCGGCCGTGCGGCCGGGCGGGACCAACGCTCGCGGGGGGGGACGGGGCGAAACCACCGCGGAGAGGCGGGGGGAGGAGGGGACCGGACGGCGTCCTGCCTCTCCCTTGCTGCCGGAATCGTCCCTTCAGGACGAGGTTTTTAAGGATCAGCACCTTCTGGCCGCTCTCAGTCCCATCAAACCCCTTTTCGGACAGTGCTGGGTGCAGGCTGCAGCCGCCCCGCCACAGCTCCAGGGCGCTCGTACACAGATAATAAAGATTTAACCCCTGGATGGGGTGGCACAAGATGCTGGTGAAGGAAAAGATTGAAGGTGTCAGCGCACAGAATATTAAAAGCAGCGATTCCCGCTGCGGGAAGTAGTTAAGGAAGGCAAATAGCATCCCGAGACCTATCGATAGAGGACTAAAACACATCCGTGGAAATCATTATGGGATTGTACGAAAGAGCGGCGAGGCCATACCTGGAGAATTGAGACAGATTAAAGAGAGGCTTTTGAATACAAATGAAAAAGGTATAGAAGAGGGTAACAAGGATAATAAACAGCCTTATGGATTAGATCTAAGTGGAGACGTTAGAAAATTAGGTTTGCATTTATTAAGGAAAAACGAGCAGGATTAAGGGTTGACACAAGCGAGGAAACACACATCGTGTTCCGGGGGCTGCAGAAGCTGCTGCCCTGCTAAAACAGCAGCACAAAACCCCCGAAAGAGCAAACCAAGGAAGGCATTGAGGGAATTCCAGGGTCCCCAGCACAGGAGGGACATCGACCTGTTGGACCGAGTCCAAAGGAGGTCACTGAAATGATTTGGGGGATGGAGCACCTCTGCCGTGATGAAAGGCTGAGGGAATTGGGGTTGTTCAGCCTGGAAGAGAGAAGGCTTTGGGGTGACCTAACTGTGACCTTCCGGCACCTGAAAGGGGCTCCAAGGGAGCTGGAGAAGGAGTCCCTGCAAGAGCATGGAGTGACAGCACAAGGGGGAATGGCTTCAAACTAAAAGAGAATAGGTTTAGATGGGATATGAGGAAGGAATTCTTGGCTGTGAGGGTGGGGAGGCCCTGGCACAGGGTGTCCAGAGAAGCTGTGCCTGCCCCTGGATCACTGGGAGTGTCCAAGGCCAGGTTGGACAGGGCTTGGAGCAGCCTGGGATGGTGGAAGGTGTCCCTGCCTATAGCACAGGGTACAACAAGGTGGTCTTTAAAGTCCCTTCCAACCCAAACCATCTATGATTCTATGAATTTAGGGAAGCTCTGTGCACTCAGCCGGGCTGTACAGAAAAGCCGAAGTTTTGACCCCCTCAGAAGTCACTGGGGCTGCTTGGAGGAATTGGTGTTTGAGGGGAGAATGGCTGGGCCCAGCCGCTGCCTCCCATCCAAAGGGAACCTCCCAGCTCCGTGGTGACCAAGAGCTTCCACGGACCCAACTCCTTGGCAGGTTTCTGCCTTCGTTGGCTGAGGTTCATCAGGGAGAGGAAAAAGACATGTTCCAATCCTCCGCCAGCCATTGTCACTATGGAAATGAGCGGGGTCATTGTTTCCGCACCCGTTGGGGCTCCTAAAATGTAATTTTAGCAGCAAAGTGCGCAGCCTGTGTGTGAAAGCAGGCTGGTGGCGAGGCTCTTTATCCGGAGCGTGGCTTTTTTCTTTGCCGTATTTTTCCTTCTTTGTGTTCCCCTTGGAAAAGGCATCCAAAGACAAATGTTAACCGTGGCTGATTACAATTATATTGATGGGGGAGGTAGCAATTTACAGGCAAATATCGAAACGTGGAAGAATGGCTGGTAATAATAGGGTGAGGACAAACTGTTCTTTAATTGTCCTGCAAGTTGTTTTATATCTTTGTCATGCAGAAACTGGAACTTTTAGGGTGCCAGTGACAAAGTACTTTGCTGTAATGTGGTAGAGCAGGCTCACAGCAGCCTTTATCTTACTGAATAACTACCACCGTTTCAAAGGCTGGGATTACAGGCACACTCTATGTTGAAAAGGGGAATTTACATGTTTCTTCTGTAAGCAGAAATCTATTAATTCGTGAGATTTGCCTCCCCTTTCTTCACCAGCCATGACCCAGGGGTCCAACCAAGACAGGAAGGACATGCCAACCTCCTTTTTTTTGTTTTTTAGAGACAGGTAAGATGTTTTTTTGGCTGTTTTCACCCGTGATCTTGAAGTTGGGAGTTGTCCAAACCCAAGTTAGATTCACCTCAACACAGAGCAACCCTTCAGGCTTTCTCAAAGCTTTGAGTATGTGCTCAACAGCAATTTAAAAAATAATTTTTAAAAAAGTATTTACTTAGGAAAAAGAAACCCGCTGGAGCAAGTGGAAAGCATTTGAAAGATGGCCTCGTGCTACACGGAGTGATTTATTTTTAAAAAATCCCTGGAACTTGTAGCACGAGAGCATACTCTAGTGGCAACCGAGCAAAGAAAGTGCTCTGGTTTGTGCAGTGTCTTGATGATAAGACGCCTCCCACCTTTCCTCGGGAGGCTTTTTCTCTCCTATCTCCTCCAGCTCCATGCTCAGTGCTCAGCCCGACAGGAAATACCCAAGGCAGGCAGAGAAAATAAACAGGAACTGCTAAAAGTAATTTTAAAAACACAGCTTGGGAACATATCTCCCCAAAATGACTGTGTACTTAGAGAGTTGTCTTTTTACCAGGCTCTGTTGCAGATTTTCTCCTGAGAGACACAGTTTAGAGGAGGCAGGAGATAGGAAAAGGGAGAATAATACTTAAAGCAAATTCTATTCACCCATGGCAGTGTCATTACAAACTTGAATGAGCACAGTTATTGCAAATAAATAAAAACAATAGACCAGAACCAGTTTTACATAAGAAAATACTGAAATACTGTTCAATTAGTCCTAAGCTTTAGTTAAACCTTTTCTTTTGCCCATCAGGTGATAAGGTTAATACAGAAACCACTCAACTGCTGTACTTGTGTAGCAACAGTCAGCACCCATTTAATGAACTTACACGTACACACGTTTAGCAAAGCTTCAATATTGTCAGCGCTGGGCTGGCACAGAATTTTAATGGCAAAGTTGCCAGCCCGGGATTCATTCTGAACAATATCCCTGTGCAAGGAGAGCAGGTCCTCATGGGGACCACCAACAATACAAATAAGCACAGCTCCTATATTTAAACAAGAAGTTTGGCAGAATTTCCACTGATGATGTATATGGCCGCCTGCAAAGCACAAAAAAAGGAGGTTGTGCTGCTTTTATTTGTTCTTAAATTGCTTGAATAAGCTGCTTTTTATGACTTCCTTGTTGAGGGGGGCAAGACCAGGCTCCCATATCCCAGTTAGAGCAACAGGGCTGCAGTAGGGAGAGGGAGATTCCAAAGGGAATAAAGCGGAATAAAAGCACACCTGGTTCTGGGAGCATCCCAATGTGCCTGGCCGTGAGGCTCTCCCTGCCCCATCCAAAACCACACGTTCAGATTCCATCAAGGACATTTGGATGTGGCTGGTCCCCCAAACCATGTGGGGACTTCAGTGCTGCCCATTGTGTTCTCCCTGGCCACCCGAGGGACCCAGGTTCCTGCACTCCACATCCTCCAGGATAATCCCAGTGCCTTGTGAACCCCTCAAAATTCAAAAGGAAAGTAAAGGTCTCCCAGACGGGAAGGGGGCAGAGGTCTGGGAGAGTACAGGGGCTCAGTTCCATGGGGAAGCAGACTTGGTTCCACTGCTGTCAGGACAGCTTGTTCTTTATTTCAAAGCTCAGCTTCATTTTATTCCCCAAATATGAAAATGGGCTGAACTAATTTCCCCATGCAGACATTTCCCACAATTTTGCATATTTATCAGACAGGCTTTATTGACCTCTAGAAGACTCCAGTCTCTTGCTCCACCAGTCTCAGTGGCCTCCCAGCTGATTTTCTGACACACTGAGCAGTCACAGATCCTATTCGTCTCAGCTGGTTTTCCCAGAACTCTGACAATCATCTCTATGTTTTCACACCTGATTTCCTTAAACTAATATTACTTATTTATCCTCATGCCTTATTGGCAGATCAGGTCTGGTGTCTGATCTGCACAGTGACTCCACCACCATCCCACAGACCATCTTCTCTGGCTGCTGCACCACTTGAGGGCTTTGTTCCCTTCATCCCTGGGCTGCTCCATTACTCCCTGATAAATGTTTGCAAAAAGGGAACACTTTTTACTCATTTACACATTTTCATCCTTCTTTTAATTACAGGTGTAGGACATCAATTTCCAGCTCATACTTTGGTGGCCAAACTCACAGCCTGGCCCAAGAAATGCCCACACACAACCCATGGCTGAAGACCTGCATCGGCAGTTCAGGGGCCTCCAGGCTTTCAAACTCTCATTTCTTCACCTGTGTTCACAGGTCCGGTAAAACCCATCAAGGGACTAATTTAGGAAAGAATTTTTCTCGTTCCATCAGTCCTCTCTGTTTCATTCCTGTTTCTTTAAGCTTCAGTCAGAATTGTGGATCTCAATCAAAATCTCAATCAAAATTCAGGCTGGGACACTGAGATTCTCCACAGCTTCACAAAACAAGCCTCTGCCAAACCTCAGGCACATTTCCTTCAGCGTGCTGGTGGCTGACAGGAGCGTGTCCTAGCTCAGCAGCATCCCCAGAACTCAGATGGAATTTAACCCTCCCCACATACAGGAAAATCTCCTGAACATGCTCCATCCCCTTGCTTCAAGGTCTGCACAGGTCCTGCAGTTGTTCTCCTTACAGGTCAGGAAGCACAAAAACAGAATCAGGATACTTTGGCTCTGTCTCCATTTCCTGTAGAAAGACAGGCTAGGAAACAGATTAAATGGATTACATTAAATCCAGATTAAATCCTGGCGTATTCCCAGACCTGGTTTGCCTGTTCACATCACCAGTTGCTCAGCACCCATGCCCAAACCAGCTGCCTTGTGGGAGATGTTGTAGGAAGGACCCCAAAATCATCATGGAATGGTTTGGGTTGGAAGAAGCCTTAAAGACCATCCCATTCCACCCCCTGCCGTGGGCAGGGCCACCTTCCACGAGGCCACGTTGCTCCAAACCCCCTCCCATTAAGACAGAAATCTTTCAATCTGGCACTGCCCAATCATGGATTTGAGGTAGAATAAACTTTCCCTGAGCATCTTTTTAACACCAAGTGTTGACAATCACAAGAAAACAACATTTAACGTAAAGCAAGAGGCCAAGGGCTTTGCAGTATAATGATGTTACCAATAATTATTACTTCAAGTGTGGATAAAAAGAAGCAATATGTCCATAGGTCAATTCTTGAGACCTTCCATGTTACATTAATTAGCAGCTTCTACAGGACAGTGCCAGAAGTTGCCACAGCTTCTAATTTAGGAGCCTCAGACTTCTCTCCTCTGCTTTCCATCACCTGACATTTGCCGGCTCCTCTCAAGCCACACTGAGAAAAATGCATCTCATTTTAAAAAGGCCAGAACTGCTGGTGCAGAAAATAGCAAAGTGCAAGGGGCTGAGCTCTGCTTCTGCCTTTCCTGGGATAAATCCAGCTTCCCTCACTGCCTTCAGCTGATTTACTCCCCTTTTGGTGTAACCCAAAGCAGAATTTGCCTCTTGATGTTTTTCCATGGCATTAAGGCCTTTAAGGAAAATCCTACAAAAAGATTTAGGCGCAAACAAAATCTCCTGCTTTCCACAAATCTGCCTGAACTTACACTGCGAAAGGAAGCGCAGGGGAACTGAAGCTTCTTGCAGGGGACGGGGGGACTCTCCAGCAGGGTCAGCTGTGCATATATTTACACATGATATTAGCAGGGAAAAAAAAGGCAAAATGGGTGCATGGTGACCAAAGGCGATCCAAATGTTCTGTGCTATCATTCCTGCTGGGGTCAAAGGACTTGTGGGTTGGTGGCTTGATAAGCCTGGTGAGCTAACGAGCGACAGCTTAATCAGCACAGATAATTCTTCTGCAATATAGGAGGCAATTGCAGCCTTTTTTCCTATTTTTCAGGAACACTGTGGATTTTTTCACTCATAAATACGAGATAATGCTGTACAACCTGACCTTCCCAAACAAAGCTTTTGCAGAATAATACCCATTGCTATTCATGAATGTCGGTGTGTCTGGGCTGGTTTTTTTGTCCACTGTAGCTGACCAATTGGAAAGAACACCAGGAACACTAAGAAAAACCTTTCAAATTAATTTAATTCATGTACACATGGATGAAATCCATTGGATGCAGATTTCAATGAGTCACTCCTGTTATTTTCTGGGAGACAACGAGGATGGAGACACCTCATCTCTTAGACACCAGAAATGACTTGGTTCTGCAGCACTTTTGGGGAAGGAAGTTTTCATCTGAACACCACGAGCTTTGCATAATCCATCCTTTCCCCTGGCACCTTCTTCCCTGTGCTGACCAGAACCACACCTGCGAGGGGCTGCCAGGAGGGCCCCCTGAAACAGCTGCTGTGTCTGGAAGCTGGAGACAAAGAGGATCTGCTCAGACACCCCCTCAGTGTCAGGAAAGGCCGTGGCAGAACTGGGGAAAGGCAGGACAGTCTGCAGACCCCAGGGTGGCCTCCTCGAGCCACCATGTTCACCCTGCACTCCAGACAAGATGTGTCACGAGTCCAGATTGGAGGGTGGGGGATGTCCTGTCTCCCACCTCCTTTGGCTCGCTCGAATTTCTCCCAGCTGGAATTAAAATCAAGAGTCAGGACGGTGCACTGCCAGATTCCCTCGGTGGTGGTCAAACAGGAGCTGCTGCCCATCCCCGCCCCTCGCTCGTTTGTTTGTGCCTGTCATCACTGGATTTCCCAGCTGGTCTCCCAGCCCAGGACCTGCTTAACTCCAGTGGGCAAACACGAGTAGGGGAATTCGGTCCAAGCAGGCAGGTGCAGTGGCTGGATAGCTTGTGGATTTCCCTTCTGCCACCAAACAACAGTTACTGCACATATGTTGTGAAGATAAAGCCTTGTTTGCCGTGGGAGGGGGAGGAACTCACTGCAATTTGGGAGATGCGAGGGAGAAAGGTGTGTGTGTGTGAAAATAAGGGAGGATTCTTTCCCAGCAGCTGAGGAATGAAAGTTGAAGCATTTTGATCTCAAATTCTGGCCAAGAGGAAATGGCAGTTGTGGAGTTACATCTGTGCCCAGCACTTTCTGGACTGTCAGGCTGAGTTAGGCTTCCCAAGGAGGATTCTTAAAACATAGAAGAGGTCTAAAATTTTCTGTGAGCACCAGTAGGGGTGCAAAAACCCCCTCTGTAATTCCATTTAGCAATCTATGGATTAGCAGAGAGGAGGGTGGGCAGCAACACAGCCGTGGGCTGTGAGTGCCCCATGAGGAGATTTCTGACCCTGCAAGGATGATTAATTGAGCAGATGAAGCCAAAGGGAGCCTGAAGTGCTAAAAGCTGCAATTAGACAAACTACACCTAGAAGTAAGGTTCTGGGAGGAGGGAATTAAACACTGGAGAAATGTGGCTGGGATGGCAGATCCTTGTCCACTCCTCTGCATGGTGGTGGCCACTCACACCACCTTCTCCTCTTGGTGTTCTCTGTTTCTTTTCCAGCTCCCTTTTGTCCTTTCCAGGGAACATCCAGGGATTGAGATGACTTAAATGTCCCTCAAACCATGAGTGAAGACAGAGAAAAGAGATCCAGTCTGGTAGGGTTCAGAGTTTATCCACCATGATCTCCCAGTCCCCAGACCAGCTGGGAAGACTTGGCTTTCCCCTAAAGAATTTAGTTTAGTAATAAAGACTCCAAATTTCTCCCCCTGTCCCATGCAATGTTTCCAAGGAAATAGGACAGGCAGAGAGGTCCAGCCCCATGTGCAGATGACCTGTCCATAAAACCAGTGCTCTGGCCGTATTCCACCCCTCCAAGCAGGAGCCACTCCTGGAGTCCATGGAGCTCCAGGAGGCCAAGGCTGGGAGGAGAGTAAGACCTCCTGTTCCTAACAGCCTCTAATCCCTGCCCTCCATAATCAGTTTTAAAATGGCCATCAAATCTTTCCTCTGCCTCTAATTGAAAAAGTGATGTCAGCAGTAATCTGCTGCCCCAATTTATCCCCATATATTTGGGGAGGTTTTGGGCTAATGCATTGTTTCATAAACATATGTTTTAGCCCAGCCGTGTATGCACACACACAAAGAGAAAGCTCTGAACACACTGCACCAGTTATGGATCCTAATGCCTTAAATATTACTTTTAATACTAATGTCAGATTATTAAAAACATAATCCATTCTCCTGATTGGACCTAATGTAAGCAGGAGGATAAGAGGACTTCTATCCATGCATTAACACATTTCATGGAGTGTAAAGCCACTTTCTTCCTCTTAAAACATAAGGTCAGGAACTAATAGAATCTGTACTTGAAGTGGGTTTTTAAAACATATTACATAGAAAGTTTAGTGAAAGTTAATCTGTCGATAAGTGTCGGCTGGAGCCGTGTGGGTAAACAAGAAATAAATGTAATTCACATGCAATTTTTTCCCTGTTAAAAACCTATCTGTGCACTTTAAAACATTTATGTTTAAATAGAGCAGAGACCAGCACTAAGAAGCACTCAGCCCAAAGCAGCTTTATATAAATGTATTGCAAGGGACTAAAATAAAGTAAGCTACCCAAATCTCCCAAAGATAAAGGGAGAAGGGCTCTGACCCCATGTGAATTCTCCACTCATCCCAACCCTGTGCCGTTCCTGGGCCTCATTCCCTGTTCTTGTGCACCTCTCCGTGGTGGCATTCCCCATCCTCCCACATCTGCTCCGTGCCTGACCGGTGCTGGGGCTCGGGGGCAGCTTGGCCGTGGTGGGGCAGTGTCCCTGGCCCTCTGGTCCCCACCAGCAGATCTGTCACCTCTCTGTGCTGCCAACCTCTGCCAGCTCCTCCTTGCCAGCTGCAGGACCTCCTCAGCCACACATCCCCGCTGTGGATGGCTCGGATCTTTCCCAGACCAGCCCCCTTTGCCCATTTCCTCTGCCCAACCTCAGAGGAGCAATTTGGAAAGCCCAACCCAGGCACTGAAGCAAAGACAATATCGACAGAGGGCTGATTTTTGCCCACGAATTTGGCAAAGCCATCATTTTTCAGCAGCCTCAGCTCTCCAAGGCTGGTGGAGGCCAGGCAGCTGACCCTGCTGCAGCACATTTAATTGTTTATTTGGGGTTTGGAGGCTGGCAGGGGGCTAGGGAAGCAGACTTTGGAGCACTGGTGATGTCCTCCCAGGGGAAAGCACGCAGCCATCTGCCCAGCTCTGCCTCCTCCTTGCTCCAACAGCACATCTGGGCTGCTCCACCACCAGCTTTACCATTTGCTTGCCCTAAAATGGATCCAAGAGTCACTGCAGGGGATGCTGGCTGCCAAGGGAGGGAGACGAGAGGGCAGCAGGGGAAGTGGGAGGTGGAAGCTTGTGCTGGCAGGCACCAGGACTTGGCCCTCATGCTCCCAGCCACATGCCAGAGATTTAAGCTTCATGAGCAGGCTCCAGCCACCAGAAAGAGATTGATGACATATGGACTTCGTACATTCAGCAAATGGGAGAAAAGCTCTCCACGGCTGCATGGGATTAGCAGAATTTCCACACCATTCCTTATAGGCAGGGTCCTGGAGGAGGGGACGGGGAGTGGGGGGTGTTCAAACCTTTCCACCATCCCTGCAAGTCACTCCTGGTCATCCTTACCTCAGCGGCACCAGGGAGGGCTGGCACCATCCAAGAGCCAGGCAGGAGGTGTGGGGAGAGCAGCAGGAAAGCCATAGGGATGGGCACCTGGAAAGAATTCAGGTCCAGGTGGGTCCAGACCCTCCCTGTAGTAAAGACCAGCAATTCCCCTCCTTCCTTATCCTTCCACAGGCAAATGTTGTGATCTGTCCCAGCCAGAGGTGGCTGCCGTGTGGCACAGGGCCCTGTCTGTGTGCTGGGGTCGTGTGGCTTCTTCTCCAGTGCCAAGATGAAGGTGGTGCCTTGTGAGGAAAGGTGAAGTGGAATGAAGATCCCAGAGGGGATGAAGGTTCTAAAGGGGATAAAGGTCCATCCAGTCCAGCACAACCTCCTTCCTTCAGGGGTTAAATCTGCTCTGTAAAGCCATGGGAAGAAGGAGTGGAGAAAGGGGTGGATGGATCAGAATAAGCACCAAAAGTTTGGTTTTCGTGCACTTCCAGGGAAATGTGGAACGAAGTGATTGCCCCATCTCTGGCAGTGCTCAAGGCCAGGTTAGACAGGGCTTGGAGAACCTGGGATAATGGAAGGTGTCCCTGCCCATGGCAGGGGGTGGAACAAGGTGATCTTTAAGGTCCCTTCCGACCCAAAACATTCTGGAATTCTCTAATTCTGTGATTTGGCATTCCCCACCCTGTCACACAGTTTAGGGAGCATTTCATGGTATGGACATAAATTGTGATGCTGCTTTCAACACAGCAACCCCAGGCTGCTACAAATCCTTCGGCCAGCTATTCCAGTACCACAAAAATCAAACAGCATGGCCTTTCACTCAAGAGGCTCAGTTTTCAGAAAGAAAAAACCCTTTTGCCTTTAAATATCTTCAGGACATGACTGTTAACCCTGGCAAACATCATATACCAGTCCATGAGCAAAGTCACCACAGAAGGAAGAGGAAAAAAATATTAAAAGGAAAATCTAGGATGCTGGGTAGTGAGCCCCAGACACCATGGTGCCACGTTATTTTGTG
This sequence comes from Pardalotus punctatus, assembly GCA_013400915.1. Lineage (NCBI taxonomy): Eukaryota > Metazoa > Chordata > Aves > Passeriformes > Pardalotidae > Pardalotus > Pardalotus punctatus. The sequence goes on along the minus strand of VZTX01026210.1, from coordinate 32,059 downwards.
AGAACTGTAGGGAAACGCTTGGAAATAAATGAAAATGACTTGGTGAGTCTGATGGTGTTGGAAGAGGAGGGAGCTGCTATCTAAACCCCTTACATGGCTTGTGTCCTTAGCAGAAGCTGAGCGTGCCTCAGGGGATCAAAAATCCCTACAAATGGGAGTTCCTTGGCCATCTATAAGGCTCCGATTTTGCCATGGCAGCCACGGGAGCCATGCATTCGAATTAACTCCATGAAATCTTGCAAATGGATGGAGAAATACCTCTAATTCAGCAGGTTTTTTCTTTCGCTTCCAAAAGATGGTGTTTGGCCACTGAGAGCAATTCAAATCAGAGGAGATATCATTCAGCAGGGAATTATCGCCTGTAGCTGTGCCTGTCCAAGACATGGAGCCGAGCGGGGATGTGGGGGGAGTGAGGGAACGTGACCAAGGTCGGGATGAGATGTGGAAAATCTGATCAAGAGCTGGCCTTGGGCAGAGCAGCATTGCAGATCCATGATGGTGCTGGCTCTGAGCACCAATTAAAGAGGAAGCAGAAATGAGAGCTAACGAAGGGGCAGCTGCTGTGGCACTGCCAGCTGGGCACTGTCCCTGCTCACACCTCTGCCTGCTTTTCTCTGTGGGAAAATTCACCATGTTTGGTCAAATTCAGAGACTTCAGGAGTGCAAATGCCAGTTAAATACTTGACACCCTCTAGAACCTTGGTGCCACGGAAGGCGTGGCATTCCCACTGTGGCCACTGCCCTCCAAGATATTGGCCAGTGGCCATCAGGGCCCTGGTGATGCAGTGGTGGGTGTGAACTTGAGAATGGCAGCTCCAGTGCAGGGCCACACATCCAGCAGCTCTCTGCAGAGTGAATTAGCACCTCCTGAGGCTGTTTGTGAAAGATGGAGCTGTCTGTCTGTGTGAAAGGCCCCAGGCAGGTGTTCAGGACAGATATTTTACTATTTAAAAGCACCTCTGAGCCAAGTTCGTCATTTGATATCAGTCCAGGGAGTTTCCCCCCTCCTCTAATCTTCAAAATGAGTATTCTGGACACTTCATCTGCTGGAAATTCCCTTCTTCTTCATATTTAAGTGTCCTTTAAGCAGTGTCACCAGCATGGCAAGCACTGTGGGTTGCATTTGCAGCTTTCCTCTCCTTTGGCACCAATGTCAGCGTCACCTCTCTGTCCCCCTGACTCTTCAGCAAAACACCCATGGTGGGAGTGAGAAGAAGAGAAGCAAAGACCTCCCCATGAGAGGAGTCACTTTTGGGAGGAGGTCAGATGAGGCAGAAAGTGGATATTGCATGAATGAATGGTGTCTGTGACCATCACACACCTCAAATGATGGCAACACCTTTTCCCATGGCATAGGGAATGTGGCAGCTCGTTTATCCAGGCTGGGAGCAGCATGCTGGACAGCACAGGGAGAAGAGGGTAAAAATCACCTGAAAACACAGGCACCTGAAGTTTAAAACATTAACAAATTTGGCAGTGTCTCCTGTTCAGCAGATCAGTGAGTATTGAAACAAAATGGGGCCAGGAGCTAATTATATGGAAATATTTCTATTTGCACATTTCACTGGAAGGCAAAGTGGAGAGTATAGCTAATGGATCTCCACCACTGACAGGAATATTAAGTTTTCTGTCATTTTGCTACCACAACTACCTTTCTCAGCATGCATTCTGTCCTAGTTCCTATTAAGGTGAGAGCAGAATCAAACTCATTAATTGTCTGCATTTTAGATATGATAAGAATTTAGTGGTTGGTGTTAATTAAACTACAAAACAACTCCTCTTGCTGCGGTGTGCATTCCAAGTTGGAGCAATTAATTCACTCACTTAAACTGATCAAGATTTAATTACCATCACTCTGTGCAATTACTCCATAATTAAAGTAATTTGGTTCATTCCACTCGCTGACAGTGTCATTGAACAGCCATTCATAGTACCAAAAGAAGTGATAATTAACTTAAAGAACAGCTCAAGGCAGTTTTACACAGACTTTTTGTTATTCCTAAATATACCTATATGGGAGAAAGCAGCCTATCACATACTACAGGTGCTTCTCTTGTAAAGGGGTTCAGATCTTTTGTGTTCAATTTTTTCAGCAAATGCACTGTAACAAACCCAATTTTGGGGAAGGCTCTGTAGCTGTCAGCAGATAATGCAGCATTTTCTAAAGGCGAGCACAATAAAACCTGGATTCTTCCAGCAGTGCAGGCATTCCCTGCCTGTTCCTGGAGATTCCTCATTAGAAAACAAAAAAAATCCTCAATGGAAGGTTCGCTCCATCCAGATTACACTGCCAGATCTTAGATCTTTTTAAGTATCTTTTGACAGAGCAAGTCCCCAGCTGATGGAACCAAGGGAAGGCAGAGAAATCTCAGGTTTTTAATGATCAGTGTTCTCAGCCCCCAGGTTGTTGACAATCATTGAATCATGGAATTATTTGGGTTGGAAGGGACCTTAAAGCTCATTTCATTCTGACTCCCAACACCTTCCACTAGACCAGGTTTTTCTAAGCCCCATCCAACCTGGCCTGGAACACTGCCAGGGATTTATAAATAAATATCTGGCCTTGGTGTTCATGGCACACCTGTTCGGAACTCAACTTTATGCTTATTTTATTCCAGATTATGATTTTGCTGGTGGAATTACTCCTCAAGGATTGGAAGTGAATATTGCTGCCTGTTTTCAGAAAGGCTGTGCTTGCAAGTAAAAGCTGATACCAGAAACCTCTGTGCCAGGCCCCTTCTAAGAGGACAAATTTATTAGACCAGCCTAATCTTTCCCCAGGAACCTTGTGAAGTTCCCGTGCCAAGCTCTCTTGGGTGGGCAAAGAAAGAGACAGATACATCCATCTGTCCTCACTTCTGAAGGATGGGGTGGCAGTGAGGACCTTCAACATATTGCCCACCCATTTCAGAGTTAAACCTTCTCAGCCCATGTGGAGAAATTCAACACGTGACCTGCCACAACCATTTGGACATGAACTATGTGATATTTGTACTGATTTTATTTCCCCCACCACAAAAGTGATGTGAATCTATATGGTTTGCTTTTCTGTTATTCATGGGATTTGTGGAAGCAGGTAGAGAGGTCAGGCAGACAGGCTTCAAGATGGCGAAGAGAGAGCTTTATTTACAAGAAGTTCTTTTTATACACACTAATAAACAATTGTCTAGTGGCCAAAGACAATCCACCCCTAAAGACCTATTGGTTATGGCTCGTACAGCTCTAACACAAAACACAGAGATTAAGAAAGTACAGTTTATCTATATTCTCCATGAGAGAGAAAGAAAAATCCTAAAACACTGCAACTATAAATCTAGAGAAGCATCTCAATCTAGGTGAAGCACACTTGCTATCCAGGGAGCTGTGCATGAGTTTCAAATCAGTGGCTGTATCCATCTGGATGATCCTGATCGGAGAAAACAAGGAAGTTTAAGGAAAAGGTTATGGGTTTAAACTGAGAGATGGGAAATTTAGGTTAGATATACAGAAGAAATTCTTCCCTGTGAGGGTGGGGAGGCCCTGGCACAGGGTGCCCAGAGAAGCTGTGGCTGCCCCTGGATCCTTGGAAGTGTCCAAGGCCAAGTTGAAAAGAGCTTGGAGCAACCTGGGAGAGTGGAAGGTGTCCCTGCCCATGGCAGGGGGTGGGGCTGGATGAGCTTTGAGGTCCCTTCCAACCCAAACCATTCTGGGATTCTGTGATTCTAAGGTTAACACAAAGTGGTTTAAGCAGAAGGTGGGCAGCTCACACAACCCAAACCATCCCTGGCTCCATGTGGCAGCAGATCCTGTGTGCCCCTGCCCTCCTGGGAACCACTTGGGAGGCGGCAGCTTCCCTGCAGCTCCTCTCCTGGTGATCTTCCATCAGTCATTAAATCCACAATTCCCAGCCATGCCAGACCTCCCCGGAAAGCTGAGCTGTGCCATGAATTATTCCTATACCTGCAGCATCCGTAAATCAGAGCCTTTTGGTTGGGCTCCCAAATGCTTGTTAGCCTTCCGTGACTCAGCAGTGGCTAAGTTAATGTCAGCTCTGCCCAGGGGAAAATCTTCAATATTTCTTTTTACTTAAAAAGAAAGAGAGAAAAAAAACCCCTCAAACATTATTTTTAAGCTCCTAAAAGAGCATTACAAAAGAATGAAGGGGAAGGAAAAAAAGAGGCTGTGTAAAGATTGCTTACCAGGGTCCTTTTACAATAGTCAGCCACACAACAGAAATAGGTGGACATTAATTCATGCTAACCTTGCACACCTAAATACCATTAATTCATCAAAACTAATAACATTAATTCCTTCAAAAATGAGATTAAAGACAGGCACCCCTTGCAGTCATAATCTGTGGCTGATGACACTAAAATGAAACCTCCAGTATACAAAGCTACCAGCAGAGCTTGCAGAATCTCATAAATTGCAGCTGGCAACACATAAATCCTCAGGACAATGTACATTATTTTCCGGGGAGCGGGTGTTTTCATGCCAATCGCCAGGCAAAAAGCAAAGCAAAGCTGTAAAACTTCTCCCCCAACCCAGGAGCTGTTGCCAGAGGTGCCAGCTGATGTCAGATGATGCTGCTCGGACCGGTGTTTACCTAAATCCGTCAGGCTGGAGCAGGATTCGGGGCACACATCCCGGAAACTGCTTTTGCTTTAAATTTGCAAACCTGGGGAGCAGGAACGAAGCGTAACTCTGAGCTGGAGGTGCCCAGATCCCCTGGCAAGGCGTGCAAGGCTTTGGGTGCACAATCCACCCTCGCTGGGGGACATTGGAAGACTTGGGAAAGGTCCTTAGCAGGACCTGCTGATGCCTCTGATGGGTGCTGAGATGGCTTTGGGCTGGTCAGGGCTCAGATGACCATTGGCTCCAAAGGCAGCTGAAAGGAAGTTAAAAACTTTCCTTTTGCTTTCACTGGGCTCTGGCCATGGGAATGGCAGGAAGTTGTGTCAGGGGAGGTTTAGGTTGGGTATTGGGAAAAGGTTCTTCACCCAGAGGGTGACTGAGCACTGCAACAGGGTCCTCAGGGCAGTGGTCACAGCCTCAAGGCTGACAGAGTTCAAGGAGGTTTTGGGTGATGCTCTCAGGGACAGAGTGGGGTTGTTGGGGTGTCCTGTGCAGGGCCAGGAGTTGGACTCACAGATCCTTCTGGACCCTTCCAGCTCAGGATATTTTACAAGTGTATGGACTTCAGTGGTGGGAGAGCCTCTTGTCTGCTCCTGAAACAGCCCCCTGCTGCTTTTACTCATGTTGGAAGTGTGAGTGTCTGATCCCAGGGCTGGGCTGAGCCCCACCAGGGTCCCACTGTGCTTGGGCTGCCGGCGTGACCCCGTCCCTGAGGTCTGTCACACGTCCTTCCCATCCTCCCCATTGTACCCACTGCATTTCCCTTTTCTTCCAGGCTCAGGTGAATGGTTTCCCCTGCATCCAAGAGGATGGGATGGGCAGCCCACCCACAGCCTTTCTCTCAGGACTCCATTTTGCTGTGGCTGCAGCCTGGGGGGGACCCTGACAGCACGTAGCCCACCCCCAGGTGCTGGTCCCACACCTCTGTGTCACCCACAACAGCACCTACACTGCTGTAGGGGTTCCACCTGATGCCTAAAA
>VZTX01026210.1:0-26300 GCA_013400915.1 Pardalotus punctatus | reverse complement strand
TGCCAGACCTCCCCGGAAAGCTGAGCTGTGCCATGAATTATTCCTATACCTGCAGCATCCGTAAATCAGAGCCTTTTGGTTGGGCTCCCAAATGCTTGTTAGCCTTCCGTGACTCAGCAGTGGCTAAGTTAATGTCAGCTCTGCCCAGGGGAAAATCTTCAATATTTCTTTTTACTTAAAAAGAAAGAGAGAAAAAAAAACCCTCAAACATTATTTTTAAGCTCCTAAAAGAGCATTACAAAAGAATGAAGGGGAAGGAAAAAAAGAGGCTGTGTAAAGATTGCTTACCAGGGTCCTTTTACAATAGTCAGCCACACAACAGAAATAGGTGGACATTAATTCATGCTAACCTTGCACACCTAAATACCATTAATTCATCAAAACTAATAACATTAATTCCTTCAAAAATGAGATTAAAGACAGGCACCCCTTGCAGTCATAATCTGTGGCTGATGACACTAAAATGAAACCTCCAGTATACAAAGCTACCAGCAGAGCTTGCAGAATCTCATAAATTGCAGCTGGCAACACATAAATCCTCGGGACAATGTACATTATTTTCCGGGGAGCGGGTGTTTTCATGCCAATCGCCAGGCAAAAAGCAAAGCAAAGCTGTAAAACTTCTCCCCCAACCCAGGAGCTGTTGCCAGAGGTGCCAGCTGATGTCAGATGATGCTGCTCGGACCGGTGTTTACCTAAATCCGTCAGGCTGGAGCAGGATTCGGGGCACACATCCCGGAAACTGCTTTTGCTTTAAATTTGCAAACCTGGGGAGCAGGAACGAAGCGTAACTCTGAGCTGGAGGTGCCCAGATCCCCTGGCAAGGCGTGCAAGGCTTTGGGTGCACAATCCACCCTCGCTGGGGGACACTGGAAGACCTGGGAAAGGTCCTTAGCAGGACCTGCTGATGCCTCTGATGGGCGCTGAGATGGCTTTGGGCTGGATCAGGGCTCAGATGACCATTGGCTCCAAAGGCAGCTGAAAGGAAGTTAAAAACTTTCCTTTTGCTTTCACTGGGCTCTGGCCATGGGAATGGCAGGAAGTTGTGTCAGGGGAGGTTTAGGTTGGGTATTGGGAAAAGGTTCTTCACCCAGAGGGTGACTGAGCACTGGAACAGGGTCCTCAGGGCAGTGGTCACAGCCTCAAGGCTGACAGAGTTCAAGGAGGTTTTGGGTGATGCTCTCAGGGACAGGGTGGGGTTGTTGGGGTGTCCTGTGCAGGGCCAGGAGTTGGACTCACAGATCCTTCTGGACCCCTTCCAGCTCAGGATATTTTATAAGCATATGGACTTTGGTGGTGGGAGAGCCTCTCGTCTGCTCCTGAAACAGCCCCCTGCTGCTTTTACTCATGTTGGAAGTGTGAGTGTCTGATCCCAGGGCTGGGCTGAGCCCCACCAGGGTCCCACTGTGCTTGGGCTGCCGGCGTGACCCCGTCCCTGAGGTCTGTCACACGTCCTTCCCATCCTCCCCATTGTACCCACTGCATTTCCCTTTTCTTCCAGGCTCAGGTGAATGGTTTCCCCTGCATCCAAGAGGATGGGATGGGCAGCCCACCCACAGCCTTTCTCTCAGGACTCCATTTTGCTGTGACTGCAGCCTGGGGGGGACCCTGACAGCATGTAGCACACCCCCAGGTGCTGGTCCCACACCTCTGTGTCACCCACAACAGCACCTACACTGCTGTAGGGGTTCCACCTGATGCCTAAAACAGAGCTTACCTGAAGCAGAGGCCAAGACAGAGATAGGAGAATAAAAAGCAAGTCAATTTGTTAAAGGCCTTTAGGTACATTTAGAGCAGACAGAGCCTACTCAAGAGGCTACACTCAAAATGGATAGCGAGTCACAAATTTCTTCACATTTTATAACTTCTGCCTTATTAACATATCAAGCCTCAAATCTCTAATTACACCTTCTGATGATGATGTCAGCCACCCCAGGCTTGCTCCCCTCAATTCACTGTTGTTTACGTATTTTGTAGCTCTGAGGCAGCAAAGTGTCCTTGGATTTTCCAGCTGAGAGGAATTGTTTTGTCTAAAATGCTGGGAACAGAGGTTTTTAGCACTTTATATGGAGCCTAGAGCTGCACACCAAAACAACAGATACATGTAAATTAGAAGCTAAATATCCTTAAGGCATCACACTGACTCCAGGGCAGGCCTGTGAGGGCGTTCACCAACCTACAAATTCACACATTTCTGTCTGGCACTCAGAACTCTCCAGTTTGCAGAGGGTGGTCAGGATGAGGGCATGGTCACCGCTGCTGCTGGTGGCCACAGAGACCCAGAGGCCATTTTGGGAGGCAGCAGGATGCTGCTGTCCCAGCCAGCTTGGCTGGCAGCGCTGCCCAGGGCTTGTGAAGGACGGCGGCTGGTCCGGCCAGCCCTCTGCCGATACATGCAGAACACCGGAGGTATTATTTCAGATTAAGCCCAGATTAAGCCCATTTAATTTTAACTCAGATTAAGCCCCTATTTAGAACCTGGCCCTATTTCCGATGCAGCTGGTCTGACCCCCCTGGGGGCTGTGAATCACCGTGGAGGGCTGTGGGTACCACCCAGCCTCTCCCCCATCCTCCTGACACACAGCAGCTGAAACTCTGAGCTGCTAAAATAAGGCTTTGCTTGTGAGCACTCATATAAGAGCAGCATTTTGGGATGGGGTTTGGGATTTTGTGGCTTCAGGAGGGACCCCAGCACCTGCAGTCCACAGGGGTGTTGGGCAAACGTGAGCACGAAGGAGCTGAACTGGTTTAATCTCTAAATAACGATGGAAGTGCAAGTGTGTGAATTACTCCAAATGAATGTATCACCCACACACGCTACGCTCTCTGCATATCTAATTACACAGCACTTGCTCCTGCCCTGCTTTTGAAGAAATACTCCACAAGCCATCAGTGCCTTTCAAACGAGTGATTACAATGAAATTTTGGGAGAGTTTTGGGCCCTTTCAGACCAGCTGAAAAACAGCCATGGGGAGAACACAATCAACCTCACAGATTTTTTATTCTTATTTGTGTGAACAAGGCACCCCAAAGCTCCAAATCTGTGAGGAGATACCCCCAAGACAAGCAAAAATCTCTGTTTTTCAAGGTTTCTTAAGAGCCAGGCACCACAGCAAAGGCAGGTTTGGCAACACTTTTTTTTATGTGATAGATTTCTGGAGTACCTGTTATTCAGACCTTACCAACACATCCTTCATCCTAACCCTGCGTTGGGCTGTGATATTAGGTGACTGTGTGTGTTTTCACTTCCTATTGACTGGTTGTGTACTTCCCTCCCGCTAATCCCTTGTTAATGGACACTTTCTTTGAGCCAGCTGAGATCTGAGTTATGTTGTCTTTGTGCTTCTCGCAGATTTTATTACTTGGATATCTTTGTTTTCATTATTTCGAGATTTGGGGATTTTGTCTCTTCCCTTCAGATGGATTCACGCAGTTAGGGATGGGCTGGCCTCCCACAGCTCCTGTTTGCATTTGATCCAGGAGCGGTGGGAGAGCAGCTCCTGGGATGGGAACAGCACAGTCTCACACTTCAGCAGCCAAATCCAGGGGAAAACCCACTTCTGGCTTTTGCTGGAAAAGCACCTCTGGCTTCCAAAGGTAAAAACAAAGCAATTCTGCCACTCGCTCACTGAACTGGGGTGCACTGGTTTTAACTGGGCTCTGCTGGAGGGTGCACACCCAGCAAGATACAAACCACCCCCGGCAGCAGGGAGGTGGCAGGTGGAACAGGAAAGGAGGGGACAACCCCCCAGATATAGTCCTGGGATGCCGAAGGACTTCCAAAAATGTGGAGTCTGAGGCTGACAGAGCATGGCTAGGTGCAGGCTGTCATGGAATCATGGGATCACAGAATGGCTTGGGGTGGAAGGGACCTTCAAAGGTCATCCAGTCCAGCCCTCCTGCCCTGGGCAGGGACTCCTTCCACTCATCAGGTGCTCATGGTGTGGGGAAGCCAGGGGTGACATCCCTGGACATGGTGCCCGTGGCTGGGAGGTGCACGGAGGTTCAAGGACACCACTCTGGTCTTCAGAGGAGTGAAAATCGCAGCCCATGGTGCAGCAGGGCCAGATGGAGAGCCCAGACAGAATCCCCTGGAAGCAGGGTCCCTCCTTCAGGAGGGACATGAGACCCACTGGGCAAATCCAGGCCTGCAGGACAGGCTTGGTGGGAAAGCAGAGAGGTGGAGATCCTGCAAAGCCACCATCAGAAGGGAGAAACAGACTTAAAAACATTCTTCCCAATCAACTTTTCTCCTTCTGCCACAGCTGCAGGCAAGGAGCAGAGCTGTATAACCTTTTTTTATTTTTTAGCTCTATATATTTTAGCCCCATCTTCCTTAGGATCAGCCTAAGCCAATCCAAAGAGGAAAGGCAGAGCAGCCAGTGCTGGCATGACCTGAGCAGTCCCTGGAGAGCCAAGGCTGCACATGGGGAGCAGACAGGCCACCAAGGGCAGGTGGAAATTGGAGTGATGCTGAATTGGGTTTTCCAGACCTGCAGGAAGGTGTTTCCTAGTGCAGAAATCAGAAACTACCCCACAGTTTCAGGAAATTAGAGAAAAACTAAACCCCCAAGAATTCACCCAGAAGAATAGAGATTGAGGGTGAGTGGGGACACAGAGCCTGGTGCTGGTCATGGCAGAGCTTTGGCCACCATGTCCCTCCCATGGAGCTGAGAACCTGCTGTTTGCAGTCCAGGAGCTGCTTCCAGCCAAATGCCACAGCCCAGAAAAGTCCTGGCACGTTCAACATCCCCACTTCGTCTTCTTAGTGCCCTCTACTCAAAAAAATCAAAAACAAATCTGATATTTTGACGCTTCCTGATAAAAGTTACCTCTGTCAAAATGACCTTTTGGTTAAACAGCACTAGCTGGCATTAATCCTATTATTCCATCACGATTATTAGGTTTTTTTATCAATCCAACACAGCTGCCATTTCATCTGGCACTAAGTGAATTGAAGCTCTCAGCTGGGGCACGCCGGGCTCTCAGATGTGTGAAACACTGATAGCCACAACATGAATCACCCACCCTTTCCCCTCCTGCCACCCCACGCTTGACTCCAGGTCCACGTGGAGATGGCCAGAAAAGTCAGCTCAGCATCCAGAAAAATAATTCATTTCCAGTTTGTGGATGCCTCAGATGAAATTCACAGTTGTCTCTCGTGGTGCCCTCAGCTCCTCACAGTTGGGCGATGCCACAACGTCCCTTAACTTCTGCAAAAAGGAGGAAATGTGATAGAATTGCCGACATCTTGAAAGGAATAACAAATACGAGACAGCCCTATTCCAAGATTGATTTTAAGGCAGATAAAGACGAGGGCTAAAGCATTTCAAATCCAATCCAACAAAGTCCTTAAGCGCCTGCTTTAAGGCAAGCAGAGGAATAATGCCATCGACTCAAAGGGGGTGTTTATCTGGTTATATTTGTGAGGGCGCTTAAGGGCTTTGCTGGATCAGGGTGTCAGGTGTGAGAGGAGAAGCGCCCCACTCGCCATGACCTCAGCACACCCGGCCATGCCGGCCTCAGCTGCGCACAACTTCCCAGGAAAATGCATCCAACGGGAGGTGCAGCCATGGGAGGGTCCATTGGAAGGGCAGCAAAGCTTGGATGGGTGCCCAGAGGGTGTGGTGGGGTTTATGAGCTGTCTGGACCAACATCTCTCTAGTCTGGAAGTTGCCGATCCCACCTGAGAGCCAGGCATGGGTTTGGTGGCCTTTTAAGGTCACTGTTTTTGTGTGAGGGAAGGTCTGGGATCCCAGGAGGGGTTTGGGGTCAGCCTGACCATGGATGGACATGGGAACGGGCATGGATATAACCATGGGCATGGACAGTGACTTTTTACATGAACAGATAGGGAGAGGACCGGGGGAACAATTTTAAATTGACAGAAGGCAGCTTTAGGTTAGTAATGATGGAATTCCTCATGGGGAAGGACTGGTAGGGTTGGGAATGTTCAGCCTGAAAAAGAGAAGGCTTTGGTGTGACCTAATTGTGGCCTTCCAGTACCTGAAAGGAACCTTCAAGAGAGATAGAGAGGGAGTTTTTACAAGAGCATGGAGTGACAGAACGAGGGGGAATGGCTTCAAACTAAAAGAGAGTAGGTTTAGATGAGATACTAGGAAGAAATTGTTCCCTGTGAGGGTGAGGAGGCCCTGGCACAGATTGCCCAGAGAAGCTGTGACTGCTCCATCCCTGGAAGTGAGTTCCAGGCCACGTTGGATGGGACTTGGAGCAACCTGGGATAGTGGAAGGTGTCCCTGCACATGGAAGTGGCTGGAATTAGCCCAAACCATTCCATGATTCTGTGATGGATGTGCCATTAAATTAGGTCTGAATCACCATGAGGACCCTCTGGGACCCACCTGAGAGCAGATTCCTGCTGGCAGCAGGAGCCTGTACTGGGGCTGGGAATGTCCCAGCTCACGCAGTAAAGAAGGCACAACGATTTACCAGAGCAGGTCCTGTCCTCAGGGCTCCCCAAGGACCTCATCTCCAATGAGTTCAGCCAACACAGCAAGTCCCTTCTCCTCTTGCAACCCTCCAGATGAACCAAGGCTCAACCCCTCTCCCAGAACCACAACAACAGTCCTAGAAAAGAAGAAACCCGAGAAGATGCCTCTGTTTTTAGGAGACGGTGTCGGATGGTGGCTGCTTCTTCTGCAACTCTTCATTTGTCCTTTACAAGGTTCTGTGATTTAAGAATGTGTGTTAAATCTTCTGCAACAATCAATTCAAATATACAAGTTTGGCTATTCAAATTACTTTTCCAAAAGTACTTTAAAATGCATTAAGTTATTAATTGCCTGCTGGCACTTTAATCAAACGGGAAAATTGACATAGCCAGAGGCATGTATTTTTGTGGAAAGGAAATTTATTTAAGAAGAAACAGCGGCTCTTACTGCTTAATTTAAACTGAGAAAACTGTGGAAAATCAACTGCTATGGAAAATTAATAAAACATTTCCAGCTGCAAACAGTGACTAATTGTACAAGATGAAGACTGCCTGGAATTAATAACTTGCAATCTTCTGTGTGAAGAACCCCCTACCAGTTCAATTTACTGGGAGATTAAATTACTTCTAAGTTTGCCATATTAAAACAGAACATGAATAAAATGTTAGTGAAAGCACATCTATTATTTACTGTCTGTGATATGGATATAATTATTTCCAAACAACCACAATGTGACGTGACTGGCAATATTTAAATTATTTGCTAGCAAATGTAGTTTTACCATCTCACTTTCTATAAAAACAGCCCAAATGGGTTTTTACAGATGGCATATTCCTGCCACGGGGAATTATCCCCTCATCCTCTGCCCCGTGGTGCCCAGCATCCCCATCTTACTGCTCTTTTAGCACCACCTCTCATCTTCCCCCACTGCCCCATGTCCTACGAACTCCACGCCTCCTTCGCTTTGCTTGATTTTTGTATTTTTCCCCCCTTTTTCAAGCTGACTGCACTGAGTACCTGATGCCAACAACAGCTTTGGTGGTGGTAGAGCGTAATCAGGCGAACGTTTTCCCCGTGTGTGAGGGCTCCTTGCTGATCCCAGCGCAGAAAGATCACCCGTGGAGACGGAAAACTCACGCTTATCTTTTTCAGAGTGTGCCAAGCTCGCAGGGCGCGAGAGTCCCTTCCAAGGGAGCGGAAAATAAGGAGGCAAACAAGAAAACCCAGGCAAGGGGGTGTTTGCAAAAACCCAAACAAAACCCAGCGGGATTTCCAAGAAACCCACGAAGGAGCGGGAGGTGGGAGAGCCGCGGAGGATGGAGGAGTTGCCAGCCCTCAGGGGCTCCTGCTGGGATGTTGTGTGGTGGCCCCGTGGGTGCTGAGATGATGCAGAGAAAGAGGTTGTGCCACAGAGTGGCTTGGGAAGAAGGGGATTTTCAAAGCCCCAAATGAGCTGGGACTGAGGAGAGGCCACCTGGAACAGGTTTGGGGCTGGTGTGGTTGACCACATGCCCACTCTCCTGCCACAAGGTGCAAAACCGGAGAGGAAGGACTGTGAGGAGCAGCTGAGGGAGCTGGGGGGCTCAGCCTGGAGAAAAGGAGGCTCAGGTGTGACTTCATGCCTCTCTACAACTCCCTGAAAGGAGGTTGGAGCCAGGTGGGGGTCAGGCTCTGCTCCCAGTGAACCAGCAGCAGAATGAGAGGAAATGGCCCCGAGCTGCACCAAGGAAGGTTCAGGTTGGACGTCAGGAATAATCTCTCTGTGGAAAGGGTTGTCAAGCATTGGAATGGGCTGGCCAGGAGTCACCGTCCCTGGAAGTCTTCCAGAAAACATTGGACATGGCACTCAGTGCTCTGGTTGACAAGGTGGTGATCAGTCAAAGGTTGGACTTGATGATATTAGAGGCCTTTTCTAACATTAACGATTCTGTGATTTAGTGTGGAAAAGACTTCCAGGGTCTCAGTATAAAACTGAGACCCCTAAGAAGACCCCAAAACATTAAATGCTGCAGAGAGACAGCGTGGGAGGATGTTAATGGGCCATGGGGTGTCTTGTCCTCTGCTTGGAGAAGACAGGAAGAAGGACTGTGTGGCAGCACCCCCACTTTAGAGGGGGAAACTGAGGCACAGAGTGAGCTGGATCAGCCCATCTCTGGACAATCAGGCTGGGCCTTTGTGTGGGGCATCTTGCAGTGGCAGCCCTGGTGGAGGGACCACTCCATGTCCCTGTCTGTGCACCCCAGACCGAGCTTGGGGGATGTAAGGACACAATGAAGGTCTCTCAGGAAGTGATAAAAAGGGATGGAGCTGGATGAATCGCAGCAGGAATCGCTCCACAACTCCTTCAAATAGAAATAAATGATTCTGTCATTAAAGCTTGGCGCAGACATGGTTAAATACAAGTGCATTAATCCAAAGCTGCGCAGGCAGCGGTGCCAGAGAAGGACAGGACCAGCCACCCCTCTCCAGCTGCTGCTGGAGGTCAGCAGTTAAGCATGGAGTGGTACCTTCACACCTTCTCTTCACCTCCACTGCTCTGCCACCCCACTGCTTCCAGCCAGGGCTGGAACTACTGGGTTCCTGAAGGGAGGAGATCCACAGCTCCATCGTTTGTCCTCACCTCAGCAGGAACTGTTCACTTGTGTTTAAAGGGATTTGGCCGTGCTCTGTGGGAGTAACTGCTGCAGGAAAAGGAAAGGGGCACTGAGGTAACTGTGAGCTCCTTTGTTTGCTGTTTATCCCGATCTGTCCTCCAGTGTCCTTCCCAGCTAGAGGTGATCCCCATCCCTCACAGTCTCTGCTGGGAAGGTCTCCTGAGGAAGGTGCTGAGCCCAAGCAGAAAGCCCTGAAGAGATGAGTCAGCCCGCTTGCAGCCCCTCAGCTTGACACTTTGGGAGAAGGAGCTCATGTTCACAGAATCCCAGAACAGTTTGGGTTGGGCCTTAAATCCCATCTCATTCCAACCTCCTGTCCTGGGCAGAGATACCTTCCGCTATCCCAGGTTGCTCCAAGCCCCATCCTTGGACAACTCCAGGCATGGGACAGCCACAGATTCTCTGGACAACCTGTGCCAGGGCCTCACCACCCTCACACGGAGGAATTTCTTCCCACTATCCAATCTAACCCTGCCCTCTGTCAGTCTGAATCCATTCCCCCTTGTCCTGTCACTCCAGGCCCTCATAAAACCCTTCTCTGTCGACAGAGCAGTGAGTTGCAGCTCAGATCTGTTGGTTATCACAGAGAATGTGGATGGAGTTTTCTGAAGACGCTTTTGCATGTCAATAATTGAGCGTGGCACATTTAATTGCCGTAGTCCTGTTGCTGTGCAAACCTGGGGACCTCTCCTCTTGATGTCAGCTTAGACCCGATTGCCTAATTGCATTACCTGGGTAATTAGATAGAAATGTAGGGAGGAGAGTGAGGATCCACTTCCTAACAGAATTAACCTGGCTCTAGCATGGAAAACTTGTACACACACATGGGCACACAAACACATTCAGCTTAACCCGGCTGTGATCATACAGATCATACCGTGGGGCTTGTTCCCTTCAAGAAATGGCTCAAAATGGGACAGGTTTGGTTCCAAAGAGGCTGTAGTTTGAATTCCAGCATGTTCCCACCATCCAGCACCTTTGCAGGATCACCCAGTCCTGCTCAGCTCTAGATGCTCTGGATTTGGGTGCGCTAGAAAACCAAGGAACATTTTAGGCTTCGTGGAAGCACCATGCTAGGAGAGCTTTTGAGTGTTATGGGCTGAGTCCCGCAGATGTTGGGTGTCATATCGTGTCCCCTGTGGTGGTGGCAGGACCTGGAGAAGGTGGAGGGAATGTTATTGCAGGCAGGAGGACTCCCTGTAGCCATGACTGGTTGCCACCATGCCCTGCTGTCACCATGCCTACTGCCGCCGTGCCTTTTCCCAGCCAGGGAGGAGAATTAGCTTCACCCTGGAGTGGCTTCAAGAACAAGAAAGAAAAGGATAATCCCCCCACGGCAGGGTGCGAGTCTTGTGAAAACAAGTGGCTGTAACGCTCACCTGGAGACCTGGTGAGATTTGTTGGCCTGGTGAGATTTGTTGGCCTGAAGGTCCCGTCCCCTTCCCTCGTGGTCCGTGCAGAGCTGGGCATGTGCCCACAGCTGCATTTCCACTGGCCAGGGACAATCCATCCACCCTTGGCCATGGTGTGACCGGTGAAGGGTAGGAGGGAAAAGGCATCTTCGTGCAGAGAGTGGTTGGAATTTAAAACAGGACCAGCCCCTTTTCCAGCCCTGTCTGGGACAACCTGCCCTTTCTTAGCTTTGAAACTCCCATTTCCCATCCCACCTCATCCCTGCCCACACTTGTCCCACCTGTCCCCACCGCCCTCAGCCATCACATCTCTCTGACGCGCCACCAACCCTCCCTTTCTCCCTCCTTTTGTCATTTCCCCCCCTGCCCCGCCCTTCCTTTCTTCCTTTCTTTCTTCCTTTTTTTTTTTTTCCTCCCCTAAAGAGCGAACAAAACAAAACAAGAAAAAGCGATGCCAAGCCGATCCTCTTAACCCAGCGTTCTTACCCCGGGGAGGGCCCCGGCAGCGTCGAGGCGCGCGGCGAAAACCCCCACGCATTTTGTCCTGTTTCTTCAGAGCAACTCGAGCAAATTGAAAGCCGCGGAGGGGTGTGTGCCCCCAGGCACTTGGTAAATCCACTTCCTTTGTCATAACAAGAACAAATCCCACCTTTGAAGTTTTTCCTTCTTGTTACAAGGGGAATGTCTTTTGTTTAATCCATTTTAGCCTTTAATGCCTGACCTGGATCAATCCTGTTGGGTAGATTACACACTACTCACACCGACTTTAAACTACCCTACAGGGATTTTTATTCTTCCCCCCTTCTCCCCACCGCATTTGTGTGAGAATCTCGGCAATAATCGGCATTACGACTTTAGACCATCACTCACTTTGAAGGAGGAGACTGTCCTTTAACAAAGGAGAGGGAGGGGGAGGAAACCCGCAAATATCAAACAGATTTAATCAGCTTTGAGGCCTTTCAATCTCATATTCATACCAGATCTTTATTAGTTATGAAAATCAGTGCAGAACTTGGCTGGGCTCTGTGTCTCCATGTTCTCCTCCCCTCTTTCATGCTCTGTTCAGGACTGAGCTTGCTCTTGCAGCCTTCACAGTGCTGGTCCGGAGGAAATCCAGGGAAATATCCACCCAGGGCTGCTGCAAACAACCTACCGGGGTGTCCATCACCCACAGCACACCTGAACTGCACTGTTCTCCTCCATCCCATTGCTCACTCCAGTGGAAGAGGCTGAAACTGCTGCCAGGAGGAGCCAGGTGACCTCAGTGATGACCATGCCCTCCGTGGTGGACGGATATCAGCACAGAGAGTAAATCTATACATGAACCCAGAACCTCCAGCTCATTAAACCGTGACATTAGGACCTGCTGTAGGAAGTGGTGACCCTCAGCTCCTGTCATCTTATTTTTCAAGACAACCTTTAGCAAGGGCCTCCTGTGCTCCCTGACAGCTACATAGAGCAGGAATGTCCTGTCCCAAAGCCTTCCCCTGCTGGCAGCTTCTCCCTTCTCCTGCAGCACTGAGCCCCTGGCTGTGCTGTGGGTCTTGTTGGCTGATTAATGCTGGCTTCTGCTTTTTCTCAGGGTTTAAGGCCAATCACCAGCCTTGTGCAAAGCCACGGGGCTCAGGCACACGCAGAGCTGCAGGAGGACTCCAGAGGGCATTGCAAGCAGCATTTCCCAGCCCTCTCTGGCACCAGGACAGAGCTAATAACATTCCCATCAGTCTTGCTTTACTCCTGGTGGCCACCAAGTCCCTCCCCAGAGCTTCCAGTCCTGGAAAGCTCCAGGACAGAGGCTGCACATGGTTCCCTCATCACATCATTGCTCTTCCTGCTCAAAGCAGTTTTTCCTTGAGGGCAGCTTTGACCTTTCTCCAAGGAACTGGAGAGGCAAATCCTGCTCCAGGAGGCTCGTAGCCCACCTCCCCTCACCAGCTGTGGCCCAGGATCACTTCTGTTCCTTCCCTCTGGACTCCCTACAAGTTGCTCGCAATATTTTGAAGCCCTGAGCTGGATGCAAGGTTTCCCCTCGTGCCTGGTAGGAGCACACAAGGCAGGACCACTCCCTGCCAGGTCTCACATGTGACTGCCTTTAAAATAAATCTCCCAAAAACGTTTTTCTTTACTGTCACATCAGCCTCAGGCTGTGATTCATTCTGCCTTCACAACCCAACCCCCCATGCTGCTGCTTTCCCATGTCGTCTCCATTTCATATGTGTGCACCTAATTTTGCTCTCCTAAATGCACCCAGAAGCCCTGGGCTTTGAGAGCTTGTAACTGCTCATTTCTGATCTTAGTTCATCCGGGTCTGTTTTGGATTCCTGCACAAAAGCTCTGGTCTCTCCCCATCTCCAAGTGCCACAGGTGCCCCAGCTCGGTGTCTCATCCATCCAAGCATGGGAAGGCAAATGAAAGGGACTAAATGACCCAAATACGTCAGCAACATCTTGTGCTGCAGCCCTTAGATCCCCCATGCCTTTGAATGGCTGTTTGTGATGGGTTTCTGCTCCTGCCTAGTGGGTAGATGCCCTATTGGCATCTGGAAGCTGGGAAGACTGGGAATATGAGGGCATTGAGGAGACTGATGAAAGCCAAGACAAGATTTCCTCAAGGCTGGGTGACTCAGAGACTTCTCCCATCCCTGCCCTTCAAGCAGCTCCCTGCCAGAAACCAGCCAAGGTCACCCCAAGAACTCCTCCCACAGGAGGTGGGAACCATCTGCTCCTGCCACCGCCAGTGGCCACAATTGGGGCCACAAAACACCCCCCAGGACCCCACTGGCTCACCCCGGGGGATGAAGCAGAGAGTGGGATTGTTTTACAGCAAAAATACTCCCCTGGGTTAGAGTGGCTGTGGATTAGGGTACCAGGATCAGAGAACCCTTTCCTGACAGCATCATCCTGGGGGGAAAAGTGGCTTTTCCTTGGCTTCCACAGGGCCAAGCCTTAGCAGTGGCTGTGTGAGAGCACTGGGGCACGTGGAGCCAGCGGAGGGCTCAGGAAGGGGCCAGGAAGCCCCCAGACATCCCTCAGGACAGACGAGAGAGGAACCATCTCCTTTCACTTTTTATGAGATTGATATGCTTTGAAATTAGTAACCCTCCATTAGCTCTCCAAATAGCTCCGAATCATTAGGGTCAGTACGTCTGCACTCCTCAAAATGAGCTTTTACCTGAATTAGCATCTCAAAGAGGCAGGGCTCCCTTCCCCGGTTTGAATTCCAGCGTCGCGCCGCACATCAGGATGGTTTTGGTGGCCAATCCGAGCCCCGCATCCCAAATACATTCAGGGAAACCTGCTGGCTTGTTTAAAATGTTCTTTTTCCTTCCCATTCTTTACTAAATGCCTATTATATTAATGTTTAAAATCCATTTAAGTTCATCATGGGTGGCTTTGTGAAAGGACAGCGGCTCCATCACTGTAATTAGATGATTTATTGCCCTCTCGTGGTGACACGCGCTAACTAGAGAAGCTGTGATTTAAATTGGATGATCCTTCCAAGAGTGTTTGAGTGAGAAATAAAAGGAGAATTATTAATACTATTAGAGAGCAGCGGCGTGTTCGTGCGAGGGATATACTGTGCTAGGAGAGGGATTAGCCAAAACTTGCTGTTTTTGCAGCTGAGAGCGGCTTTCCCCTGGCGTGGCACCGACATCTCCCTCAGCCAGAGCGGAGAGCAGGGCAAGGAGCTGGCACAGCCACGGGCACGGTGCTCAAAACCACGTGTTAGCCAAAATTACCGGGTTTAGAATTGGGAACTGTAGGGAAACCACCCCTCCAAGAGGAATTGCTGCTCCATCCCACCCATTTGTCCTGTCTGCCACACAAATGGGGACATCTCTGTCCTCCCTCCTTTTTGGAGGCTGCTGGCCACAGGAAGGAGTGAAGGGGTTTAATTTTTTTTTTTTTCAATTGCAATTTTGGTTCCTTTCTTCTCCCTGCTGGTTAAAATACTTTAAACACTACCTGGGCTGACAGACCCTCTTCCTGTCGAGCATGCAGCCCTCCTCATTCCCACTCTTGGGTGAGCTGGATGATTCCCAGAGCTATCCCACAGTAAGACAATTCACCATCAGTGTCAGTGAATCCACATGAACATTTCTCACTGATTCAATTAAAACACCAGGCAGGCCTGTGCTGCAATAATTTGGTATAGAAACCAAGTATAGACCTAGCCTGGAGCTGTTATTTAAAAGCCTGGGTTAATACAGTGTAAACCCATGAGCACATCCTCTTACGATGGGGCTTAAATCTTTTAAGAGTGGCTTATATCAATCTAGTTTAAGTCAATTCCTCACTGAGTTAAGCTAAATTGAAAGAAGCACTCAGACCCCAAACACAGAGCTGGTGTTACCTAATCCCTCTGCACACAGCCTTGGCTTCGGCCAGCGCCTGCTGGGAGGGGACAAGGCACCAGGGAGCCTTGGCCAGGCCCTGGGGAGCACCAGGGTCACAGTTTGATCCCCACAGCTCCCTGCAAACACAGCTGCCCACTCTCCAAGGTCCCCTCTGCTGGAGAACCTTGGTGGGACCATGTCCTCGCAGAGGACAGGGGTCTCCAGGTCACCGTTCCTTCACAATGAGCTTCATCCAGAAAATAAAAATATCTGCTTGCCAAGTTTTGGAGAGAACCTCTTTTTATGTTGGGCTCATCCAAAGCAATAGGCAAAGGATATAAAAAAAAAGGTTTCCTGGCAGGAGGCACAAAAGAAGTTTCAGAAACAGTGGGTGGATGTCCTGTGACCACTAAAGGTGTGTGTGCAGATGAGGGCTTTAGAGTGGTGAAGGAAAAATGAAGGAAAAAAGCTTTTCTCCTGCTTGGGACTAAGCCTGGAGGCCACAAACTGCTTTGATGCCCAATTGCACGATTTTTGCATGATTTTGGGGCCGTACTGGCTGGCACAAGGCCCAGGAGCTCCCACCAGGAGCTCTGCGACCTGCACAGAGGTAAAACTCGTTGTAGCAGCTAAAGGAATTCAAGGCTTGGTTTTGGGCACTGTCATCAGGAATCTCCTTGGTTGGATCCCATGGCCCATCAGCCCCAGAGGTATCAGCATCCTTCATCCCTGCCCTCCTCATTCCCCAGGTGAGCTGCACCTTCCCAAAAGAGAGAGGCCACCCCAAATGTTATGGCTGCCAAACTCTGCATTTGGTGTTCAGCCACACAGACCCCATGCCCTCTGCATCCTTCATGGACATGTGGGATCACCAAAATCCCTTGGAATGTCCTCAGGAGACTGGACCCCCCCCACTCTGAGGGTCTCTTTGGGAAGAACAAGAGCAGTTTTTTAATCCATTTCGTATTCACCCATACTCATTTTGGGGAGTGATGATCGTGAATATTTAAAAAAATGGGGAAAAAATAACCCTGTGCAGAAGTGACACAATAGAAGGAGCCTGCCCTGAGCACTTCAGGGAGTACTAAATAAATAAAAAGTTATTACAGGCAACAACATTACTCAGATACAAAGATTATTACTCAGATACAAAGATTATTACTCAGATGCAAAGATTAATGAAGATCTGACTTGAGAAAAACTCCCTTCTCCATACACGGATCTCCCATCCAGCCCATCATCCTGGCCACCATCCAGTGGAAGTTGTCCCTGCCCACGGCAGGAGCTTGGAATGAGGTGCTCCTTAAGGTCTCTTTCCACCCCAATCATTCTAGGATTTTATATTATTTTATCCAAGAGATCAACTCTCCCTCCCTGGCAGAAAAAGGCCAGGGGGGAGCAGCTCCAGCAGGACTGACCGTGGTGAGCTGGAGGGTGTTTCTCCTGCTATTTTTAGGTGTGATCAGCCCACTAAACTAGCCCAACTAAAAGCCCTGCGGGCTCCCTGCATCCCTGCTCGGATGCTCCCACTGCTCGCAGTTATCCCTAATGTTGGTACATGGGAAAGGTAAACACAAACAGCACTCCTTAAAGAACAGGGGTCGTTCTTTTTGCCTCTCAGCTCCCGAAATTCGCCTTCCCTGCTTGCCGCGGGGCGCTGGCCGTGCCCGGCGCTCCGGCCGCCGGCATTAGATGGCAGCAGCGCCCAGGGATGGAGGAGCCCGGGCAGCCGCGGGGGGAATTGAGGGGCTGGAGCGTGTCCGGGGAAGGGAGCGGAGCTGGGAGCCCCAGGAACGGCTGAGGGAGCTGGGAAAGGGCTCAGCCTGGAGAAAAGGAGGCTCAGGGGGGACCTGGTGGCTCTGCACAGCTCCTGACGGGAGGTGGCAGCCAGGTATGGGGTCAGGCTCTGCTGCCAGGAATAGGGACAGGAGGAGAGGAAAACGACCTCAAGCTGCACCAGGAGAGGTTTAGGATGGACATTAGGGGAAATTTCTTCGCTGAAAGGTGGCCAAGCATTGGAAGAGTGTAGTTGCAGTGTTTTAGGATTTTCTTTCTCTCTCATGGAGAATATAGATAAACTGTACTTTCTTAATCTGTGTGTTTAGTGTTAGAGGTGTACAAGCCATAACCAATAGGTCTTTAGGGGTGGATTGTCTTTGGCCAATAGACAATTGTTTATTACTGTGTATAAAAAGAACTTCTTGTAAATAAAGTGCTCTCTTCGCCATCTTGGAGCCTGTCTGCCTGACCTCTCTACCTGCTTCCACAAATCCCACGAATAACAGAAAAGCAAACCATAGAAGAGGGTGTCCAGGACAGTGGTGGAGTAAAAGAGGTAATTCCCATGAGCCAACCAGCCAAAGAGGGATTCGCTGAGACGTCTCAGCCTGAGCTGAGAAATCCCCTCAGCTTTTCAGCCGCAGCTCAGGAGATGCCGGGGGTCCTTTCCCCAGGTCCAGGTGTGCAGTCCATGGCAGAGGGATGTGGCCACCAGCTCGGGGTGGCAGCAGGAGCCTCTGCTCCATCGGATCCCTGGAGCGCATTCCCAGCGCCGGGAGCCGGCTCTGGGCGCAGTGCGGTCCCAGCCAGGGAGTGCCCTCAGCCCCACACCCAACCCCTGGGCAGGAGCCAGGGACCAGCTCTTGGGTGGGTATTTTCACAACCAACCGTGTTTTCACCCCCAGCTCTCTGGTTTTGTTCCCATCAGGAACAGATCATTACTTTGTAAAAAAATTGGAGAAGGGAAAAAGGAGTCTTGGCTGTTGCTGCAGCAAACCCATGGATGCGGGAGGGGACTTGCAGAGCGCAGTATTTATTTTTTTTATCTGACATATCCAGTCTCTCAGCCTCACATTATCTTATCTGCCATCCTGATAAGGGCCCCAAAGAAAAACCCAGCAGAGAAATTAGCAATCAGGGGCCGTTTTATCAGGTCTGTGTGACAAACACGGGGACAGGGAGCAGTGTGTCCTTTGGCCCCCGGGAGATAGGGGTGCCTGGAAACCACACGGCTGTTTCCAAAGCAGGTCAGAGAGATGACGTGACTCTCAGTTTTATTTTTCCTGGTACCACCTCTGCAAACACCCGGCACACCCAGACTCCTGCAGGGAGCAGCAGGTTCCAGCCCTGGATGCCAGAGGGTGCTTGGCCATGAAGTGAATCTAGAAAGTCTTTGTTTCAGGGGAAAAAAAAAAAATTTAAAAAATTACTTTTTTTTCTTTTTAGCTGGTTTTGCTCCAGAGCCTAAGGAAAGATGCTGATTGTCAGTGTCTGCAGAGAATCCCAGAATGGTTTGGGTTGGAAGGGACCTTGAAGACCATCAGGTTCCAACCCCTGCCGTGGGCATGGACACCTTCCAAACCTCTTCTCTGCAACTGCAAAGCCCTTACAGCAAAAAAAAAAAAAAAAAAAAAAANAAACCAAAAAAAACCCCAAAAAACCCAACAAACTGGAGATATGGCAGAGAAAACCACAGATGAGCTGATCCAGCCTCCAAATCTGGGAGGCAGCCCTTTCCCAGGCCAGGCTGGGGTCTGGCATCAGTGCCCCCCACCCAGCGCTGCACCTTGCAGAGGGAAAAGCCAGCAGGCTGCAGAGGAGGGAGCCAGATCAATACTTAGCAAATTTATATTAATATTTAAAAAAAAAAAAAAAGAGAGGAGAGCTTGCTTATAACCTTGGGCTGTGCCCTTTCTCCGTCTGGCTGATGAGATTGTGCAGCCAAGGAGGAGCAGCAGGACGTGCCAAGCTCCATCCAGCCCCGTGCCCTCCCGGCTCGGGGGGATTTCGTGCCTTATCCCATCTGCACTGCAGCCATTCCCACCATCAGCGCGGGGAGCAGGAGGTCACATCCACAAATGTTGGGGAAAAAAAATCCTAATTACTCCCCCAAGGGCTGTTTCAGAGCTGCTGCCGGGCCAAAAGCGAGATTGAAAAGGTTCATTAAGGAAGTTGGCAGACAGATGTGCCCGAATCACGGAGTCACAATGTGGTCCCTGACCTTAAAACAGGGAACCTGACCACCATGGAATGAGAGAGGGGGGTGGAGGGGCTTTAAACCAGCCCTTCTCTAGCAGGGAGGGAGCTACAGCCAGGAAGATGATGCAAAAAATGTGATTTTTTTTTTTTTCCCAGCTGGGGATTTTGCTCAGTGCAGCATTCAGCAATGCCAAGAGAGGGCAGCCCAAGCCACCACATCGCTGCCTGGCTTTTCCAAAGGCTGTGCACTATGGTGTTAGGAGGCTAGGAGCGAGCAGATGGAAAAGGAAAAGAAAAAAAGAAAAAGAAAAGAAAAAGAAAAAGAAAAAGAAAAAGAAAAAGAAAAAGAAAAAGAAAAAGAAAAAGAAAAAGAAAAAGAAAAAGAAAAAAGAAAAAAGAAAAAGAGAAAATGAAAAGAGAAAAAGGAAAAAAAATGGGAAAAAGGGGCGGGGGGGAGGATTAAAAAAACGGAAGAGAAAAAAAAAAGAGGGGTGAAAAAAAGGCAGTCAAAATAGTCAGATTAATAACTAGTGCCCAGCTGTGGCACTGGATGTTTTCCTTTCTGAAAGAGAACAAAACCACAAGTCCATTCATTTTCCCTTCTCGCAGTTCCCAACCCAGTCTGGACATGAAGGATATTCAAGGGGGGTTGGAACTGGATTTCCTTTTAGTTTCCTTCCAACCCAAGCCATTCCAAGATTCTGTGGCTCTACATCCAAGCAAGTGTTTGGAGCTGGCATTGGTGAAAATCCAGGGCACTGAGGTGAGGATCTGCCCCCAACAAATCTGAATTTTACACGGACATGTCAATTAACCAGGAAGAAAAAGAATTTCCCAGTAAATTCCCTCATCGTGTCATGGCAATTTAAAGCAGCGTTAATGTTGATTTATTGATTAGGAAAGGTACTTACATTTATAAAACAGCAAGGGCTTGTCTGTAGTGCCAATAATGTAACACACACCTGATGGCTCCAGGCTGGCAAGTCCCTTATCAGCAGCTAAAATTTGTCATGAGGGAAGGATAAAAAAACAGGAAACTATTTTTCTTGCAAAAAATAAGGAGGCTAAACCTTCCAGCAGAGGCTGGGATGCTGTGTCATGAGCCAACCATCCTGCAAAGAGCCAAGGAGTTAACCAGGCTGGGAATCAAAGCGAGATCAGATGGAGCAGCGAGGTCTCTGGCACATCTGAGGCTCAGGGATCAGCAAAAACACCATAAATCCCTCAAATATCCCCAGAAGCAAAGACAGTTCCCCCGGGGATCCAGCCGGAAACAGTATTTCCCAGCAGGAAAGGTGGAAGCAAGGAGCGAATCGTAGGGGCAAGGGATGGTTTTTTAGGGCTGCTGATTAATCTGTGAGTAAACTTGGAATGACCTTCCCTAGATCCAGCGGGTTTATGGGTGTGTTTACTGGCAGGATTTGGTTCCTGGGAAGCCCTGAAGGGATTGGGTCAGAGTTGCTCAGTGAAAAGGTGCTTTTCAGTGAGAAGGAGCGGGGTTTGCTCTGGGCAGCTCAAAGTGTGATGCCAAGAGAGAAAAAGGGTCAGGAACAAAAAGGTTGAGAGATGCCAAAAGCCTGGGACAGACAGCCCATGGGACAGGACCGGCCATCGCTTTTTCCCAGGACACTGCAGCTCCCTCTGCTTTGTGGCATGCCCAGAAGAGATTCATCACTGGGTCAGAGGCAGGAGAAAAATCCCCTTATATGGCAAAGGCAAACCAATAACCTGCTCAAGGCTCACTGTTAGGAGAGGAGTGGGAATAAAGATTTGGTTTTTTTAATAAGATGTAGAAAATACATAATTTCTCATGAATCCAGCATGGCCCAGGTCAAAGCCTGTCCAAGGAAATCCATATAATCTCCCCACAGTTTGATCAAACTCCTCACCAGATTTTCAAAGTGAGGAGGAAATTCAGCTTTGTGCACAAAATCTGCCCCTGGGATTATTCCAGGCTGGACCAGCCCAGAGAGGAGAGAAAAGCAAGAAAACCAGTCAGTTTTCTCAACCTGGACCTCTGCCCTCTTCATCCTGTGGAGCTCCTGGATGGAGCCCCCATGTGTTCTCATCCCCAGATACATCCCTGGAGGATGGGGCTCCCTGTCTGCCCAGAAAAAAGGGATGTTGTTGTCTCAGCAGACAAATCACCCACAAATTGTACAACCCACAGAGGTTGTTCCAGGTACTGAATGATTAAAGCATCTGATCTCTGGAACCGTGAGGATGAACATGGTTTGACAAACGGGATATTTGGGGAGGGGGAGAGGGCTCCTCCAGCATCTCTCTGGGGGCTGGGCCATAGGAGCCCTCCAGGGGAGCCCCAGATAAGTAAGACATCATTAATAAATGAATGACAGGGAAATGAAAATGGAAGTAGATGAATCAGCGAGCTGATGGGGTCACAGATGAAAAATAGCGCATCTGCTGCCGCTTTCAGTACATTAACAAATAAGGCCAGTGGCTCAGACACGCTAATGCTCGGAATAATGAAGCTTCAAGACCGATTAGAGCATAAATCACTTTTTTAAAGCATGGCCAGGCCCTCCCCGGCCATCGGGAGACAACATTCGCTGTATCCCATGAGATTCCCGGCAGTGCTCCTGGTGGCTTTGGGGCTGGCTCCCAGAGCCACCCTTAATCCATGTGTTCCATCCACACCAGGGAATGCCTGTGCCCTCCACACTGACCCATGCCGGCTGGAAGGGACCCAACACCTGTCCCTCTCTTGCACCCCTTTGGGGGTTTATTTGGACCACAGAGGGCAGCAAAATAATCTGCTCTGTGTTATCAGCTTGTATTTTGGGGAGGAAGACAAAGCAGATTTTCCATGGTGCTTGAAAACGCCGAGTGCTGGGAGCAGCCCCAGCCTCACCCCGCAGGATGTCCTTGGGGACATTGGGGTCAGGTGCAGGGACACCGGGGTGGGACACAGGTGGATCCACGGCCCTCATCACCCGTGCCAGGCTGGCACTGAGCAGCCACAGCTGGCAAATCCCTGCATTCGTTCTCCTTCCCCCTGTCCCCGTGTCCCTGTCCCCCTGCCATCGATCACGGTGACGCGGCCCAGCGCGGTGCCCGGAAGGCTCCTGCTCATCCATCAGCTCCAAAACCAGCCAAAAACCACCCTCCGAGGGCATTTTGGAGACAAAAACCCAGAGTCAGCAGCACCATCCAGTCACCCCACACACTACAACCTGTGGATATGCTTGGGGGTGCCCCCTCTTTCCTTCCCCCCAGTTTCTCCTGCCCATTCCCACCTCCTCCATCCCCTTCCCCGGTCACTCTCACGCAAACGAGGAGATCCATAAGCTAATCAAGCTCCTTCCCCTCCGGGCTGGGTAGAGAGACAGATCGTTATTGGAATTGCTATTTTTAAATGCCTGGGAAGTGGCTGGATATTCCATCAGAAGTGTCATGTGCGTCCCCCGCTCCCCTGTGCTGTGACCCTCAGGATCCACAGCCGGGGGGTGAGGAGAGGCACAGCCTGTCCGTGGAAATTCAGCACCCTAAATATCCATGGGAAGGGAAACTTCTTCAGCCCCCTTGGAGAAGTCGCCTGGAGGGAAAAAGAGGGGGAAAAGAGAAAAAGAGAAGCTCCAGGTTCCCAGAATGAGGATTAGGGCATGGAGCACTGAGCTGCATCACCGTCCATCCCACCTGGGAATACTCTGGAGCTGACCCTGGGTCTCATCCTAACACTGAACTCATCCACTCAGCCCCAAAACATTCCCCCAAATTACTGTTATGGCCACACCGCCTGCCTGCAAAACCCAGAGCGATCAGAGCTGGCTGTTCCAGCCTCGTTAAATCACGTTTAAATGAGGGCAGGGCCCAGCTCGGGGGTCAGGGCTCCGCAGCCACGCTCTGGGATTATTGTAGGACGAGATTACGGAGCCATCACGATCCCATACCCCGCCACCACCCCGTGGCTTAAGCACAAATGCTGTGAATTGCAGCCCCTGGTCCTACCAGCAAACACCATGCCACGGGCTGATCTCTGCCTGTGGAAAGCAAATGGGAATTCTCAGCTGGCAGGGAAGGCTGGAAGGGCCTCTGTCACTGCCAGATGGCGATGGGAGGGTGCTGGGCTGGGGGCTGGCAAGGGGATGGTGTCAGATGAGGCAGAGGCTGAGAACTGCTGGGGAATATCAGGGAGCCTCTGATCCCGACGGAAGAGCTCTGCTCTGGCTGTTACATTCTCTGTTTATTCCAGCTCCCGGTGTTTGTGTTCCCATTAAAAGGCAAAGGACCAGCCAGATATGCTGGTTCATTAGGAAGAACATCATGGAAGAGCCTGCTCGGGCTGTGATTACCTGTTTGCAAGTGATATTAATCACTGAATCAAAAACTAATTATGTGGTTCACCAGTTTTCCCTTTTCCTTTGACAGCTCCACTGTGAAACCCCCGGACCTGACAAACAGGGAGCCACAATCTGCCACTGCTGTGACACAAAATGCCTCCTCCTTCCAGAAAGGGAAGGACCAAAGGGATTTAGGATGAGCCTGGAGGAGTTGTGAGAGCATTCCAGGGTTTGTATGTCAAACACGAAGCTCTCTGTGATGACTGGGACATGATGGGAAGTGTTTAAAAATGCATATTCTGACCTAAAAAGAGCTCCCTGGGTGTGCTTTCTAAAAAATGCCCATCGTTGGGATCCAAAGGACCCCTCCGCTTTCCTGCTGTGGCTGGGCAGGTGTTCCCAAAGGAGCTGGGAGCTGCTAAAGTGGGGCCCTGGCAAAGCAACAGAAAGGAAAACATGGGAGAGAAAAATGAGAAAAAGGGAAAATAAAGGAGAAGGAGAAGGAGAAGGAGAAGGAGAAGGAGAAGGAGAAGGAGAAGGAGAAGGAGAAGGAGAAGGAGAAGGAGAAGGAGAAGGAGAAGGAGAAGGAGGAGAAGAGAAAAAGGAGGGGAAAAGAAGGAGAAAAGAAGAAAAGAAGGGGAAGGGAAATAGAAAAGGAAAATGGGAAAAAAGGAAGGTTCAAGCATTTTGCAATGCTGGAAGTAAGACGAGGGTGGGAGCAGCCACCGGGGCCCGGCGGGGTCTGTGCACCTCAAGTCACCTCTGAGCACTCAGCGAGGAGCAAGCCGAGAGCAGCGCTGATTAAGTGGGTTAATTCCCATCCCTAAATGATTATTTTATCACAGCAGCAGCAGCAGCAGCAGCATTCCATGGCAAGGCACAGGCCCTGCCTCCGCCGGCTGCTCCCCAGCCCGCCGACAGCCTTCCCCCAAAGAGCTCCAATCTAGGTCAGAGCCACGCTTTGTACGTCTTTCAATATTAAACAAAACTGAGGCGCTGCGAATCACTCATCTGCAGGGGGGTGGGGGTGGCTCCTGCTCCCACCCATCAGCTCGGTGGGAAAGGCAGCCTGGAAAAAATGTGGAGAAATAGCTGTAGTACCAGCAGGGTCTCAAACCTGGTGGAACCCAGAGCAGTAAGGATCTGCCCCGCGAGTATTTGATATATTAGAATCATTAAGGTTGGAAAATACCTCTAAGATCGAGTCCAACCATTCTCCCAGCACTGCCAAGCCCACCCCTAACCCCTGTCCCCAAGTGCCCCATCCACATGGCTTTTAAATCCCTCCAGGGATGGTGATTCGATTTTGCTCAACCCGGAGCCATAGGATGGTGGGTTTGTGGCTGGAGAAACCCCAGAGTTCCTTTTCTGCTCGAGCTCCATGGGCCAAACGAGGGGCAGAACCACGTCCCCACTGACACGAGAGTGGTGATTCCAGCGCTGCCAAACCTCCAGGGATCACAGGCAGGATGGAGCCCTGGAGCACACAGGACTTTGGGAGCATTGCTCACAGGGAAAAGCAGCAGTTCCCTGTTTCCACAAGCTCTGGAATTGCCATGGAAGGGCTACAGGTGAGCATGGCTGGGGTTCCCAAGGTTTGGCTTTGCCGCTCCGTGCCTGTTCCCTCCCATCCAGCACCTGTCGAGAGGGGTTCCAGACCCGATAAATCCAGCCTCAATTTAGTGCCTGTTCTGCTCTGCAGGGAGAAGGACGCTCCTGTCCAGGAAAATGCACTGGCTGGTTTTCATCCTTTTGATTTATGGAGCTCGTGGTTTAAGAGATGTTCCTCTCCTCTCCAAACGGAGCGGGAGCTGACAGCTCCATCCATCACCCGGTCTGTCAGGAGCCCAGTGCTTTAAATAAGCTATTAAAGTGAGATCTAGCTGGTTAACAGTCATAACAGAGCAGGAATCAGAGAGTTTACTTACGTCGGTGCCTGGTGAAATTAATTTCCTTTTAATGGCCGGGCACCGGAGGGGGAGATCACTCCAGGCTGGGAGATGCAGAGATATCCCTGACGTGGCAGTGGCTGCAGCATGGGCTGTAAAGCACCTTCCCCTGCTTGCTCTGCCGGGAGGTTCTGTTTTCATACTCTGCTAAAGGCTAATTAACAATCTCAAACACCCTTGGTGCTGGGCTGGGGGAGGGAAGTGGTGACACTTTCCCTGTCATCCCCTGGGAACCCTCTGGGACATGTACAACTTAAAAACTTTAAATAACTTCTGTGATGGATCAACCTCACCTATTTGTCTTTTTTTTCCCCCTGAAATAGATGTTCATTGCTTATAAAATAGTTGTTGCCGCCAATGTTGAAGATGAAAATTTTTTTGCATAATTAATCCTTGACCTTGCCTCTGCAAGTCTTGAAATTCCAGTGTTAAAACTAGTGGTGCTGTTGTCCAAAGTTTATTGTGTATATACAACTAAAGAAAGAAACATGATCTAAATGTGATTATCTAAGTCCAACAGAAGGTTGAAATTTAATGTAGGAACTGTAATTATCCAAAAGGAAGTCTATTACTCTAGGACAAAACTGTCAAAAACAATGATGGGGGCTCCTACAAATCATGCAGAAGATCAATAAATCTAATTCTCCATCATAGCTTGAGAATTTAGAAATCACATTTTGTCCTTAATTGATGATGCAGCCATTCAAAATACATTTTAAAAATGGGCTATAGTGCTTGTTCTTAATTAAAAATTTAACTGCTCCTGCTGGGTTGGGACCACAGGAGGGCCAAGTCCTGCTGTGCTCTGCCCAGCAAAGGCCATCCCACCCCAAAAGGCCCACCAAAACAACCTGCTTTGCCTTTATGGCATTTTTTGCCCCAAAGTTGCCGGTCACCACTGGCTCCCAGCCATTAAAATGCTGCTTTTCAGCAGCAGAGATGCTCACTCACTGCTCAGTGAATATTTAATTCCTTCAGAGCAGCAAAGTCCCTTCCAAGCTGGTCCTGTTGGCCACAGCTACACTGGGATGTTGGGATGGGGATGCCATAACCCCACAGTTAAATGCACATGTGATGCTGAATCCCCAGCCCAAACCCCCCGGCGGTTCCGTTCCATGGGCACAGACCCACAAAAGCTCTGGTGGAGATTTTGGGATCCACAGGTGAATACCAGGCTCTGCAGCCTCCATTCCCAGCGCTCCAGGAGAGCTGGAGAGG
>VZTX01026207.1:284784-403968 GCA_013400915.1 Pardalotus punctatus | reverse complement strand
AATTGAGGGAGACTAGAAGTCTGTACAGCTAAATACAGCAGAGTAAAATCATCGGAACTCTCCTATCCCTCACAGACCACAGGGATGAGGTGCTCTGTGTGCCTCAAATAGGAGATGTATGGCAGGATACCACAAAATCTTCCTCTGCAGTTACCATACCTCTAACACAAAGTTACATCTGGGTAGTTCCATCACAAAAATTATCTTTGTGAGTGGATAGGGTTCCCAGAAACCTTCACATCCCAGTATGATGAGGAGCATTATGACTAAGTTAGTCTATTTCATAGCTGACCAACTCTCCAATACAAACATCTTCCTCCTTCATTTTTAAAAACAGGCACTTTTTTGTGATTAAGTCATGACACAGGCATCATTCTTGCAAGTACTCAGCTTTGGAGAGCTTTGCACCTTTCCAGTAAAGACATAGTGCACTATCTGAAGTGATTTGTCATATGAAGAGGTTTGCATCATGCAACACATTCCTGTTATAAGATTATTGGCATTTTCACCTGTCCTGTACAAACAAGGCATCCATCAGCAAACTTGCATTTTCGACAAAGGAAATTTAAATCATACTTTCCTTTGAAATTCAGTCAGCTAGCTATATTTTCATATAATACCCACTTGGAATATCGTGTGACTGTGTAGTCCTGTTTTACTGCAAATCTAATCCCCAGATACTGAGTCTGCAGGGCCTCAGGACTGAGGCTTCCCAGGCTTGCTCTGTCTAAGCCTTTGACTTGCCTACAGTTGGTATAACTTGATTTAGCCATAACAGCGATTTCTCTAATTGATTAGGTCTCTGTGGCTAATTTGTTTTACTTTTGTTATCTTCATGCAGTACAACTGCAGTTTTGTATGAATAGAAGTAGCAAGCAGTTATTCTGTGTGGATTGAGATATTTATGACTAACACAGTGATGTAGTATGCAGAAATACAGACCTGGCAAAATAGCAGAGGCCTCAAGATGTGAAAGCGCAGGATGGAGCAGAAAGGAGTGCAGGCAGGGAACAATAAGAGATGGGGTTGAGCCCGGCTCTGCAGACCCCACACTAGAAACAACTCAGAAATAGGCAGTTAAAAAACTGCCCTCAACCTGGACAAGGCTTTAGTGGTAATAAACAGAACAAAGAAATAATATTTAACATAGATAAGAAACATGTCTCTTACATGCTGAAAATGAAAGTTTAGTTGCAGTGTGCATTTTTTCTTATGCATCAAAAGTAAATGAAACAGAATCCTGTGAAAATGGTACTCCTAAAAATATTAACATAACTCATATTTGCAATTATTCAGACAATGCTAACAATTGTTAATATTTCAAATACTCCAGAGGACAGAAAAGATCTGCAAGCTGCAAAGACAGGGAGGTACTGCATACTCAGTATCAACAGGGTTCCACTTGCTCCGTATCAATGTGTCAACATTACAGATTATTCTATAAAGCTTTTCAAAGCCATAATTTTTCTGATTTCCTCATTAAATTTCTTCCTGGTCACTATACATCTTATATCCTTTACAAGATATCTTCATCTTTGTTCTAACTTGTGTCCATTCCTTATTTTCTCTGTCCATTTGACCTGAGCTTCAAGCCTTTGCCTTTCTCCAGCTATTTAGTGCTCTTTTGATTCTTTACCTCTATTTCTAGCCAGGGAACCTTCTTTAGTCACAGAATAGCATTTCTCATCTCACCAATTGATCGTCTTTCTTTTCAGCATTTTTGTGATTGAAAAAAACATTTTTACCAGATTTTACCAGAGAAGACACCTTTGTCTGGTCTCTTCCTCACACATGTTCAATCTCACACACCAGGCAGATAAGGGTGACACCATAATTCCATTACGTCTCTTCATACTCTTTTATCAGAGCCACTGGCATCTGAGAGTTTCCCAGTTAACAGATGAATGGGAAAGTTTGAGGAAATTGGATCTATTAAAGTATTTTTTCCAGGGATTGAAAGTTCAGGTTTCATTTTCCCAGGGTCTCTACTAGGATTTAAAACAAACCTGGAACTGAGAGAATTCAAACAGGAAAGTTCCATAATGAAGCTATTTAGAAGGTTTTGTTTCAAAGGCATGATCAATTGGACTTAAATGCTTAGGACTTTTTCTTTAAATGCCCCTTTCAACTATTATTTGAAATGTTACTGGCATCTCAAACTGCAAGTAAGCATTTACCAAATAAAAAATCAACTCCGAAGAACCTCAAAAAGTTCTGCCCTGTATATAATTTAACAAAAATTTTCATCAGTTTTAAGAATCAGAGGGGGGAAATGGTAATACCAATGACATCTACAAAGCTTGAAAAGCTTGGGATCACTAAAGAAAAAATAGCACAAAATATTTTTATCGGCGAGTGTAACAAAAATGACATAATCTAGCCAGCTAACTCTATTCTCAGTTTACACCCACTCAGCATCATAACACTCTTCAGAAAAAGACAGATGTAGGAGTGTGGAATATAATGTTGTGGCAATGATCAGCAGCAGATCTGTCAGACACTCAGTGTCAGGGCACAGGGCTGCATGGACCCTCTGCAAAGGGACAGTAAGGCAGAAATCAGAGCTGGCAGCTGGATAAAAGACAAAGTGCAGTACACTGTTTGCCAATGAAAACCACTAACAATTTAATAGGCACTTTAATTTACTTAAAATTGCAGAATCCATTGCTCTCTCCCTCCCTGCTTCATTTTTCTTCTGGGGTACATTTGAATCCTGAACTATTAACTTGTCATAGGTACGAATAGGTTCTGAAATTTGGAATTTAGTTCAGTTATGCTTCCATCTGTCAGAATCTGATGCCCTCTGTCAAAATAATTCATTTGGATTCAAGTTACTTCCAAAGTGGTGGCAACATGATGGTCTTGCAGAAGACATGGCATTCAATTGTGTTTCATATGTATAAATTCCAATGTCATCGTTTTTCATCTCAGTATTATCATATTGTCTCTACCCATTTCCTGATCTACCACTCCATACAATAAAGCTATCACAAACTATTACAAATTTGACAATCAAAATTTAGAAATTTTGCAATCAAAATTAATTTTTTTTAAGGAGCTCCTTTAGGACCTTAATTAGCACTGTTGTCAGACACTTCAAATCTGTGCACTATTCATTCCCATTATGTGTTTGAACAAATGAGCTCCTACCTCCTGTCAAGTCAGAATTCATCACACTTTGTAGCTACCATTTTAAGATCTGATCATCCCTTCTAATTCAACGTTTTAAGTCCCTTCCGGAATCAGCCAATTCTAAAGAGTTTAACCTTAAATTGGCAGGATAAATTGTCATGTAGAGGTGCCTGTCTCTCTCCACTAACTGCTAAACGATGCTCCTTCCCCAAACATATGAAATGAAATGAAATGAAATGAAATGAAATGAAATGAAATGGCATTACAGCACTTTTTTTATCTAAATTAGGATTATCTAAATTAACCTACTCAGTTAAATGTTATGCAATATCAGAAGGCTTTTTAATATAGCAGAGCACAAGGTCCGATAGCTAGAATATCAGCAAAATTCAAAATAAATTACATAGATATTAACCAGAAAAATCAAATTGCAAAGAACATGGAATGTGATGTTTCAAACAGAGGCTCATGGATTTTCTAACTAGTAGATCAAAAATAACTCATGAAAACCTCATAACTTATTGAGCCCTAAAGCAGTATTGTCTTTTGCAAGCTGAAGAAATAGAAGAGTCATAAAATCAAAGTAGAAATTGAGGTTACGTAAGTGGCAAGAGAGAAGTGTAAAAGAAATTTAAAGCAGGACATCTTGATTCTGGTTTTATACCTTATTCCACAGGTCAGTAATCTTCTGTGCTGATACAGCTGGGTTGCCTTATTACTGTTTTGAAGCCTGTACCCTGTTCTTCTTGGGTTTTGCCATTACCTGTGTTAATGCTTGTTTTTTTCTTAATTTCTTCTTGAAGGGCTCTTTACTGCAATAACTATTTAATTGCATAAATGATCTTGCCAACATTTTCTCCTGTTTCATTTTAGGAAACATTTAAAGTGATTATTCTTCTGCCCTAATTTTTAAAGCTGATTATTGTCTGTCTTGTTATGTTACATATCCATATCATGTTTAACATGTTAGATTATCATGTAATGAGTAACCTCCCATCTAGGATTTATTTAAAAATTAAGTCATAAATAAAACACTCAGAAATCCTTCATTACAAAATCAGTGCAACTATGAAAAGTTATTTGAAATTATGTATATTTATTTGTGAAATGGGAAGATGCAGAAAATGGGATGATTGCCTCATGACTGCAAAGATGTGAAAAGGGATTATAGGGCTGTTGAAACAGAAATATTTGCATGAAGAAATTAGCAGAGTTTACATTTCTTAGTGTGAATGAACTCAGAGTAGACAGAATTATTGAAAGCAATCTTAAAGGAAAGCAGAATGACATACAAGAAATAGAAATGCTCCAGCTATGTTTTTAAAGGGTGGAGGAGGAGGAACAGAAAGAAACAAATGTACTGTAAAGTCAAACTGTGAGTAAGGGAAGGAGAAAAACAAGCCATGTTTCCCTCCTTTGGCTCTCTGGGTCATTCTGCAGAGCCAGCAGCTTTCCTCCACTCTGCTTGGAGTGCTGACATCCTCCTTTCTGCGAATCACCCCACTGCATGGCAGAGCAGCTATGAAAGCGATGCACACACGGCACTCTCGAGGCTAGCCCATACATTGGGCAGTCTGTGCAGCCCTCTCTGGTTATCCTTGTCCTGCACTGGACCACATCCCTTTGGTGTAGTTCTGCAAGCACAGCCCATACTGAACCACTAGACAGAAATTCTTCTCCTGCAGAGCTGAAGGAGGAAAAAAAGCCAAGATTTCACAATGCTGCAGCAGTTTCTAAAAAACTTCATGGCTCCAGCTTTTATGGCACCCTCAGGATAAAATCAAGCGTTCTTTTTATATTGTTATTCTAAAATAAATTAGTGAGCCAAGTTGTGCTGAATTTGACTTTGTTCATGGTTATTGCTCTAGCACAGACCATTGAACAAGAGAGGAAACCTGGTGTGTCAAACCAGTGGGACTGGCATTTTCTCAAGAGTTGAACAAAGTCCATGCTGATACCAATGCCTGGGAAAGTGGCAGAAGCATTTAAAGCCATGGCTCTTCACAGAAGTTTAGATCAGATCAGAAAAAATGTCACTAAAAATGTTTAATTTATTTTAATTTGCTACAAAGGTAATTTGGGGCAAGATCATCCGCACCTGACTAAAGTTTGGTGAAATGGATATTACTGTAGGCTTGTAAAGTAAAACATTTTTAATTGTAATCAAATTGTAAGCAAAAATTGACTAGAGTGGGAAAGGGAAGCTATCTACTAAAGACATATTTGCATTTTGTTTGATTACACGCACTGAAGACTGAGGGGATTCATTTATTGCTGAAGTTGCAGTGAGACTCTGATAAATATATATTTTTATTTTTATTTATGTTGTCAAACTTTATTTTCTCAAGTCAAAGATGTGTCACTCTGGTTTTAAGAAGAAATTTGAAATATTTGAATCCATTTTCTGTAACTAACAGTAATTAGCAGAATAACTAGCTAACAAGATCATTCAAAACTATTATGCAATCATTAATGACCTAGTAATGACTTACTGTTAGTGGTGTAGTAGATTATTTAAGAGTGATTTTGGTCTGCCTGATTTGCTGCCTCTTGCTTTATAAGTGCTTCGGAGTGCAAAGGAAAGGCTTTCAAATGCCTGTGGGAAATTACAGATTGCTTTGCAAGCAAGGGAATTCTTCAGGCAAAGGAAGGTAACCTTTAATTACCTCATGTAAAAGTAAGGAATTTATATTTCTGGGTGATCACATAACCATACTCAGCTCAACATTGGTCCTTACCAGTGTGGAAGAAGATTCGGCTGGGTGGTAGTGCAGCCTGATGAACTGACATGTGCTAAAACCACATAATTCTTTTCCTGCCTCTGCTGTTAATTTGTTGTGAGACCTCTATGTCAGCCATCTCAGCTTTCAAGACTCTCTTAACATATATGCTCCCTGTGGCAGCTCAGGAGGATGCTGATCCTCAGGTCAGAAACAACAATAACAGTCCCTGTGCCTCCTGTGGGTACAAAAGCCCATGAACCATGTGCCTCTTCAGAATACAGACTGTGTTATTGATGGTAGCATTGGGATTATTAAATGGGTTGAGCACTGTGACCATTCAGAGGTTTATCTTAGACCAAAGAAACTGTCGTGGATGACACTGTGATGTTTATATTCATCAAAACACGTACTTTAAGGCTGTCTTCTGTAATTATATTGCAGATAATTGTCATGCTGATTACAAGTACTTTATAGGGACTCCTTTGCAGTCATTGATATAATTTTTTTTAATCCATTGGCATTTTCTTGTGAAAAGCTGTCTGAAGTACTGATTACAACATCCCCACTCAGCTCTGTAGGGGGGAGAAGTAGGACTACAGCAGGATTGCAGCCTAATGGATTGCAGAGCCCGAAAATAACAGAGAAAAAAAAGGGGGCAGCAGGACGAAATAGCACAACTAGACAGAAGAAATCAAATTAATGGAAATCTACATTCATGATGTAATTGGAAAGATTTCACCAACATCATCCCAGGATGATTTCATGATCCTTTATCATATCTTGGCAGTTGTCCACACTGCTTTCTCCCTCACGCAATCTATGTTGTAAAACTGCTGTCTTCTTTCTCATTTAGTTGTTTTCAAGCATAAAGGTTCCCATGATTATCTGAATTCAAGAAGAATTGACTTGGAGTTCCAATTATCTTCTGCCATGGGATGACTTCTCATGGAGCATTCATACCTTCACTGTGTAATTAGCTGCTTTGGGAATGGAGCACTTACAAGAACGCCCTTGATGTGCACTTAGTGGGAGAAGCACTTTAATCAAGTGCCTTGTGCCATCTAAAGAAGATGTCTCAGCCCTGGATTAACTGGAAGGAGTAGGATACTCTATTTTACTTTGCATTTCTGTAAAAGGGACACAAATATTAACTATGTCATGCCCTTGTGCTAAGGCTTCCCATGACAGCTGAGGTTCTGAGGGCAGAAACACAGCAGTGACATACCTTTGTCTGGATATCACTGTGAGCATATTTGTTTAAGCAAACTTGTGGGAATTTTTATTGTAGTCTACCTTAGTTCCCATTATAATGAATTTTAGTGCTTGAACTTGAATATTTAATTTTAAATCAGGCCCTTCCAAAACTTCATGCAATGCTGTCACAATAAGTGTCAGCATGAGGAGCACCAGGACAGAAACAATGCAGTAATTACAATGTGTTGATTAATATGAACAGAAAACAGTAGATGGGATTAATGTTAAGTAGATATGAATTAAATCTTATTTTCACCCTACCTTTCTAATTGTTTCCTATTGTATATCTGGTTCTACAAACCAAATTAAGTACTGCATTTAAACTTTTCCCCAAAGTACCATATTTATCTACTTCTTCCTTCCTACTCTTTTGCTGGTACTTAATTTTGCTGTCAGAATTGCATATAGAAAAATGCTGCAATAATCAGGGATAATTCATTATCAATAATCAGGGAAATTCAGTGTGCAAGTGCCCTAATGAAATTTTGCTGCTGCATGTGCTGTGTTTGGCTGTTTTACTGTTCTTACTCTGCAAGAACAGGACCAATTCAAATGGTTTTTTTTATCTTCAGCTATACACAGAGAAACATCCAAACAGTACAGATCTAAACCATAATGGACACAAAGTTCATACCAGGAACATGAACCTTCCAGCAATTTGTCCGGCCACTGAAATTTCTGCTCTGAATAAATGTCTTTGCTGCGTCCTTGTTCACTTCAGTTCAGTAGAATAACTCTGACTCCTACAGCACCCTGAATGCATTTTAAAAGCTTTGAAAATGGTGTTTTTATGCTCTCAAATGGTAATGGATTTCCTTTGGCTAGTCCCCTTAATTAAAGGGAAGATGCAGAGACGACAGCTGGAAATGAGGGGGCTACGGCTGCAGTAGGGATTTCAGTGAATTGCCCGGGCATGAGGGATGTGTGCACAGCATGGGGAGATGGGGCACTGCTGAGTCCAAAATAGAATTCTTGTTCCACAGTTCCAGGTCTGGAAAATAGTTCTTTCTATTTGTAAATTTTAACTCCTTCTGTCAAGCTTTTACCCAGACTGCTAACCGTGCCTCTGCCTTCCCTTTGCCCTGTTTCTAAGGTTACAGACTGAGAACATCTATGAGAGAAACCATCTGAAAAAACGTGGGGGCAACTGCCAGGTGCAGTGCGTCCAGAGTAGGTTCAGGATTGGATGGATGCATGGGAAAGGGGTTAAAAACAGGCCAAAACCATGAGTGGTGTTAAAGAGAAACACTGGAGAGGGAAGGAGTTGGTGTCTGAGCTCCAGAGCAGGTAGTTGAACATGGGTTACTCACTCACTCACTCACTCACTCACTCACTCACTCACTCATTCACTCACCAGGTTTTGGAAACCTTGGGTGTTGCTGCTGCTGCTGCAAAGCTTTTTTCTGCCTGGCATTCCTCATGTTCCTCATGAGCTTGTTATCAGGGTAGAGAGCAGGCTGAATTACACTCTTCTGAATATGTATCTTTACATTGTGCTGTACTGTGTCGCAGAGACGTACCCTTGAATAACCCCTTCCACTTCTATAGATATTTGACAGCTACTAATGCAGCAAAACCAGCGCAGCGGGGAGGAGGTTATTATTAGCCCTGTTGTGCAGAGAGGGGGAGATGAAATGCAGAAATCAAATTACTTTTCTCAAGTTGCAGAGAGCAAATGTGTCAGTGTTACTGCTGCACCCATGAGCTCTGGCTGTGAATTAGGAGGGATTTGGACATGAAGACACAGGTCAAAGTCCTTCTGCATCTCTGTCCTGCACTAAAGGTAGTTGCAGGTTTATACCCAAGGGTTAGTAAGAAAGAACAGCCTTTGGTCTTTCACTTATCTCTGGCTATTCCTTAGGAGACAAGAGGGTGGTGGAGACTCTTTCAATGCTGTACCCTGGTCTTCCTCACCCATGGAATTGCCATGGTCTATCCAAAATTCCTCTGGATAGTAATAATCAGGCAATGATCTATTTTTCAAGAGAACCATAAGTAGTCTCAAAAGATGGAGGAAGATCTGATAACCTTTCAGCAGATTAATTTTCTTGCTCTTCTGGCAGGAGGCTTTTGGCGAACTCTCAGCCTGGTGATGAGTGGACCTTTGCGGAGAACTGGCATTTCTGTGGTGCCTACATTTCAGAACAAGACCTCTGAAATCCCAGTGATGGCTTGGAACTTACCTCCAAAATAAAACAATTACTAAAGAGGACTCCAGTCATAGAGTAACCGCTGAAGCATTAATAAGCATTAATAGGCTGGACTTCTTTCTTTTTCTTCCTCTTTCTTTTTTTTTTTTTAGTGAATCAGCCATTGTGGTTGGAGTTATGGACTGCCTGTGAGAAGCACCGGTGCCTGCAGCTGTCATATGGGTTAAGAAAAGGCTAAGGAAATGTAGGGTGGGGTATTGGCCTGGCACCTTGCACCAGTTGTGTGTTCTTCAGTAACCATACATTCATAGATATCAAAGTTGAGGAGAGGTAAATCTGGGATTTCTATTTCACAGGTGGCAGGCACAGGTATCTGTGTTTTGAAATTAAAGTAAATCACCATTGCACCTGAACGGTGATCCTTTCTCAGCAGCACTGGTAAGATCCCAGTGTAGTGCTTCCCCTCAAATTGCTAGCATTTAAAAGGAGAAACAACATTTTGTTATAATGTGTAAAGTACTGAAAGAAGGAGTCAATCTTGTCTGCGTAAGGCTGTGAGTTTTTGCCCCAAGCAAAGTTACAGGATTTGTATCCATCTTAATACAGTTACTGGGAAGTTGAATCACCCTTTTTGGTGAGAACAGAATTGAACTGCAGGCTCATTTTTAGCCCCGCAGAGAAAGCAGTGCCTCCAGCATCCACACTAATATCAGAAGGAAAATTCATTTTAGAGTACAAAGGAAGAAATTGGTTTCTTCAGTACTGTGAGAAGGTAACAAGGGAAGTGCAAGAGAATAGAAATATTTAGTAAACTAAATATAAAAAGAAATTTTGTGCTTTAATATCAGCTATTTACCGCTTTGGCTCAGTGATTATTTTATGCAAAAGCCAGTAATTTAATGTACTAATGCTTCACAATGTCACAATGAGATTCCTATTTCTAGCACCTATTATTGTGATGAATGACATCTATTTTAACAAAGAAACGTTATCCTTGAATGAAGCTTGTAGGTATTTTTATCTTGACTTACTGACAGATTGAGACATAATGATATTTTAAAAGAAATCTGTATACAATTGTTAGAGCCTACTCCCAAAATAATTAAAAATGTTGCTTCAGAAGATGATTGGATGTGTTGTCTTAGGGAAGCTGTTATAGGTGCTTCAGCAGCTGCACAGTGTAAAGATCACCATCTGCATCCAGCTGTAAATCTAAATATGTATGGGTTTCTTCCAATAAATTGATCTTTTTCTGCTTTACAGTCATCAGAAGAAGGAAGCATCTAAACGTGCTGGATGGTGAAAAGCTCTTTCTTCTATAGTCTGCTTTGCATTTGAATGTTTTTCTTTGTAGGAACCAAGAGGAGCCCCTGGCCTAGGAAGGCCATGGATGTCTTCTAGTGTCCTCCTGTAGAGGTAGCAGGAGGTTGTG
Organism: Pardalotus punctatus; assembly: GCA_013400915.1. NCBI lineage: Eukaryota > Metazoa > Chordata > Aves > Passeriformes > Pardalotidae > Pardalotus > Pardalotus punctatus. The sequence continues at coordinate 393,277 of VZTX01026207.1, read as the reverse complement.
AGGCAGAGGGAAAGGATAGTCTAGATGAAGGCATCCAAGGCTTGTCTTTCCTGCAAAAATCTCCTTCTGTTGCCAAGAGAAAGAGGGAATTGCTGAAGTTATATTTCACATTCTTTCATCTTGGTGCAGCAGCTACTGAAGAAAGGAGCCAAAAGCATGTGTTGATTGAAAAAGCAGTCCTTCAGGGCATCAGAGATGTGACGCTGACAAAGAGTGGGATGCCAGAAAAAGGATAAAATACAAATGACTGGTGGGAAGCAGGGGGCTTTTATTACCTGTGTTGGAAGGCAGAATCACTTGTACATTGATCTCAGATCTGGACAATGTCTGGTGTAGGTAGGTGGGAGCCAAGACCTTCTGCACTCATAATTACCGTGTGACCAAAATGTGACAGGTGCAAACATGCACAAAAGTCAACTCTAATGAAATAAAAAGCAAAGCCTACCAGAGAGAGGAAAGAAGGAGATGACAGAAAGATGTACAGGATCTCCAACCTGTGCCCACTGTTTTCTGCAGTAACACCTTAGAAAGAGTTTGTGATACTCAAGATGAATCTTCAACTTTCCTGATGGACTGGAAGCATCCATATAAAGCTGCCCCAGGGCTACCTTATGTCCAAGCCAGTCACAGCACAGTGCTCATTGCTCTCATCAAACCCATCCCAGCAAGATCTGCCCCCATCCCTTTGGCATCTCTGACTTTGTTTGCTGCCTTATGATGATTGATGAGATTTGCTGCTTTATAATATGATTCCTAGCTTGGGGTGAACAATCACAAGCAGGCTAATGTTACGGGTGTTGGTTTCTTCTTGCAATACTTCTCTGTTTGGGGGGTTCTGATGTTATTTTTATGCAGTTATTATTCCACAATATAATATTATTCTTAGTCAAGATCACTTTTCTTTACTCATGATCATTGGCTGGGGTTTTCTGTATATGGTAAGGCCAAGTTTTACCATATATATTATGACAAACCATAATTATACAATTTAGTTAAACTAGATGGAAATAATTCCCCACTGAGACTGAGGGTTGAGGGTAGTGCATAAGGCAGCGGGTTAAACTGTAGACACCTGAACTTTTTTAATGTTGGACTTTAAATGTCCAACTGCTTGCCAAAGCACCATGCAAAATGGATTTATGCCAGGATAGATCCTTGCAGTCTGTGGCTTCTTACTAACAATGACAAACCCATGTGTCCTGGGCCGCCATGCCTTACTACAGTGTCAGTGTCTTCAATACATTGGGGCAGAAATTAAACTTTATGTATGCCAGTCCAAACACTAAATATCCATTAGCAGTAGAACTTCCAGTCTTGCAAGACCAACTGGAAGCTGTTTTATTTGTCTTTGATTTATAGCTTTCAGAGGGGTGATAATACCTTTCCAATAACCCCTGGTGCTTTGCTTTTGCTTTCTCATGCACATGCACACACAGAAACCTTCTTCTGATGTCTGAGATTACTGGGATTCATTAGCAAGAGTATTCACCTTGTTAAGTATGTATTAATAGCATCCACGGTAAGTATTAATCTGATGTTGTCAAGTGATAATTGCAGAACATGGTGATTGCATCAACCTTCACCAAGTCCAGCACATGGAAAAGTCCTTGCACCCTTGTTTTAGGCACTTGTAGCTGCAAAGATTATTTTTGTGTTTTCAGTCAGGTTAAAAACCTGTGACACATTTCCGATTATAAAGAACCACAAAACTTTTCCTTTTCTTGCTTTGTAACATCTGATCAAAGTAATTATTTAGAAATTGACCCCCTCCAACACAGGTGTGGTGAGCTAGAATATTCCTAAATCCAAAGTAATAGAGGAGAAGACTCTGGGGTGTCCACATCCCAACTAACCTTCTACATTGCAGTCCACAGTGAGAAAGGCACTCTCAGAACAAGGTCCATCTTATCCTAAAGAAAATAACACCAAAATGCTTTAGCTACTGCTGAGTAGTGATCCCACAGCATCAAGATGACAATCCAACCACTACTGACTCCCAAGCACAGTAACCTGGAGGTAGGCAAGAGGCTAGGAGGGAACATAATCAGGACAGCTGATTCAAACTGGACGAAGGGATATTCCATGTCATATTTCTGCTCAGCAATAAAACCTGGGACAAAGGAGGGAAGCAGTGGGGGCAGTCATTCATTATTAAGGCATTAATAATGCCTTATAAGGTCTTCCAAAGCAACCACTGCATACACCAAGACCATACTTCCCAGGAGGTGGATGCAGATCACGTGCTGATGGAAGGTGAAGAAATTGAGTCTGCTTTTTCCTGCTTCCACATGTGGTCTTTGCTTTTGTTTATTAAATGGCCTTTATCTTGACCCATGAGCTTTTCACCTCATTTTTTCTTCTGTCCTGCTGAGGAGAGGGAGTAAGAGAGGGGCTTGGTAGGCATCTGGTGGCCAGACAAGGTCGACCTACCATAAAAATTCAGATGAACTGTGCCACAGAAGTGTCTGTTCCTTCTAGGAGAGGAGGAGCACAGGATGAGCAGCTCAGATATGGGCATTCATAGTAAGGTAAGATGAACACCACCATCTTCCTGCATTCCAACTTCCTGACAGAGAACTGAGTATCTTCATTATCAGCTCTTGTTAAATCATAATATGAACCACCCTTCTGTAGGTATGGTAGCAAACCCACCTAAGTCAGAAGGACTGCTCACTTGCTCACAACTACATGAGCTTAACAGCAATGTTGGATCCGCATAATGGATCCACTGTTGTGAGCATAGCACTCTATGCCTTAGTTTCCCTGTGTGGAATAAATGTTGATTCACACTTGTCAAAAACTGAAGACAATGGATGAAAAATTGCTCTGAAAAGTCACTCCAATTCTTTCCAGAAATATTTATCTATTTTTGTCTGAGACGGAGAATCTCAGTTCTTCCAGATATGTTGTGGTAAGGCTTTATTCTCACTCATTTTTTGTTTTCTAAAAGCCAAGTAGCCTTATCTGTTAAAGCTCAGGAGGGAGAACATATTTTTTTGATAATTCCAACCTGAGTGTTATTCTGATTTCTACCTGACATTATTTCTCAACAGCTGAAGCCATTCTGTCACAATGATCTTACAAAGAAATAGGCAAATACGAATTTCTGGCACTCAAATATAAGCTTTCTTTCAGCTAAACTCCAGGAAAAAAAAAATACAAAGAAGTAGAGCCTTATATGTCAGCAAACAGGAATCTTATTATTGACAACTTCCAGGGGCTCTTTGATCAAAAGAGCAGTACAAGGACTGGTCTCCATAAAATGTTTCTGGTGATATTTAGGCCTGAATAGCATTAAAGGAGGGAATTTAGCAATTTCTCTTATGCGGCGAACTGTGAAGTTTTTATTTCTAGTCTACTTTTTTCATCAATTCCTTAATTAAAAATAATTAGCAGACTACTACATATTTTGTTGTCTCATATTAGAAACTCACATGCAAATTTAGCATAGAATAGCAATTTCATTCATTCATTAGGCAATAGCTGCCTTGCAATTTCAGACTGGGAAGCTCTGTCATTGCAGGATTTTACAGGCATACAAAGCAACTTCCTTGTAGGAGTTAAATACATTAGACACAAGAAGACAAATTCTGGTACAAATTTGCTTTCGTTGTTTAAATTTATGACAATGAAAATTATCTCAAGCTACACAAGTTCTCACCCTACAGAGCTGGCTAAGGCTTTGAGCTGGATCTAACTTCTGATCCCACTTTCATCCGTATGCTCAGCCAACTCACTGGAGTCCATTGAAATTTTAAGTCAGGTTTAATGCCAGAAAACAGTTAGAAAGGATGTAGGATAAAGGTCCCACTGCTTATTTCAGCTGGCATATGCCTTTTTTGAAGTGCAAAGACAAAGTCCCTCAGTGACATCTGGTACCCCTCCTTCCCAGAAGAGCACAACAGAAAATATTCATACACTGAGTACCCAAGTTTCAGCACTCAAGAGATCCTTTGGGTATATCCTGTGGAGTTCTACCAACATGGGGGAGTGAACCTAGCAAGATGAAGATTTGCAAAATCATGCAGATATAGTGGCTGGGTTTCACAGAGTGTCTCACTCTGCTAACTCTGCTGCCAAAACACAGTTTTAAAAAGCGCCATATAGATATTTCCTAAATTTGGGGATATATAACTGGATTGTACCCCTATATAAACTCAGGAATTTGAAGAGTTGGTCATAGCAAAGCCCTCTTGCAGAAATGCAGGATGACTATCCACATAAGGTTTTGTAATGGAAAAATAGGAGTGCATGGCTGCCTACTCTCTCAGTAAGGACCATGTCCTGATGCACAGAGCAGATTAAAGCTGATGCAGGTAGCCAGTGACATCCTGGTTAGCATTTTGAGACACTTTGTGCTTAGAAGTCTATATTCACATCAGAGTAGAGATTCATCACAAAAAAGCAAACACAAAAAAAATCTAAATTAATTAATTTAAAGCTTTCATTTTTAAAGGGGACATGGAAATAGGTTTCAGGCTATGGAAAAGAGTCATCTCTCTAGTAAAAAAGATAAGGCAAATTTTCCAAACTAATTTTACACACCTCTGTCACAAGCCGTATCTCCTGCTGGCTCCACAGGGAATGAGCGGTTGGTAAGTTTACCCAGCCTGAAAATCTCACATATTGTTCTGAGTGACTCATGCAAATAGCTCTCCTCTGACTGAAAGGCTCTTCTAGCATTTCACTGCTCAGCTGGCTGGAGAACTCACTTCCATCCTAGATAACTCTTAAGTGCAGGGTCTCTCACCCTGTCTGGCGTTTACCTTATCAACCCTCCTCAAGCACTGATATTTCCAAAGTGCAGTATTTGGACTTCCAGACACCTGACTTGCCTCAAACTGTTCAAATTGCTAATGGTTGAAATATGACCAGCCTGGGGGAAAATACATCTAACATCCCACCACTCTGGACCTATTGACAAAGGCAAGAGGGAGATGAATTTATGCTTGCTCTGCCTAAAACTCCCGATACTCTGTCAGCCCCAATACTATCACGATTACGCCTGTACCAGCTTGCAGGAGATAATCAGCATGATCTCATGCAAGCGTGCAGAATGTGTTTATCCACTTAAACAGCTTGCTTCCTTCAAGAAATATTTAATCTATGGAAATTGCAGACATATTGCAGAATATTTCCAAAACTAGCCTCTTTCTTGTGCTCATGAATCATCAGTGGTCTATTTCTGTGGTAGTACATATTCCATGCAAGAGCAACACATTGTGTGAGCATATACCCCCATTTTTGTGCCATAATTGATATTCAAAATTAGGTGGGATACAAACTAAATAGGTTAGATCAAATTATGTTAATGTTTGCACAGAAAAACATATGTTAATGAATTTATCAGATAAAGACAGAGGAATTTTTCTACTCAAACACATACAAAATTCTACTTTTATGTAAAACGATCTTTCAGAGGCTGTGATTGAAAGAGACATCTGTTACTCAGGCAAATGAGCACATATTTAAGTTAAATATGTTAAATCACCAGTATCGACTGAATTAAGTGTATCCACTAATAGGTATGGAGTGTAAGAGAGTGCTTGTCTGCTCCATGGTTGAGGGCCTGTATTTCCACATAAGTACTTGAAAGGAGCTTTACCCAGAAAAATAGAGTGCCAGTCACAGATGCTACCAAGAATATTCACTCTGTGAGAAAAGCAGCCTGAACAGCCTACAGCTCTAAATCCAAAGTAGAAAAAAAATAAATTTTAAGTTGTCTAAATGATGACATTTTTATAATCCAAGCTATAGAACTGAAATGTGTGGCCAAAAATCCACACCTAAGTTTATCAAGCTCTCTCTCTTTCCTTCCGGCATGGAAATCACTTACCTGCTGTTTCTAGGACCATTTCATAGAATAGCATGATGGATTTGACCACAGGAATACAATTTCTGGTTTAAAATAATGCTGCACAAACAATTTTGGCTACTTCTGAAAGCAGAAAGAAGCAAAGAAAATATTCTAAGAAATACTAAGCAATTGAGAAAGAGTCAATAGAAGTTATTCAGAGGGGTTGTAGATTTTCCATACTTGCAATTAATCAAAATCGACATAGATATGGACCTGAGCAGCCTGTTCTAGAGGGCTCTTATTTAGGGACAGTTGGTGGATGATAGTCTCCAAGTCTCTTTCAACTTCAGCTATTTTATGATAATATTCTCCTATTATAGTCAAGCCCTATTTTTTATCCTAATCTGTATTGATTTTCCAAATAATGGAGCCAAGAGGTTAGAAGCTGTTTCTTGAAACTCAGAATTAAGCACAGCTGAAGGAAACTCAGAACCTCAGTTATGAGTAATTATGAGGTGCCAGTTACAGATAATTTCAAAATCTAGACTACAGGTCATTTAAAACTTTCTAGCAGATTTTTAAGCCTGTGTGCTTCTTTCCCTTCCCCACTTTGCATTAACAAAAGGAGAAACTTTAATTGTTTATGTTTCCAAAACTTGTGAATGCATTTCTTTGCCTCTGAATCTTGCCTGCACTTGATTGTCCTTTGGTAGGATTTGTTTACTGTGGGGTTTTAGCTATTAAATCCAAAGAGATATAAAATTGCCTTAGGATGAAATCTCCATATGCAGTTTTTTTTACATAACAGAGATTAGGAAGTGTAAAGGAAAAAACCCAATAGCACAAGAAATTGTTTGTGCAGTTTGTTTTGAGACTTGCTACTGTTTAAGATAAGTCTTTTTATAACTAACAGCTAGATAGCCTGCTGTTATTGATTCTACAAACATCCTGTTTACTATTACTATGGATTGCATACAAACGTAGCATAGTTGAACTACTGTAGGAACAATGACTTGCAGTCTTACAAGGTTTATCATCAAAAAATGTGTCATATTGCTTTTCTTTCCTAGGGGCAATAGTTGAAAATTATCTGAGCAGGCTATGGGAAATTAAACTTCAAGATGATTAGGGAGATGCTTTCACTCCAAACATTCTTGTGAATATGTTAACTGAGCTTCTGGAAGATTTCCATGGCACTCCTTCAAGGAAATACAATCACTGGCACAGACAGTCTTCTTTAAAGAAAGGAGAACAAATTCTCTGATTCAAGATTGGAGATTTAATGTGGATTACAGGTGGATATTGTCTACCTTGACTTCAGCAAGGCTTTCAACACTGTCTCTTGCAACATCCTCATAGGCAAACTGAGGAACCATGAATGAGTGGACAGTGAGGAGGATTGAGAAGTGGCTGAATGGCAGATCCCAGAGGGTGGCACAGGGTCTGTTTGAAGGCCCGTCACTAGTGCTGTGCCCCAAGTTCAGTATTGTTTAACTTACTCATCAAGGACTCAGGTGAAGGGTAGATACCTCCTCAGCAAGTTTGCTGATGACATAAAGCTGTTAGGAGTGGCTGATACCTGATGCAGACAAAATTCCTCCTGAATATGAGAAAGAACTTAATTATTATATGGGTGACCACACACTGGAACAGATCATCCAGAGTGGTTGTGGAGTCTCCCTCACTGGAAAAATTCAAGAACTGTTTGGATGCAGTTCTGTGCCATGTGCTCTAGGAAGATGTTGCTTGAGCAGGGAGGCTGGACCAGATGACCCTCTGTGGTCCCTCCCAGCCTTACTCACTCTGTGATTCTGTGATTTATCAAAGCCCACCTGTGCCTCAGTATTAAGATATTGCAAGTGAAAATCCATCTTAGGCTGTATGCTAATTTGTTTCAGTTATATGGACATTCAACAGCATTTCTGTTGCTAACAGAGTTCTCATACATTAGGTGAAGAACTAGATGACATGGTAGAGCTTAAAATCTCCAGGGAAAATGCTAAAAAGTCATGGTTTGATTACTTCATTTCCCCAAATGAAAGACTAAATTGAGTCATAGAATCATAGAATCTTTAAAGCTGGAAAAGACCTCTGGGATCATAAAGTCCAACCATTAAACAAGCATTGCCATGTCCACTACATTATTTTTTTTAACACTTCAAGGGAGAGTGATCCTACCCTGGGCAGCCTGCTCCTGTACTCGACCACCCTTTTGGTGGAGAAATTTTTTCCTAACATCTGACTTGAACCTTCCCTGACACAACTGAAGACCATTTCCACATGTTTTATCACTGGTTGCTTGGGAGAAGAGGCCAACCCCCATCTGGCTACAACCTCCTTTGATTGTAGACAGCAATAAGGTCCCCCCTGAGCCTTCTTTTCTCCAGGATAAACACCCCCAGTACCTGCTGCTCATGAGACTTGTGGTTCAGACCATTTCTCATCTTTGTGGCCCTTCTCTGGACATGCTCCAGCCCCTCAGTGTCTTTCCTGTAGTAAGGGGCCCGGAACTGAACACAGGATTTGAGGTGTGGCCTCATCAGTGCCATGTACAGGGGGACAATCGCTGCCCTGGTCCCACTGGCCACACTGCTGTTGATCCAGGCCAGGATGCCACTGGCCTTCTTAGCCACCTGGGCACACACTGGCTCATGTTCAACTGCTGTTGGCCAACACTCTCAGGTCTTTTTCTGGTGGGCAGCTTTCCAGCCACTCTGTCCCAAGCCTGTAGCATTGCATGGGAGTGTTGTGACCCAAGGGCAGGACCCGGCACTTGACCTTGCTGAACCCCATACAATTGACCTCAGATCATCAATCCAGCTTGTCCATATCCCTCTGCAGAGCTTTCCCATCCTCCAGCAGATCAACATTCCAGCCCCACTTGGTATTGTCTGAAAACTGACTGAAGGTGCACTTGATCCCATCACCCAGAAAATTTTAGCTCAACACTATCTCCAGCTGCAGTAGGTCCAAAATAATTATGTGTTTGAATTCCAGAATACACTTTCTAAAATGTTGATTTTTCCTGGTTACGACTGTATCTACTGTTTTATTAAAAGCAGACCTATCTAAAAAAGTATTAATTTTTAAATGTGTTGAAACCCACAGAATTTAAAACAGAGTTGAATTTGTCTTACTGTTTTATCTTGCTCTGCAAGGAAAATAAACAGCTGCCGAATGGATTCCACCAGGATATCTGTTCGTCTCTAGCTCTTCAATACCAAGATGAATTGGGGTGTTATTCAAAAAAGGCTAACACCACAACTACTGTTACATAAGGTAGTATAGAAAGAAAATTACTTCATAGTGTTCATAGGTATTAGAATTTTGAAGGAATGTCCAGGCTTGCTCTGAGGAGATTTAACACTAGAAGATATACGACAATGACAATGAAAATGGGCTTACAATTAAATTATCTCATAATGAAAGAAGAAACACCATTTTTCTGTCCTGGAGTGAGACAATATCACCCCTTAAGTGTCAGGTAACATACTTAAGTATGTCAAAAATACAAATGACTCATAAAGAAAAAGTACACGGGGTGAATCTAGCCTGGAATAGAGTACCTTGTAGACAGAGCAGCAGCAATAAGGCTTGCCATGCTGTCTTCTACAACATTCTCAAAGGCAAGCTAAGGCAAAATGACCTGGATGAAATTCTTCTCACACAGAAAACTCATTGTGAACCACAGTCAGAGTATAATTACCAGGAAGTTATGCCAGTACTTACACTTGACAGATTTATCAGATACAGTTCCTTCAGGAATCTGTCCACAACCCAGTACTAACCATATTTCTGCCCTATTGTTCTTGCTGTTAATAAATGTAGGGATTGAATTTTCAGCTGATAAAAATGGAAGGAACTGAGACTGAAATTCCATGTGACCCTGACAAACTGAAGAAGTAGCCCAATAACGTAGACCAAAATTCAGAAAAATATTACACTCTTATAGGAATGATTAACTTTACAAGAACACAACAGGGAAAAACTGTTTAGGAAACAGTTCTACAGTGCTGCAGGAATCTGAAAAAACCACAAGTCACATAAAAGTCAATATAATCTGGAGGGCACATGAAGTAATCTTTCTGCTTTCTGTAACTTATTAATATTCTCAACAGGAGTTGTGTGTGCAGTTTTAGGCACCACAATGAACCACTCAAAGTCCACAAGAAAACAACAGATGTAATAACTAGAGGACTGTAACATGCATCTCAAGAGAAAAAGGTGAAGAGACTGACATTTTTGATGCAAAGAAGAAAAAGCAGAAGAATCCTATAGAAGTAGTTTTAAAATATGTGAACGGTATTAGCAAAGAAGGAAACAAATTTTTCAAGTCCATTGAGACAGGGAAAATTGTCAAGATCTAAAACCCACAAAAAGGAAAATTTTAATCTTACAATAAGAAAAGTTTTCTAATAGGTAAGGCAGTAAAACATGAGAAAAAGATGGCCCAAGAAATCCGTGGAATTGAAGGTTTCTAAAAGATAGGTTAGACAAATTTCAGTCAAAATTGTCTATATAATAATTATTTGTGTTGATGGGTAAATAAAAGAAAGTTTTATGGTGTTTTCCCACCATATATTCTATGATTATAGGAAGCAAAACTCCTGTTCCCCTTATCTGTCATTTGCCTCCGTGGGCAGACATTTCACTCATAGAATACACCCAGGTTCTACCACAGTACTTGTGGTGCGGGCTACACCTGCGCTATAGTCTCAGAAAACCAAAACAACAAGGTTGGTTATTATACAAATCCCTTAACTTGTACATCACAGAGGCCTTGACAAAGGAAACAACATTGTTTTCATAAGCAAGGTATGAAAATTATTAAAGTTGCCCAAAGTCACTCACAGAGACAGTGACAGAAAGATGAAGGGACATTATGTCTCTCAAGCTCTTATTCTATTGGTAGTATAATAGATAGACTGGTTCCTTCACTGACTCATCCATTTAATTCATGATGTACAGCTTTGAATTCTATAATTGGACATCTTTTAAACCTCATCTCACCTTTGTATAAACGTACAAAGAAGACTAATCTTAGCGTACAAAGAGTACAAAGAAGACCTTCAGTCCCATAAGCATACTAAGAAGACTAATCTTAAGTGAAATCTGGCCTTTCTTCTAGTGGGGGAAGGTGGACCAGAGCACCAAAAGTACTCATCTGGCAACTTAAAATATTCAGGATGCCTATGGTTCTCTAATGAGACAAGAAAACTATGTACAGGCTCTTGGATAATACCTTGAAGGTACCTCATGAACCAGCTGAGTCTTGTTTGGGGTGAAGTGAAGGTACTGTGACCTGCCTTGGTAGTCACTCATCAGTACAAGTAGAGCAGGAGAAGATGTGCTAGGAAAAGAAGGATGAACTCCAGCACAAACACACCCTCATCTTTCTTTCTGAAGCCAGAACTAGCTGGACCATCCTGCCTGCAGAGAGGAAAGACCACACCATGCCTGTCTGTAAAGAGGAACCATCCAGACCAAACAGAGGTGCTTATATGTAGAATAAACCAGTCTTGGTTATCAAACTCTCATTCTGTCTCACTTCCTCTCACCACTTGGTGCTGTAATTCTAATCTTAACATCTTGCCATCACATCCAACACAAGGCTCCGGCTGGGATCCAGAGCTGCTGGACAAGGCCAGATAAGACTTCATACAGACTCCTGGTGAGCCAGGACCTGAATCGCAGTCTTAGTGACAAAATGTTAACACTGAGGCAAGTCTGCCTAAATAGATTTTTTTCTCCCTGAACCCTTCTCTCTCTGCTCTCTTTCAATACTTTTTTTTTCCTTCTGGATTTCAGCTGGGCTATGTACATACAAAAATTACTTATTGAAGTACAAAACAGGTGAATGTAGTGACACATTTTGTCTTGGCATAGAGACAATTGAGCTAGAACAAAATAATAATAATAATAATAATAATAATAATAATAATAATAATAATAATAGTAAATAACAACAACAAAAACTGCAAGAGTATATTTGTAATTTTTCACTTCCCCTCAAAAACTGTTCCTAGATACTTTGTGTGTTTCTGAAGTGTTCTTCTTACTCCACTTGCCTTAAAATTGCATTGTGCAGAAAGCCTGAGTAATCTCATTACAAAGATGATCACTTGATGTTGAGTATGTTTCACACAAATAGAAATTCTATAGATTACAAAGGCAGTAAAATATAATTATTTTCTTTTTAACTTTGCAGTATTGACAAACAAGCATTATTTACAATAAGTAAGATATGTAGTCCATCGGTACACACCTTCTGTTGTCTATACCAGCATAAAAAATCTCTTGTCTCAGACCAATGCCTGCTTAAAATCCACCCAGCCAATTTTTTAGCTATGGTCAATTAAACCCTGCTCTGCCATGGGAGGGATACCATTTCTCACAGACGCTCAGCCGACTGCGAAACAAAAGCAGACTGTCACAGACTTGTGAGTGTCTGACAACCTGCTCTGCACAGCTGCGCGCCCAGAATGCAGGACTGAGCACAGTTCAGTCCAGCTCCTGTGATGTATAATTACTTTTATTCTGTTATAATAAAGATGTCATCCTCTCTGTAATTAAATCTGTGAATCATGAAATAGTCACTGCTTTACTATTTACAGAAGTAGTGAGTCCAATTTCTCATGATAGTGTTCCCTGGAAGCATTTTGATGATTTGACATATTTTAATTAGCTCCAAAATACTGTTTTTCTTTTGTCAAATCTGGCAGAAAGAAGTTCTTACATGTAGTAGAGTAGCAACTGCCTAGGACTGCAAGGGATCAGTTTATCTATCCTATATATTCTCAGCCTATCAAAGAGATCCATTTTATATTTTACAGGCTATCAAAAATGAACTATACCCTGGAAAAGCTACTTAGTTTATCCTTCATTTGCAGGTAGTTCTTCCCACCAGATTTCACCCAAGTTTCAAAGCCCTGTTTCATTAATTTCTGAAGGACATCTGGAAGGTAACTGAAGCCTTTAAGCTAAGTCCATCCACCTATGGCAAAAGCAAATCAAAGCTGCAGCTTCAAAACCATCTGATTGCAACACCAGCTCTCTGTTGTCACCACAAATCAATGTCTGAAAATGGCCAAGGATGATCACACAGTCTTTCTGGCTGTGACCAGCAAGAAAGCTGATGGTGCAAGCACATACAGGGCACTCAGCTGGGCTTGCAAGCACAGATGAGTCCATCACACACATCTGAGCACAGCTTAGGTAACATGTAAGCAGAAATGAAACACAATGTTTAGGTCAGACAGAGATACAGCAACCATCTCCTGATGTCTCTCTCTCTCCCTCTTAAAAGAGGTTTTGTGGTTAATAACTGCCTGTAGATTATCTTGGTCACAGAAACTGAGGTTGATTTAGAGTGACACCAAAACCAAGGAGATGAAAGCAGTATCCCATTCACACTCCATCTCCATTTATCCCTCCACTTATCCATGCCCCCTATGCAAATATTTTGCTCTCCCTGGCTTTACAGTCTATCAGCTTGTAGGAATGCTTTTAGCTTTCTTACGGTGGGAAACCGCTGTGGGGTTCACAGCCCGGGCACTGCTGCAAGCTATGGGAGATGCTCTGGAGTGCTACAAATACCACTCTTGGGAGGCTGAGTGCCCCCTCCTGTGTGTGGGGGCAAACAGAACTGGGGGACGGCTTTAACCACTGCAGCAGGGCATTTGTGGTAATTACAATATGAAATCAGGGTGCTTAAATATAGGCGACTCTAATTGGAAAACCGTGGCTTTTACTCAGGCATCAGACATTTTCTTAACTAATAGGCCACTGCTGCTGGTAAGTGTCCCCATTTCAGTTGCTAACAATAGAAAGAGATATTAAAACAGGAGCTCTAAAATAAAACTCATAAGGCTGTAACTGCACATCCGAGAAATGTTGTTTCTCTATCATGCAGCAGTACACAAGAGAAGAAGAACTTGATGCTACCCAGCCTGATATAGCAATGAGATTCAGGGTGCAATGAGCAGATTCTTCCCAAAAATGCCGATGTAGTGTTGCATCCTACAGCCAGGAGACGCCCACAGCATGCATTCCCAAGGGTTCCCTTCACTGAGGACCACTGAGAAGCTGCCTGCTGCTGACAGAGTAGCCCTGCACATGGTTATCTTGGACTTGTTGCTACTTCAAGAGCTGAAGCCCTTTGACAGGAATGCCATGAAGACCATAAATGCTACATTCCCAAGTAACCAGCACAGAAACAAAGGAACAGGAAGAAATTTCAAAAAAGTGCTTTGACCTTCTCCCTGCCCTTGCCCTCACCAGTAAAGCAAACACAAAAAAAATCTCAAACTAAAATCCTTCCTTCTGCTGACCCAGTTTGTGAAGAAAAATTGTGAGCATTGAAGACCAAATTCCAGAGCACTCAGACATGGAGTTTTTCACACTGTTTTCAATGCAAGGAGGAACAGCAGCTGTGGTGCAGTCTAAACCACACATCAAGATATACTAGACCAGAATATCCCTTCCTCCTTCTTCATCAATTTTTCTAAATGTTTCTAAATAATACACATAGGCTGCTCTGACTCTGAAGTAGACAGATAGAGCATGACTTGGCATGTGGCAAACTGGCTTGCTGATGTTGCAATGAGTTTCCCTGACTCTTGGGGCCTAGTTGAAGAACAGTGGAAAACAGTCGCTTAATTTAGTGGAACACATGTTTGCAGTTTCTATTTCTTTATCACTAAGGAATAACTCAATAAAATTAAACCAAAGTTTTTCACCCTTTTAGGCTCTGGAAATTACATTTAGGCACTTATTTAAGTGCTTTGGTGCACCTACAAATTTCACTCCAGTCAAGCCACAGATGCTCAAAACATATGGACGCCTGGATATTTCCATTTGGGTGTTTCCACCCTCCTCACTGCAGCCGTTTGTGCACATACCTAACAGGACTGGAGTTAAGTCAGAAGAGCTGAATTAAGCACCTGAGTAAATACAAGCCAGACTGGGTTAGACTTAGGCGAGAAGGGTATTTGACAACAAGGTAAAAACCTACCAATCTAATTTAAATTGGTAGTGCCTCTTCCCACTCTTTTCCCCACTGCAGTGTGATCCAGCTCTCACCCACCTTCTCACACAAAATGCTTGGAGTTTCTTTTTTGCAAGATCCTTTCTACTGTAGAAAATACTGTTTATTAATGTAAAAAGGTTTTGTAAGTAAGGCAAGAAGAAAAAAAATATTTTTCCTGAATATCAGTCATAGGGATCCAGATTACAGTTAGTGCAATTTGAACCTGTTTATCCCTATCAAATGTGAATAAGTTCTGGACAGCTTTGTTAGCTATTCCTGCCAACCACACAATGCCAGAGCAAGGACTTAGAAGCTAACAGAAACAAAATGCACACCAACACATTTCTTAGATTTAAGGAAGAAACCAAGTGCTGCTAGGGAAATAGGATTATAATCAATGTTTCTATCTTCTCAAAAGTTCATTTCACTTGTTGGGATTAATCTGTTTTACAAAACTTTCCGAATTCTTTATTTCCCTAGAATTTTAACTTTTATTATCTCCTACAGCCCTTCTTTTTTTGGGAGAAAATATTAATATTGAGAATTAAAAATGGTGCATCAATCATTGTTAATGACTGCAGTGAGATATTTCATTCAGTCATGTTAATTAAACTTGGAGCTCATTACACCAGTTTCTCACCAAAAAAGTATCTGGAATCTACACAGGTTTTTTGACATTACCATGAAGAAGAAATATTGTCCAGAACCTAGAGCATTACCCTGCATTTCAGATGACATACATTCAGGTCCCCAAATCACACAAGATTCAGACAGGTTGTCACAAAGGTATTCCAAGAGGGGACTTACTGTCAAAATTAAGAAAAAAAAATAAATTTGAGACTTCAGCTGGCAGCATTGACCTTCCTAACTGACTCTTGACAGGCTATTTTGCAAATTTTCAGACAGGTTTAAAAGAAGAGTTCTTCAAATGAGCATTTGCACAGATTAGGAATGTTCACCAATCTTTTAGGAAACAAGCAATTTTTTTCCAGCAATTTCATAGGGTGGGATCTCATATAACTATTTGTTAACACATTTGTTTTCCAAGCATCTTGTCATGTCATGCGCTGGTTTTAAGAAATAAAGAAAGTATTTTTCTGAGATGATTCACCTTACCATTATTTAACAATTATTTAACATGAGATCAGGTTGTTTTTTTTTCCAGGAGAGCATTTTCCTCTCAACTCACAACCCAACTTCTTTGGGTTGGAAGGAACAATAAAAATCATCTAGTTCCAACGCCCCTGACATGAATATTGGCACCTTCCACTAGACCAGGTTGCTCAAAAACCCAACCAGCCTGGCCTCGAACTCTTCCAGGGATGGGATATCCTCAGTCACTCTTGGAAATGTCCACAAGAGCCTAACCACCCTCATAGTGGAGAATTTCTTCCTTAGATCTAATCTGAACATACCTTCTTTTAGTTTAAAGAGCATTCCCTCCTATGCTATCACTACATGTCCTTGTCAAAAGTTCCTCCATCTCTCTTGTATACACTCTAGGTACTGGAAGATGCCAGAAGTTCTCTTCTCCAGGGTGAACAGCCCCAACTCTCAAACTTAATAGGAGATGTGCTCCAGCCCTCTGAGCACCTTCCTGGTCTCCTCTGGACTTTCTGCAGCAGGTCCATGTCCTTCTTACATTGAGGCCCTCAGATCTGGATGCAGCACTGCAGGTGGGGTCTCACCAGAGCAGAGCAGAGGGGCAGAGTCCCCTCCCTCACCTGCTGCCCATGCTGCTTTCACGCAGCTCAGGACACAGTTGGCTTTATGAGCTGCAATTGCACATTGCTGGGACATGGTGAGTTCTCATCAGCCAACAGCCCCAAGTCCTTCTCCACAGGGCTGCTCTCAATACCTCTTCCACCCAGCCTAGATGTGTGATTGGGATTGCCCTGACCCACCAGCCTTGTTGAACTTCATGAGGTTCACACAAGCCCATCTCTCAAGCCTGTCCAGATCCCTCTGGAAGGCATCCCTTCCCTCCGGCGTGTCACAGAGCTTGGTGTTGTTGGCAAAGCTGCTGAGGGTGTTTTCTATGTCAACAAAAAAGGCATTAAAGAATGCCAGTCCCAATGTTAGTCCCCGAGGAATTCTACTTGCCACTGGTGCCCACTTGGACATCACAACATTAAACACAACTCTCTGAGTGCAATTTCTTCTCAGAGAAAGTTGTGTATTTCTAGTCGTTCCAGTTCGGGAAAGGGTTCATTAATTTGAAACAAAATTATTCATTGCATCAGTCTTCCAGATCTACATCCCCAGCTATAATGGGCAAGTGACATTACCATCCATGCATTTGCACTCTTAAAAAGGCACCAAATAAGTCAGTCCATACTGACTGAACAAGCACAAGGTAAACAGAGGGAGGTGTACTGATCAGTAAGAGCAAGAAATGGAAAAGAAACCCTAAGGTTACAATTTGTGGCAAAAATAAATGGGACATATACTCTGTAAGACAAACTGTATTAATATTGGTCTGTAAAAGACCCTCAAGTCAGCTTGAGAGCCATATCTCCTTTATCCTTAACTAAGCAATAATTCCTCTAAGTGTCTCTTCTACTTTCAACGTGTTCAAGAATCCTTTTGAAACCTACCTTGGAAGGCAGCCAACAAGTCTCTGCCACTGTGCAGAGGATCTACCGCTGAATACCAATTGAGTTCACTGCATAATACACTGAGGTTTGATCTATGCACCCAACGCAGAAGAGAAGACAGACTGAACTCAGAATAACTTGCTTTGATAAAGTGAATACCATGAAGCAAAAGACTGGGACTAGTTGATATGAATTATCTTTGCCATCCAAATGGCACAACACAGACATCCTGACAGAGCTCTGAGAGACTGGGTACCTATCTTCTGTTCTCCTGATAGTAATAGTGTAGCTCAAACCAGCAAAATATTTTGTTTTCCACAACCAGAGGGCTGCAATATATAGCAGATTGCAGAAAAGATCCTATAAAACAAAGAAAACAGTGGGCTGTAGATAAGGGACAGAGTACCTCTTCTTCATCAGTTTATCACAGAAATTTTCTAGCATGAACAGCCAACTCACCTGCTAATGACACTAATTCTCATCTAAGATATAAATGTGTCATGCTGAGACCTCTGGACAGCTTCTCCTTTTGTAAGAGCAAGACTTTCTTAAAGACTTCTGCCAATTCATACAGAGCCAGGTATCACCCAGCCATTTTCAACCACAGAGCAAGAGGAAGCACAACTCAGAATTCTTTTTCCCCGTGTATGCTCAATCTGCATAGGAGCTACATAATATCTTGAAGCCAGGGGTTGTCCCTGAATAAAAATCCAAATGAAAAACAGAACGTAGGGAAGCAGAAGGCCACTCTTGGGTTGACAGGCCTAGTCTAAGCTCACAGACCTTTCTGCACTTTGGTTTGGATATCTAAGCATCATATTTCTCCAGCTCAGAAGAGTACTGGTGTGAGGAGCCCAGAGAAGGGTGCAGCTGGACCAAGGTGCATATAGATGAGCCTTGTTATCTTGAGGAAGTCTTAACCAGGAATTTTGACCACTCATTAATCATCGTTAGTCTTTGCCAGGGGACTTTATGGTCTCTCAGATTAAGTTTGTTGAACATTCTGCTAGTATTTTCTCCAAAATCACTCACATACAACTTTCAGTTATAGCACTGATTGAGCCACACTCTCTTACTTGCAATTACTGATGAGTCACTGATATCTGTTCATCCTGGAAAGTGCTCAGATATTGATTATTATTCTTGATTAGTTAAAAAACTGATATTTAGATGTCTAAATGAAAAGCACCATTATCCATTTTGCCCATAACAAATGCAAGATGTAATAAATAAGTTTGCAGAAATAGACACAGGCAATTCAGAACTTCAACCCCAAATATATTCTATTCTGCCAGGAGAAAAATTAAATTAAAAAAAAATTTAATTTAAAAAACAATTAAATTAGAAAAAATGAGAAGATTTATTAAATTGGAAAACCTTAAAAACAAAATGGCAGTTTCAGCAAGCAACAGACACAAGTTCCAAAGGAAAAGTACAGATTATCCTATTCTAGATCACTTACAGAAATTCATAAAGTGATACTCATATTCATGCAAACCCAAGAGTTTCCCTGATGTGCATCATTCCAGTACATCAGAGCATTAGGGCATTTTATGGAAAGTGACTGGCTGACCTGCGCTTTCCTTTGGGTTTACCAGCAAATAGGAATTCATCTTCATTTTGGGGCTGCCTGAGGTACTTCCTGAGTCACACAGGGCTTTCCCAGTGGCTCATCTCAGTTTGCACATTACAGATCTGCCTGGAAGAATCCCATGTGATGAAGTCCTGTTGAAGCCTGCTCCAAGCTCAAGTCATCCAACCCAACATGCAAAAACCTAGACAAAAAATAATGGGTTGCCTGCATGCATGAACAAGGAGCTTCTGACTAAACCTACACATAGAAAGGAAGCACGCAAGCAGGGTCAGATCAGGAGGAATATATAGACACTTCCCAAACCCGCACGTAAGGATTGAGAAAGGCAAAGCCTACCTGGAATTGAATCTGGCAAGGCACAATAAGAACAATAAGAAAAGTTTCTACAGCTCTACCAACAGCAGAAGAAAGACTACGGGAAAAGTGTGTCCAGAGCTGAATGAGCTGGGGAACCTGGTGAAAAAGGAAAAGTGTACTTCTGAAGGTTTTCTTCACCTCAGTATTTACTTATAGAAGTGTCCTTTGGGAATCTCAGACCCTGAGACCACATAAAATGTCTAGATCAGGCAAGACCCTCAATGGAGGGGAAAGAGCTCAGGTAACAAACTGGACATACATAATAGCTCAGAAACTCTTTGATGACATTGTGAGGTTACTCTTGACATGGTAGTCAGGGCAGCTGGGGGAATTTCCTAAGGACTGACAGAAAGCAAACGTCACTCTTATCTTCAAGAATAGCAAGAAGGAGGATCCAGAGAAGCACAGACAGCTGACCCCATCTTGATCTTAAAAACAAAGAAAATTCAATCTAAGCATTAATTTTTATTTTTTTTTTACTTTGAGGAGGGTCAAACACTAGTGCATGTTGCCCAGACAGTCTGTGCTTGAATGCTTTGGAGATACTCAGTTTCTTACTGTACATGACTCTGGCCAACCTGCTCTGATTGACCTTGCTTTGGGCAGAGGGTTGAACTAGACTATCTGCAGAAGTCCCTTCCTACATTAACAATTTTTTAACTGTAATTCTGTATGAAGTTATATTCACACCACCAGCTTTTCAAGGCATTACATGGCTATCTCTAACAATTCAAGACCAGACAGTTTTCACAACTACCTGTACAATACGAAACCTGCTGTTTCCTTGGAAAGAAGCAGGCTCACATTTCCCCAGACAGAGGAGGGAAATGAACCCAACTTTTCCACGTCCTATGTGGTTTCCTAAGAGATGGGCCAGAAGGTTAGTGCCAATGCAGGAAATGGAACATGACAGAGTTTATTCCCAAGCCTATTTTTAGATGCTTACATTAAGAACTTGCGTCCTCTTAAGTGGAAAGAGCTCGACTTTGAAGGGTGATGGAGAACAATGGAAAACAAGCTGTTACTCTGCATTGCCCCCTGAACAAAAGCACATTTTTAAGAATAGTTCTGCTCTGGCCTCAGCAGTACATGAGGTACTCTAATGAGGTTTTCCAAGAGCTATTGTTTCTTCCAAGCTTCATGTCCTACATTTGCATACCCTGGCATTTACAATGCCTTGAAAATTTGCCTTTTGCAAATCTTAAATCTTAAATACACAAACAACTTTCAGCCTGCAGACTCACAGTTCCTTCATGAACAGAAATAGCCAAAGACAAGTAACACCCTAATCATTTAGAGGAGAAGCAAATCTGATGGGCTGCGAGGAAGAATCAAATCTTGATGGGCTTTTGGGTGCTGTTGAGCTGATGGATGACAAACTGACCCTCTAGCAGAGGCACTGAGGGAGGTGGAGTGAGGAAAAGAGAGAGGAAAGTATGCAGCATAGAACTATAATCATATTGGTGACTATGCAAAAAAAATGTTGGTAGAGATTCCTATAACCTTTTTCTCTTCTCTGGCCATAGAAGGTAAAGGAAGGGCAAAAGGAAATTAATTCCTCAGTTATAAATAAAAACAGAAAGGTAGCATGAAGATTACATTATTCCAATGTGAAATTAAATTATCTACCCTTCTCTTACTGAATAGGATGTTCTAATATAGAGCCCCGACTCAGATTTTAAAAGCAGCATGTACCAAAAAAAAAAGAAAATAGCAGTCCATGATTTTACAAGGTCTTTTTATAATGACTTGGAAATATGATTAAGCTCCAAATGAAAAGAAAAAAGTAATTTAGAAGATTGGTTTTGTTTCTTGTTGTTCTTTTAGATGTGTGCCATTGAGAAACCTCATAATGCACTGGCAGTGTTATAAAGGTGATAAGCAGGCCAGATGGATTCAGATTACCCTGAGGCTTCTCCTGGATTGCACAGGTGCCTATGGGTAATTCCTTCACTTTCCACAGACCTTGTAACACTTTACCTGAGCTTGATACGTACTTTTGAGAGCTGCTTTTCCAAAAGAATGAGCTGAAGAGATTTTA
This sequence comes from Pardalotus punctatus, assembly GCA_013400915.1. Lineage (NCBI taxonomy): Eukaryota > Metazoa > Chordata > Aves > Passeriformes > Pardalotidae > Pardalotus > Pardalotus punctatus. Next base: position 371,863 of record VZTX01026207.1, on the reverse strand, counting down.
GAGGATGTCATTAAGAATTATCAGTTGGATTGGTCAGTTCTCCTAAAGTATATGTGATTGAACTACAGATCAGATTAATTGTTGAATTATAGAATAAATCATAGAATGGTTTGAGTCAGAACGGACTGTAAAGATCATCTAGTTCCAACTCTCCATGGCATGGGCAAGGATATCATCCACTAGATCAGGTTGCTCAAAACCCAATCCAACTTGGCCTCAAACACTGCCAGGGATGGGGCAGCCTCAATTCGCTAGGCAGCAGGTTCCACTATTTTTATGGTAAAGAATTTTGTCCTAATATCTAACCTAAATTTACATTCTTTCAGTTTAAGCCTTTCTTAGATGATCTAAGTCTTCTTTGTGTCCCCTATGGATATAACAACACAATTATCTTTTCACCTTCCCCTCCAGGCATTTTCACATGCTACAAAATTTAGAAGTAGCATTTAGTTCACAGTCTGGTGAGAAAGCTTCAAAATGCAATTCTGTAAACCAGAACTTAATTTCCTTGTAAGATCTTATTCTATATGTTATTTGTATATGAACCCTGAAATCAGTCTGATGTTCACCACTACCAAACCAAGCAGCTGATATCAACAGAGTCAGCTTGATGCCACCAAATCCAATGAACTCAGATAATATTCACAGGAAATACTTTTCTATTTTAAATTATGATACAAAAGTTATTTAGATTGTTTTATACAGATCGCTGGCAACATATTTTGATCTTTTCCAGCTCATCTTAATGCATCAAGATTTATGTGACTACAAGGAGATTTTAGCTGTTACCAGACCCACAAGACAAACGTTCATTAAGCTGTGCAAGCTTTAAGGCATGGCTATTTTCCATGGACAAAAACATAGCAGGATGATGAATTATACTGCTCAGGGTTTCGTGTTTGTTTTCCTGATTAATGAACTTTAAATTGCTGGTAGGAGAAGGTTTTGCTGAAACAGATGGGTGACATTAGCACAAGAGAGTACAACTGTCACTGGTGGAAATTTTTGTCTTTTACTTTGTACTCTCTTCCTGCATATATGCATAGGGGTTTTCTAACAGGTCTGTGTTTTGGGAGGTTTTTTTCCCTCTTTAAGTAGCTGCCAGTTTTAACTCAAATAAGTGTTGTATTAAATAAATATTTTGAAAAGTTGCAAAGAAGTAACCTGTAAGAAATTGTTACAGTAGCTGTGGTTCCACCTTCACTACATTAAAAATTTGCCATGGCATAATTTTCTCTACATAAAATTTAATTTAACTTTATACCACAAAGTGGAAAGGCTCTGTATTTTCAGGAATAAAACAGGGGTTTTTTCACTTTTTCCAACTAGATACTTAGATTTTTTTTTTTAATTATTGATTCACGTTCTTAAAATCCTTTCATTGCTTATGCTGGACACAGTTCATTTTCATTTCTCAGCCAGCCCCTGGTCTGATGCCTCAGGTGCAGCCCCTCGGGCAGGTCACTGGCACCCTCAAAGTGCCTCCCAACATTCCACACCAGTTCACCCTAAGACAATGTGAAGCAACTTCTGTCTCATCAAAAAGGCTGTTGTAAACAATCATGATGCAATTATTGTAACACAAAATCCTGTAATTATAAATTTGCATGATGTGTCTGTTGAATAATACCTGAAACCTTAAAAAAATTGTCTTCTCACCAGAAACGTTCTTTAGGACCTGCCACCAGCTGGGTGTCTTTAGCAAACTGTTTTTAAGTCCCTCTACATCTGTCTTTCTTGCCTGGGATATTTGAACAATCCCGATGTAAAGGTTGTCTCCTACTGTGCTGTTGTTAGTGCCCGTTGAAAGAGCCACCTCTGTGTGCCACCAGGTTGAGCTCTGTATTCACCTGCTCCTTGTCAAGGCACAGCCTACATGTTGAACTGCTGCAGCACTGAAACAGGATCTCTGCTCCCCACACCACAGGCACTCACGAAAACAAACAGAGGCTGAACTGTCCCCCACAGGGTTTGTGCTCTCTGGTTCTGTGCATCATTTTGGCTAAAGTGCTGATGGAAAATATTTCTGAGCCTTCAAAGCTCCCTTGACAAGTTTTTTTTAAAAACAAACTAATTAGAACTCATTATTTTCCTCTCAGTGCAAAGCTCTTCACTTTAAAATACAAAAACAATGTTAGAGGCTACTTTTTTTCAGATGAGATGTGCAATCAGCTGGGAGGTGTCAATTTATTTGATCGGAAGAGTTTGCACTCACCATGTACTACATACAGGTGCAAGCCTGAGTGTAGGTCATCTTTAGGATCATATTTTTAAAATGTTTGAATTTGACACAGAATTTTGGACAGCTGTATATTTGGTAGAATCTTACCCAGGAAAACATCCTGCAGTTTACTCAGCAAGAGCTAGGGTCCATACCATGTCTTGTGTCTATATTAACCCCTATTCTCCACCCCACCCTTTTGTTATTCCTTTAAATTGGAAAGGACACTCAGCTTCAATTATCCAGTGCACCAATATCTGATAAGTATATTACTTCAAGAAGAAAGTGACCTCAAGAAGGTCTCTCCATTCTTGAACTGGGGGAAGAAGGGGACACCAAACCTCAAAGAAATTCCTTACAGAGTTTTAGTCCTGCAGTATAATAGGTGTGCTGATAGACAATGTTTCAAAAGACAGTTGGGCTAACAGCATGCAAAGGCCCCTATCACTAAACTTAGTAGAATTTATCTCAATATTTAATAAGAAAGAAGGATGAATAAGCCTTCTTCCCCTCATCGTATCAATATGCAAGCCACATAACCCTTCATTCCTTTTTGTGGGTAGAGTTTGCCCTTACACTTGGTCATAGTTTTAACTATTTGCAGTTAATTCTCACACGAGAGAAAAAAGAAAAAGACAAGTAGTGCTATGTATTTGGAAAGAAAGTGGATTTTTATAGCTCCCAGATTGTTTGAGCATTATCTAAATCAGAAGGCAATTGCATATGGCTTTATAGTTTGAAGAAGCCTTTAAATAAGACCAAAACAAGAAGACACTTTTATTTTACTTTTTCTGTTGTTTCCTAATAGTGGCATTTTCAAAAGGACCTATTTATGTTCAGCAGCTCCGAGAACACTGGAGACTCATTCACACTTCTTCTGATCTTCAATCATGGTGTAGCATCTCCAGAATTACAGAATGCCTTCTGTTGAGGCCTTTCTTGCCTTTTAGATCACTATTGCAACAGAGTAATGTCAGGGTGATTTTTTCCAAATCAAAAGCTGTTGCCGTGCCCTTAGACCCACAAAAAGAAGGGCTGGATATCACATGCCACGATTGCAGTGTCAGCCCCCAAACTGCAAGGAATCTCATAGAAAATCAAAAGGGGTGCTCTTAACCCCTGAAGTGCTATGGTGTGGGTGAGAAGCACTCTCCAAATGACCTAGAGAGCTCTCAGTTCCTCCCTGCTCCTGGGAGATAGAAAGCGTTAGCACTGGTTCCTCTACACAAAAGAAAAAGCTAGTCTATTCCAGCAAGGACAAAAGAAAATACAAAGCTGCAAAATACAAACAGACAAGGAAACAAAGATAAAAAGAGAAATCTTATGAGGTACCTGCCCCTCACTGAGGTGTTCTTCAGACAGTTGAATGGAGAAAGCTCTGCTCACCAGCAACCTTTCTGTATGTAGCTCCCTGGAAGAGGCCAGGAAAGGCAGCCGGTGACCAGAGACAAGGTTACTCACATGTTTCACAGAACATTTCTCTGTCCTCTTATGTACATCTTTTTTAAGGTCCTACTCTCTTTTAATCAGCCTGGGATATTGGAAGTTATAGTAGGTACATTGATAAAATTTAATGGAGACTTTCCTTCCTCTCCTTCCTAGTCAAATCCAGTAATAAACATCCCTTGTATATCCAGGCTATTAATCCAATCCTTTGCCTGGGCTGGACAGCTGTGTAACAGTGACTTGGGAAGACAAATGTCATAACTTTGAATGTCCCCTCCTTTCCTTTTATTCTTTGCCCAGCTTCATATGCTGAGCATGATGCAATATGGTACAGAGCATCCCTGTGGTCACTTGGGGTCAGATGTGTCCCCTCCCAACTCCTCGTGCACCCCCAGCCTCCTCACTGCTGGGGTGGGGTGAGAAGCAGAAAAGGCTTTGTCTCTGTGTAAAATCTGCTCAGCAATAACATAAACATCCTTGTGTTATCAGCATTGTTTCCAACACAAATCCAAATCACAGCTGCATAGCAACTACTATAAAAAACCCCACTATCCCAGCTGAACTAGCACACCAAATATCACTTTTTCCTTAAGTTTGCCATACATATATATCCTCTCTAGTGCTCAGCTAGGCATAGGAAGAGGATGAAATGTACACATACTTCCTAAAAGCTAGGTAAACTTAGCGACAAGCCAGAAGAAAATAAGACCTTAAGAACTGTAAGACAGAAGCCAGATAATATTTCTACATCTTTAAGACAAATAGAGTTTGGGAGATCATCTCCTGAAATCAACCTTATCCTTTAAATCTGCTTACAAAAGCAAAGAGAACAAGATTTCTCATGCCAAGACACACTGAAATTACACAGTGCCCAGCAACTTAAAAAAAGAGAAACAGTTGTGTCTGAATTCTAGTCTCTTTACAAGACTAAACCCTGAAAATGCCATGAGAAAACACTACCAAAAATCTGTGATGTTTTTAGCTTTACCCTGGTCACTGCAGGCTGTTTCAAAGTAGCACATGTTAAAAGCTACAAGTGGGGAATGGAAGATTAGATCTTCCCTCAGCTCATACCCGCTGAGATGTCCTGGGCAGGTAAGTTAAAAGAAATGAGCAGTTTCAGAACAGTCCATCCTGTCCTTGAACACTTCCAAGGATGTGGCATCCAAAATCTTTCTTTTAGACATGGACACAAATCTTTCTGCCTGAAAAACCCACTGCAAGCAGATCAACAGGACTCAGATTTTTCCTCTGTACTTTAAAGGAAATGCTAACATGCAGTAACACAGTGTGCCCTTTAGCAATACCGTGCCATCCATGGGATCAATTTTCCACAGCTCCAACCACGTGCTGAGAAAACTCATCCAGTTCACTGTAAAAACACCCTGTGGGATCAGGATTGAAAGCTCACATCAAGACCCCCTACACATTCTCAGGCATCTGGGAAATCATAGGTGTTGCCAAACTCTGGGTCATTGGAGCGATTTTGTTGTTAACACACTGTTTGATAGGCTGCATTTACTGAGCTACAGGACAATTTCCAACACGCCTGCCTCAGCAAGGCTTCTGCTATGTCTCTGCTGTGACTGTCCTCAGCTGTTAGCCTTGACTAAGTTTGGGCCCATGACAGCCAGCACTCTGGAAGAGATATGCAGGACATAGTTTGTGACGTAGCAAAGGACAGGGACTGTACCCAGCGGGGAGCAGAGAGGTTTTTATCCTTTTATCCTGGATAAAAGAGGAAAGAGGACTTAGACATGCCATGCCTCTTGTTTTCAGGACCTGAGACAGGATCCTGGCCCATTTTATTTTAAGAATGAGACCATGTGTACCTGGACCAAGCACAAAACTTGGTACAAATTGTAGTACAAAGTTTACTCAGTAAGAAAACAGATGTGAAGTCCAAACTCAGTACTACTGCTGCAGCATCAAAGAAGGTCATGCTGTGAAGGAGTTTTCATGCTAGAAAAAAATGTTTATTTTTCTCAAGAGTAAAACAGCAGGGAAAACATACCTGATAACCGTTTGGCCCAGTCACACATCTCTGTTCATATCAGCTGAGGCTCTGCCTTGTATTACAAATTACATTTGAAAAATGAAAACTTCAAGAATTTTGTCACTTGTGACTGACTGGGCAAGTCTTATCATCACTTCACCTTCCTTATTCCAGAAGAGCTGTCTACAGTGTTTGATATGCTCTACTTTCTCCCTCTCAGTATACAAAAGCTAACCAAGACTGGACTTACTTTGGTTATTGACACACTTAAACGGACAAAGAGGGCAAAGAGACATTTTTTCCACAGTCCCTTTTGGAACCAAAGCTGAAGTTTTATCAGCCACAGTTCAGGCGCTTTTATTCCAAAATTCCTGTAAAAAAAGCTGTCCTAAAAGTGTCCTTTCATGTCCCTATGCAGAATCATAGAACAGGCCACACTGGAAGGGACCTCGAAAGATAGTTTCATCCAATCCTTAGTGGGAAAGGGAGCCTAGCTGAGATTATCTAGTACCTTGTCCTATTATGTCTTGAAAACCTCCAGTGAGAGACATGAGATAAGCAGACCATGCTAAATGATCAAAATTTTTCCCCCCATTCTTATAAATAGACCAAATCCCATAAAGCAGACTAGGGGATGTTTCCCCACGGAAAGTCCCCAGAAATCTGTTATGATACGCTGCAGGACCTCCCAAAGAACTGCACAACGCTTCAAAGCTGTAGCAAGCCAGGCCCTCATAGCCTCGCTCGGGAACTGTTTTTTCCACCACAGCAGCTTAGAGCCATGGAAACACAAAACTACCACATTCTGTTTGTTGTCTTTTAGCAGCAGCAGAGATTCTGCCTGAATGTCTGCTTACACACAGATCTCCATAAAAAGAACAGAACAGCAGCAAAATATTTATGACTCTGTGGTGTAAAATTAATTAGTCATTTGTCTGCCAATCTATAACTCCCTGTTTTAAAAGTCAACATGATTTCTTTGGATGATGATTTTGGACAATATCAGCTGGAGAGCCCATAAGCCTTTTGTGAATTATCTGGGCTGCAAGCACTTAGATAATGTGCTTTACATCTAAGTCTGCTATGTCTCCATAGTAATTGCTGTTTACACAGTATGTTTGCTAACCAGGAATAATATTCCAATCATGTGATTCATCAAAATTAAGCTAATATGACACCAATATTATTAATTTTCATTGAAATGCTATGAAAAGGCTATTAATGTGCTGGTCATCAGCCTAATAGCAATAATATGTATCCTTTGCTCTCTCAGGATCTGAAGTGGACAAAATGGCCATTGATAATAGATGTTCTATTCAAATGAATAACTGAATGGAGCAGACTTTTAAATACAAGAGAACTCTAAAGTAATACAAGTGTTTTATTCATTACCATAAGGGCTGGACTTCTATCCAAGCAGTTTTATTGAAAGGAAGACAGAAATCATGCTGGACTGCATCCAGCAATGTGATACCCCTCTGGATCTGACCTCTGTGGACAAGGGGCTGCACCAGCTGACTGCTGCTGAGGGTTCTGAGCACTCATTTGAAATAAAATATTGTCTATTACACAGAGGTTCAGCTGTGGCCTGATCCTACTGTTCAAGACCCTCCACCAGCACAGAGCTGAAATAACTCTTGTCCAGAGGCAACATACTCCCTGCAAAGCTATAAATAGCTTGGACCTCCATCTGTCATTAACTGGTTCAAGTTCAACAAAGTTAATGGTAAATGGATTTATACCTGAGGATGACCTGGCCCTGAGCATCTTAGAAAGTCACTCGCATTCTATCCAAACACCATGAATTATCTGCTTTTCTCAGACGTTTTGTTTGATATGGATTGTCACTGTGATGTTCTCTCTGCCTTTAGATTAAAAGTTATTGAGGCCAGGACGCAAGGACTTTACCATCAGTCCAAGCCCATTTCCCAGAGGAAATAAAACAACTTATATTGCTAAAGAGCAAAATAAAACTGCAAGGCACAAGGTCCAAGTGACTGTATTGTAAGTATGGACAATACCCCAAGGGAGAGTTCCAGGGGAGGGACAAAGTAAGTCGCAGCGAGGGGACTGGTGTCACTTTCCTCAATTGTCTGGTGCCTCCACCACTCCTGAAACTGGAATGAGAGAAGGCTCCAGAAGTTCTTGCTTTCAACAAGCCACATATTTGAATGTAACCTCTTGAGATAATTTTATAGTTCAAGAAGGTTGTTTATTTTGATCTTTGAAACAGGAGATTAGTAAACAGGATTTGCTGCTGGTCGAGTTAACTTCATCAGACATTGCTACCTTTATTTCCAGCCTTCACAAACAAGCAAACACTAGTTTAATTTATGCACATTGATATATGTTTTTTATCCTTTAAATCTTACCTAGAGTTTCTGAAAGGATTGCCTGCAGTCATTAAAAGCTTGAAGAACAGCCCTTTTTGCATAGGTATGTAACCTCAGCAAAAAACATGGATCATTTTTATAGATTTTCAAAACGCAAGAACCTCAAAAGCTATCTGCATAGAGCTTGTTTTATGTAAAGATATATAATAAACACATTTGATTTATTATTATTTTATTATTATTTATTATTTTATATAAATATATTATTATTTTATTACTATTTATTATTACATACTTATTATTTACATTCATAGCAAATATTTTTCCTAGTCATAAACCTTCTTTAGTGTGCTTTTTCAAACAGTTCTCTCTACACCTAGTCAACTATTCCTTTTTCTTTTTTTTTTTTAAGTAATTTATTTTTAAATGTGTTTATTTATTTTTAAGTAAAGGACTACAGTTTATAGTAGACTCTGAAAGATGTGATTTCACTAGGGCTGTGGCACAACTAAAGCAATAGATTCAATAAGGGTAGAATGCAGAGATAACTACAAGAGCTCCCTCAGGGATCTCTAGGTACAGACCTGGTGCATGTTGAAGGAAAAGATCAGTTCATTTCCTTTTATGATCTCTTTTTAGCTCCATTCTCTTTCCATAAGAATGTAGTTAAATAGAGAAAGAAAGTTGTGTGACTTAATGAAGTTATCATGCATTTGTCTCTAAGATCAGCAAGAATGGAATAAATATACAGCTCCTGGTGAGCACCTTTCCTGGAAACACACACATTTCTCTACAGATTTTCCTTCTTGAGGTTTTTTCACATAATTAGATTTTCAGATTGTTTCTTTCCCTGTGTGGCTTGCCTTAGACAAAGAGCATTTTCAGGTACTCAGAGACCTCAACAGCATGGAGATTTCCTATTTATTTATTACCATTATAAGCACAAGATGCATGACCTCAAGTCCCCTATCTTAACATCTTACTTAATCCCTTTTTCTTATTTTAGGGGCTGTAATCCACAACATGAGAAATAATTAATCCATCCAGGAACCACTTTCTAAGAAGCTGCACTTTGGAGTTGTATCTCATGTTATAGCCTCCTTCCAGCTCTACCACGGAGAGTCCTAACACCATCTCTGCCTGCTTTGGACACACATACACTACTACACTATCAGATTTTCTTTCACAAGAGAGTCATAACAAAAGAAAGCTTGTTTTCAAGCAAGGATTTCTAAAAATCTAAAGAAAACTATAAAAATTGACTTCTTAATTTCTAGGAATCCAAAGCAGAGGTCAGAATAAAGCCTAGTTCTTCCGATTTGCATTTTAAAAAGGAGAAAAAAATTCACACTAAATAATTCCCTTGTCACATTAGATGCTAGTTAAAATGTAGAGTGTGCAGTTTCAAAAGTGTTGGCATTATTTGTATTTTTTTCCTGTATAAATTCCCTTTAGGCAATTCATTGCAAGGTTTGATACTCACTCTTTAAAATGCTGTGCAGGTTTATGCTGCCATTATACTAAATGCGGCTATGCAGCTTAAAAAGCATACCTTGAAAGCATGAGGAGCTCTGTCCTACCAGATGCAAGCTAGCAGAAAATGCTACATCATCTCCCCAAGTATCAATTATGCACTAGGCTGCCCCTGGAGACTGCAGCTGAGGTGGGCTATTTGCTCTCCAAGCCTTCCACGTCACAAAAAGATGTTCCAGCTAGCAGGCCATTTGTGAAATGTTTGGGGGGAAGAGCCTGACCTTTCCTCTGGTAGCAGCTGTGTTTTTAATCTGGTTTCAGTTCTGGAGGGTCTTGTACTTGCTGATTGGTGCCTGGCACTTGCTGAGGAAGATGACTGGATCCAGCTGCCAGGCGGTGAAATGCCTCTCCACTTTCCAAAGGTGTTTAGGTCAGAATCTCACCACTCTGGAGTGACAAACTCTGCCTAACTTTAGGTGAGGATGCAAGAACACAGAAAATTTTCAGATCAGACTGAGAGGTGTGCAGTGATTTTAGAGTACTCACCAAATTAAATAGGAGTTGAGAAGTCTTTCTGTTTCTTTATCATCAATTTGGTCACAGACACCTACCTTGTCTTCAGAAACCAGTCCAGCCCTCTGCAGTGAAGTCTCAAAGCATCCCTTTGCTTTGAAGTCAAATCCTGAGGGGAAGGGGGGTAAAAAAAGGCTGCAGAAAGAGAAGGTCATCTCTCTCCTTCCTTAGTAGCTCAGCAGTAAGGCAACTTGCCTAGATAAGGAAGGATTGTGGTTATTATCCTAGTCTTTCTTCAGGGACCTGAAATTTTCACCTTCTAGGCGACTGTTCTTATCACTGGGATAAACCTTACCTGCAGAATTTGCCAAAACCTTCTAGCAGATTGTTTCACTTTGATGATACCATAAATGCACATTAAAGAGAGAAACTATCTGTGTGATATAAATTACACATTTTCTACCTCAGTAAATATGACCTCTCTTTTTCTTTCACCCCCTCCCTGCCCCACGTGACACCTCTCCACAGGGCAATAGCTTTGTTCATGCTTCTCTAGCCAATTAAATATCAAACTACTCTATTAAAGTGAAAGAGTTTTTATAAACAGGATAGAAAAATTCTGCCTTTGGTGCACAAGGCTGTGGTTCAGGTTGCAGGTGATACTCCTTCCTGACCACTGAGGCAGGAAAATACCATAATCACATATTCTCATTACTAAGCACTGGGAGGAAATGTCACAACCACCTCCTCTTGCAGCTGCAAACCTGACCCAGTGTCCCAGTATGCATATGAGAGAAATGGATTTCATAGGTAATTCCTCCACCATTTGGTAGGCTCAGACATCTTCCTCTTTACAGGACCGACTCTGGTGGATCACCTTTTGAGGCACCATATCCTCTCATGCAGCTTCTGTCCAATTAAAAGGCTGATGGAAGCAGCAGTGTAGTGCTTAGCAAGTTGCGGCAGGATTCCCCTTGCAGATGTAAGTTCTGCCAGGATCCCTTCTGCATTTTGGTCTTGCCAATGAAGCCTGATATCTGCTCTAAAAACACCCCAGGTTTTACCAGCCCAAATCAGTTGTCTGTTTCTGATATCCAATGAACTTGGTTCATTCCCTTTCCTCTTACCAGGATGCTGCTCTGAATGCTTTCAAATCTATAAAGTTCTTGAAAGAGACAGATGATAGCACAAAACCATCTGGACTTGACAGGTGGTATAATATACATTAATCAGCTATGAAGAGTATTTTCTTTATGACCATTGCCACTTATCAGCAAACTTTAGATTCGTCATATTTTGTCAACTATGATTTCTGTCATTTTATTCCTTAATGCTGAGTCTGGGAAGTCTACAACATGAAACACCACATGAAAAAACTACAAACACAGCATGAAACACCAGGATTACAATTGCCTGTGAAACTGAAATTCGTCTCCTTATGACTTTGTTCAATCTCTAATACAAAATTTACACTATTTTTTTCGCCTGCATCTTATTGGCTGTCCACTATGTGCAGCACTCCTTGAAGGAGGATATTTAAAAAATATACTTAATGGTTTATTTTTTCTTCCCTCTGAGAAATGAGCAGTCCCATGAATGCTTTGCTTTCAGATCACAGAGCACTTCAAACTTAAGTAAACTGGGCTTCTGAACTGAGTTTGAGCAGCTGGTAGATAGAAAAGATGGACACAGTGGCAGCTTTCCTGGAGGGCAGAGTCAATAAAAACCAGAAAGCAACCAGAGCAGGATATTGTATCCCAAGAAGCATGCCCACAAAGAAAGATGGAGAAAGTTCATCCTTCAGCTTCCCTCATATCTTCTTCTGCTTCAACCACTGCTTTGACCAGTAAAAGTCAAGCCTGGACAACACTGGGAGACAAACATGCTGGGAATGATACAAATCCAAACCAGGACATTCATTATGGAAATCATGGAGCTACAATGCTACTTGTATACAGGAGGGCTTTTACCACTAAGGCAAGGTAGAACCTCTTGATTAGATAGATCCCTTGATTGCTTGTCTTGATTAAATACTTAGGGGGAGGGGGGAGGAAACAGCACAATTTTTTTGCTAAACTGAGGACACTGTGAGCTCTCCTTATACAAGGGTTTATGAACAGTCTGTTACATAGCTGTATCCCAGCTATCCACAATACCTTACTTAATGCAAGGCAACAATCTCTTATTATGCATGGCCTGTAGAAAAATATTCCTCAGTTTGTCTTCCTACCATTTCTCCAAAAGAGCAAAGTCTCAGAAGCAAAAAGGCAAGATGCCACCTTCTCAGCTCCCAGTACAGTTTAATAAAGGAATGCACACAACCAGCTCCTGCCTGTTATGTTGCTGTCAGCGTTCTGGGGTACATGCATCAAAAACAGACACGCAAGCCTGCAGGAAATGTGTATTCCAGGATGGTATGGCTAAGAGCATGGAAGCTGGTGTTCCTTGGTGGCCAGCTTCACGCAGGCTTCAATTACTACTGATGATCTCTGTGCTCCATTTGCTCCAGCAGGGATCTGCTTACAAATTAGTGATGCTCAGGTTGCCTTAAGAGGTAACCCAGAGTAAGCATATGGCGCACTGAGTACCCAGATCTCAGTTTCCTCTCTACAAGATCATTCTTGAAGGTATGTGCTACCACTTTTAACTCCTTTAGAAACTTCCCTGTATTTCCTTATCCTGAATGTGTGATTTCTCACAGAAAGTAACAAGGAAGAATTATTCCTTTGAGAAGTGGTTCTGTTTGAAGAAATTTACAATTTATGGAAATTTGAGCTGTGTGTAACAGGCTGGAAATGTGAGAAATGGGAACTTAAGATGACTTTGGCCATTAGAACCCATTGGCTTTTGAGGCAAAATTTCTGCTTTGGGTGCTGTATGTACTTATTCTCCTGTGTGTGTGATGGGTTTGTTGTGTGCTTTGATAACCTTGGAGAAGACTGAACTCCTTTCATCTAATTTCAAATCTAACTGAAACACTTTATTGCACAGGCACAGTGAGAACTGGACTGTTTCTGAACTCCTCTCCTGCTGAGAACAGCAGAGGCTCAATGAAAGCCTTCACAAATTCCAAAAGGCAAGACAGTCTGCTTGAAAAGCATCATTTGCTTGAGATACTGGTTTTGTTTTGAGTTTGTTGGTTTTTCAGGTTTTCTTTTTGATGCAGCAGACTAGAAAGAGACAAAGTTTTCCAGAAGGGAAGTTTTGTCAACAGAAACAATATATTTTATTAAACCAAATGCTACAGCTAGAAAAATAAATAAATTAATAAATAAATAAAGCACATTTCAGGAATGCAAAGAACTGAAAAAATTTTTGTACCTTAAAGCTTGCCATCTGCTCTAATACAAGGTATTTCATCTCCCTACAAACCTTCACTTGTTCATAACCTTGGAGCATCATAATTATGCAGAAATTTATAGTTATTTGATATGACAAATATCTATGTAATAAAATAGTCAGTAGGCCTCTGGGAAATAAGCTGATTTAATTTATAGAGAAAAAGTTAATGTTGTTTTGTTTTGTTGTTTTTTTTATTTATAGAACTAACTTGGGCTCAGGTTCTAGCTATTTGCTTGGCTAGTGGATATTCTGCAGTGGAGTTTTTGCTCTTTCTGTGATATGAGAGTCGAATCTACCCAAGGTTGGAATGATTTCTCACTAAAAGCTTTGCCACAAGAGCTGCTTTCTCACAAACAACTGATTTTATGAAATCAACATTTTTCTGACCAAAAAGGATTTTCTCTCAAAAAAATTTCATCCAGCTCTTTGTCTGTCTGTGGAGGCAGACAAAAATAATTAATAATAAAAAAAGTAACAGAAAGCTGGAGAAAAAATAATGCTAGAAATACACCATTACAATGTACGTAATAGTTTCTGTCAGACTGGACTTGGAAGTGGGAAGACACATTTAATAAAAAGCAGAAAAAACATTCTCATTAGAGAGTAGACAATTTCCAGAATGAAGGGCTCTTGAAAACAGCTGTGAAGGGTTGACCCTGAGTGGACACCATGTGCCCACCAACATCCCTCTATCCCTCCTCAGCTCAGAGGGGAAAAATAAAGTAACAAAATGCTCATGGATGGAAATAAGGACTGAGAGAGGTCACTCACCAATTACCATCATGGGCAAAACAGACTCGACTTTAATTCAATTTATTACCAATTTCCAGCAGCTCCTCCCAGAAGACATGACTGCAGTCCCACACTACCAAAACCCAATACAATACCTGGTTTGAATTAAAAAGGAGGGAAGAGGGATTTTAAATCAGATCATGACTATAGAGTTCTCTCATAAAGGATATAATGGCATAAGGCTATTATAAGGTATTGATGAGAAGTGTGAGAGAGCATTTGTGTTATTTTAAAAATCGAGAAAAAACCCACTAAACAGAAAAAGTGGTGTTTAACCCTTCAAAAGGCTTCTTAATGAGACTTCAGGTTAGCTCTAAGAATTTCCTTTTCCCCATGGCTCTGAAGTACAATTACATTTTCTTTTCAAGAATCAAGAATATAAAAACTGCACTGTCACACATTGTTCAGATACCTGTAAGGACTCTTTCCATCTGCTGCCAAGTTTTCCCTGATGAGTTGCCTTCATAAATGAACCTCATTTTTCATTTAACTCTTCACCTGTCTGATCGTGACAATAAGCTGCATCTCTTTTTATAGCTGCTGCCAGGTGCCACAAAAGTAGAACTGTACCTCTGATGGGGTGGGTAGCATTTAGGGGTCAGTCGATGTGACTGAGCCTTCAATTCCAGATTTATTTTGAAAATCTTGTCATTAAAATGAGAATAAGGAGTGAAAAAATAAACAGTGGCCAACCAGTGTAGAAATACTGAGGAGTAAACTATTTCTTTGCAAAGCAAAATATTTTAAATAACAACCTATACAAAATAGATTTCACTCTTCAAATAACATTCTTAGCAATGATCTTTCAGAAAGAATGTAGACGGTGATGTGCAAACCAGACCTGCTAGTATCAAATCAGAGCACAGCAGCCTCCTTTTCCAGCAGTCCAGGAAAATACTACCGTACACATTTGGTTCCATCAAAAACATTAAAAATAGCATTTGGTAATAACGTTGTAAAGCTTTATTTACCTTTTGTTGGCAGCAGGGATGAATTCTTTCTCTGTAAAGGTTCTTCACATCTTGTCCCAATATTTCCTGTTGCCTGTCTCTGCTAATCACAACCTACAGTTTCAGTGGGAGAGGAGAGATGTTTTATGCAACGTGATTCTCAGTTGGCAGAGGGATAGGAAAAATATAAACTTCTTACCTTTGACTTTTAACTAGGGCAATTTTCCTGAATTATAAAGTCACTATGAAGCTTTCCCTTTTATTCTGCATCTCTTTAAGACTCTATACCCTAAGTCTCTTGGGTGAGGTTCACACAGCTAAAATTCTCTAATTTAGTTTTATTTAGCAATACTGAAAATCTGCTTTTATCCCAATATTTGTGCTTAGCAGACATCAAGCCTGGGACACATAGCCTTGATTCCAGGGCCAGCTTCAGGAAGTTAAGCCGTAGCTGGGTGTTTCCTCATGCCCCATGCTCCTGCTGTGTAGGGGGCCAGGAGGCAGCTATGGAGAAATGTATGGGTCAGGTAGTGTGCCTTCTCCATGTCTTCTCTGTCCACTTGACCGTTTTTTCCCTTATAGTGACAATTTCCTCTCCTCATTACGCACCATCACTTGTACCCCATAGTGCTCCTCCCCTTAGCCACAGCTGCTGAGATGGACAAGGTAAGAAGATCCCATCCCATCCCATCCCATCGCATCCCATCCCATCCCATCCCATCCCATCCCATCCCATCAAGCAATCCTACCTCTACCAGCAGCTTCCAGATGAAGCAATGCACTTTATTGACTGGCACAACCAACACAATGCAGCAGACAAGCACCAAAACCACAGCTGGAAAAGACATCTCGGTGCCAGACCCATACACTGTCCACCAGGTCCAAGGATGACTGGATGAACAGCTCAGCTTTCACACACATCTGCAGAGCTGAATATTCACTCAGTGGTTAAAACTCAGAGAGACAGAAATCTAAAATGCTT
Source organism: Pardalotus punctatus (assembly GCA_013400915.1). Lineage (NCBI taxonomy): Eukaryota > Metazoa > Chordata > Aves > Passeriformes > Pardalotidae > Pardalotus > Pardalotus punctatus. Next base: position 355,815 of record VZTX01026207.1, on the reverse strand, counting down.
GCCTCCTCCACTGCTGAAGCAAGAGGTACTGTTAACAAATTCAAACTAATCAAGCTCAGAAATCTAATTAAAAAGACTCTAAACTGGTCTCATGCCTGCAGAAAGTGCTGTGAAATTAATATGGACTGATTCTGTCAAGAAGAGCCATGCTCACAGGAACCACTCAACTCAGCTGCACCGGTAGCACCATCGTTTCCCAGCGGGAGCAGGTCAGGAGTGGGGAGTTTTGAATGTCAGCAGGAGCTCTGTGTAACACTGCACGTTGTGATACATCCATGCAGTGCACACAGTCTCTTCCCATCTGAGGTCAGGCTGATTCCTTAACTATTTCACAAGAAATCCTCCTAATTTCTGAAATTATTTTGATTTGGTTTGTTGGTTGGTTTTTGGGTTTTTTTTTTCAAATCAGACATCTGTATTTTGAGTATTGGTTGGAAAACATTCTAGAAGTTTTTGAGTGGGCACATATTTCCCACTGCCCACACACACCTTTTATTGCTGATTGAAATGTAAATGGGAAGAAACCCCAGCCTGTCATATGGAGGTCACTAGGGAACAAGACATCCCATCTTATCTCTGCTCTTGAATCCTTATCATCTGGCATCACAGAGGCTGGAAGCCTTTTCTGGTATTTTAGCCTATTGTAGAGGATGCATCTTCATTATTATTTCGACTTTTTATCTGCATTAGCACCCTGCAAGCTCAAACTGCCAAGTTCTTTCTGAGTATAAAAATATGGTATGTTCATATGCTTATTTAAACTCAGATTTCTTTAAATATTGTTAATTTATTTTTCTCTTTTTATTTTTTTTTTAAATTTCATAAAATTCATCCTATCTAACATTAGCTGGAATGATACTATAAATTGTCTTTATAGGTAAGGGAGGGAGATGATAATTTTTTCCATCCAAGCACAGACCCCTGTTCAGCCTTCATTTATTCTCCATGGATTCCAGGGAAAGCTGAGACAGCCAGCTCAATCTGTATACCTGAATCTTAGACTGCTAATGTTAAGTGTATCTCACTCTCTTCCGGGTAAAACTAATCTCAATAACTGAAAAATCAACACTTGCTTTTTTTTTTAAGCTAAATCATATCTCCACTGGGCTTTTTTCTTTTCTTTAATGCAAGTCTAGGGATGCATACAGATAAGGATTCAATTTGGATGAGTTCTTTGCTTAAGCAGGAGCTTAGGTACTATACCACCAACAGAGCCACAAATACGTGCATAGCTGAAATAGGGTGAATATTGTCCCTTTATCTACTGCTGATGGACATGAAGAATGCAACTGTCCAGTTGTTTTTAAACACAAACTGCAACCAAAAAGGTAAAGCAGAATGGGCTTTAGTCATTGCTCCTATTAACAACACTTAATTCTAACAATCTTCAAAATAATCATCAAGGTTGAAGCAGCAATTTAGGTTCATTCTACACTTAACAGAGAGATAAAAGTATCTCCATAGGACTTTTTCCATCACTAGAAATGCCCCTTGAACCCATTTGCTTTTCTCCCTTAACTGCAGAAGTAGGCACAACAGGTTCTTTAGACAAACTATCCAATTTTTAAGTAGCTAAAGTTAGATAAGACAAATTTTAGTTCATTTAACTAGTAGGCATAGCCCATCAGTTATATTTTCGTTAGAAAAGTATTCGCTTAATTCCCTTAGTGCAGCATCTCATTAACTGGAATCCATTTAACCATTTTGGACAGACATCTGAGCAGCAGCAAAAGGAGAGTTCAGACATGAAACGTGACTGAATGGATTCAGTGACAATAAAACTCCAAAAATGCCTCTGTACAGCAACCAACCTGAGACAATGACACAGTTCTAGGGTGTTCAGCATCACAGCAACATCTTCTCTATGTGTCAGCAAGTAAAATTGTGATATTTTCATATCAATTTATTGTACTTAAAAATGAGAATACATAAAAGAGCTGATGGCTGGAGCGTGTGTTTCAGCAATACCTTACCTAACAGAATTATTGCTGTGTGGAATACTGCACACAAATACCTAAGAACTTGCTGCAGTTTGAAAAGACTGGAGAGAAACCTCCTCTTTTTGGGGAAACTGCGACATCTGCTGGTTTTTAACGACAAACCTAGAAATGCTTCATCATTACCGATTTCAGAAGAGGCACATCTGTGAGGGCACAAATGTGACTTTTGAGAGCCAAATGGTGGTGACAGCATTGCGATGCACCACGACAGAATTTGAGTTTTTGGAAACCCAGTGAAGTCATCAAGGGTTAAAAGAAATTTGAAGATCAGCTTCACAAAACTGCTTCACAAAACATCACAGATCACTGGAGCCTGACAGAATTACTCTCAATATTGTCAGAAGTCAATATTGAGAAGAAAGTTTAAGTCAAATTTTCTGTGTTTCCTGTTGCTGTCCTACAATTGCACACATAAATATAATTTAACACTGCATTCAAAACATAAACTCTTCAGTTCTGCAATGAAAAGCAAAAGCATTGCTGAGAGAAGCAATAGAAACCAGCCAGTTGCTAGCAATTTTCACTAGTATATATTTACTAATTAGAAAAACAATATCACAATGCACTGGGAGTGTTGCCCTGTTCTCAGGAGTCTGTTTCTAAATAAATGGTAAAAACAGAACAATCATGAATGCAATCTTTAAAGATATGTTACTTTTCACAAGCAAGGGAGTATGAGCTGGACATGCTCCGAATTGCTCTTCAGAACTCCATTCATGGCTAAACTCTTGCACATCTCCCAGCAACCGCTGCTTTATTTCAAACGAGTGTGAGGCTATCTATTCATAAAATGTGTGCACAATCATATTCATACACCAGTTTTGAACATTTACAATGAAAGATGCCTCATAAAGACATGAGGAAGTTGTATTTTTAAGTATGAAAATTAACACTGAAAATAAAAGTTTTCCCGTGCCCTTAAGGCCAAAAGTGTGGACCCACTCTTCTCAGCTTAGACTTAAACAGAAATAGCATTCAGTGCTTTTATGACCTCGAGATTTCTTGATTTTTGAAGTATAATATATCAGAAATGGCCAAAAGGAGTCAGGTACAGTCATGGTTGCATGAAAACAGATCATTTTCTCACCCATTCAGGGTATAGTGAACAAAAAATTGCATTTGTCACTGTCGGCAATGTGCCTACAGCTGGCTCCTTAACGAGCAGAGGGCTTTGTTGCAAAACCTGCTGCTGTTTAACAGACCTCAGTAGCACTTATTTCTAAACCAGGAAATTAACAGAAGGCTTCAAAGAATCAAACGTCTCCAACTGTATCTTTCAAGCTCTCCAATAAATTCATCAGCATATTCTTGACGTAGAGCAGATAAAACATAAAGTTCACAGTGACCAAGTGCCATCACCTGAGACCGAAACAGGGTTTTTTTCTGTGTCCTTGTTAGCAGCTTGTTTACAAAATCCCAACAACAGGAGGAGAAAACAAGGAAGATGAGAGAAAATAGCTTCTGAAAATGTCACTACCCAGAATTATGCCCAGATGTTTAATAGGAAACCAGTCACTGGAAACCTGGAATTGGCATCATTGTATTTTGATGCACAGCAGAAAGAACACTTCCAAGGCAGAACTGGCAAAGGACCAGCATCTGCTACCTGCTAATTAACACTTTAAACACAGCTTTGCAGGTGGCTGAAACAGAACAATGCAAACCTGGAGCACACTGGCACAGCAAACCTCACTCCGCTGGGAGGGATCTTGCTTCCTCCCTCCTCACTGCAGAATCCATTCCAGAACCTCCCACAGTCTTCTGCATTTGTCTGCTTCTTCATTGCCTTGACAGCCAGTCTTATAGTTATTTAGATGTTGTGTAACTGTATTACTAAATGTTTGCACAGGGCTTTGAATATGTGAATTGCTATCCAGCTATTCAGTGATATTATTTCCATTAGGATGAACCATAAAAGCATGTTGAAAAAGACAGTGCTTAAGTTGAATAACCTCCTTTAAAGAGGAATAACAATTCCATCAAGTCTTGTCAAGATGTTCCACTACCTGAAATATTTGAAATTATGTCTGCATTCGCAATACACACACACACACACACACATATACGTGCACATTATTTTATCTCAAAAATCAGTATACTGGTTTATCTAGCCCTTGGGTTTATTACTATCAAAGATAAAAGATAAAACCTTACACCATAAATATAACAAAGATTTGGTTAAATTAAAATTTAATAGCCTGTCTTAATGACAATATAAAGGAAACTAAGCTTCGAAATCAAAATTAATTACATTCTTTGATGTTGCTCTGTCTCAACTTTGAATCTTGTACAGGTCAGACTAGCTTTATCAATTCAGGGAAATTAAGCAGAAAGGTTGTACAAATGTAATTATACTACTAACAGTTTAAGGGCATAAATTGTAATGTGTATACTGGAACCAAAGTAAAATGACTTTTCTAATTCCAGGACAACTGTTAAGAAGAGTCATGCCTCACCGTTTAAAACTAATATGATGAATTGTATCAGTATGACTACAATAGTACAGACTAATGCTTTATGGTAACTTAACTTTCTATATCAAGAGTTCTGTGAGTTTGAAAAGCTGCATAATCAATCAATTGAAAAAATAGAAAGGAAACAACCAAAACCAACCAATTTTCCAGCCATAGGGACATAGATAATACCTCCTGGAGATTTTATTTCAGAGACAAGGAGTAGCTAGAATAAAGTCTTCTAACTTAAAAGTAATGGGGGCTGAATTAATTGAAAAGACACTCCAAGGAAGACTAGTAATAGTTGTGGTAGATATAGAAGCATCTATGTTTGCACAGAGGAGATTTTTATAACACATGGGAAAAATTAACAAACCTGCTTGTTAGAAGCCAGTCCATTTCTTCCAGCTATAGCTTTTCGTCTAAGAGTTATCCCTCTCTTTACAATGCATGCTCCATTTACAAAGATTGATAGGTTAATATTGCCAAAGTGATAGCTTCAAAGAGTGTGTCACAACTGATGACAAGGTATGTTTTCTTTAAAGATGAAATTAAATATAATATTTACTTTTTAACACACAGTCTGAGGGGCTCAGTTCACCTTTGTTGGTTCAGAGGAACTCTGGAAGTACCCATGGGGTGAGCACGCTAAGAAATAACTAGGCAAGCTGGATGTTGTGAAAAAAGTTGGGTTTCATTAGCATTTAGTCCAATTTTTTGGGACTACAAGCTTAGAGAATGAATCAATATTTGAGAAAAATTATTAATCTGAGACTTGTAGGTGTCTCCATCCTTCTGAACCAGTCACTAGAGTCTCTGTTACAGCTGATAAAGGAAAATGGACACTTTTAGAGATAATTTATTGCAACGTAGATTGTAAAATGAAACAGACAACTCTCCATATGGGGAGACTGGAATAAATAGTAAAAGAAAAATAGATCCCACATTGGCTCCAATAATGTAATCAGTAGTTAACTGTCATAACTGCATGTCTAGAAGAGAAAACAAAATGTCTTGAATATTTTTTTGTTGTCTTTCTCTCACCAACTCTGTTAAAGAACAGTCTTACAAGAGGAAGGGCAGAGATCTTAAATCCCTACGTGAGGCTATCTTGATGGCTGAAGATTGATTCAGAAAATAGAAGCTGCAGTTTAATGTCCCATCTCTGTTCTTGCCCAGCTGTCCTTGCTTAGCTACTTGGCACTCCCCTAGGCCAAGAAGCCCTTGGGAAACTGCCCCGGCTAAGGGCAGACATCCAGGAGAACAGAACAGCTTCTCCTCTTTCTGCATTTTGGAAGAAAGTAGGAAAAAAATGCCCCTAAAGGTCAAAGCAAAAAAAGTTTTAAAAAAAATAACAACAAACCCAAACAAACAAAAAAGAGCTCTGTAATGAATAGAATCTTCACGTCTGAAGCTTCCCTTCCTCAGACCAGTGAGATAATTGATACATAAACACCATTGCTGCCTCCGTCCTAGCACCCCTTCAGCCTCCATTTGGTCCCTCTCCCCAGATTCCATTTCTATTGCCTCTCTGTTAGAGTTGTTCATTAAACATATCCAGAATGAAAAACAGAATGAATCAAGCCTGTGTCACTATGAGACTGGGCTGTTTCCAGCCACCCTTTTCTCTCAGCCTGTTCCCTCTGCTTCCTGGACCTCACCATGTGTTTCTTCCCTAATCACTCAGTTGGCTTTGGGCATGGACTGGTTCTCACAAGTGATCTCCATATTGCTAAACAAATGAGTAGAGTGGGGAAAACTCAAACCCTGGACCTGTAAATATCACATCACTTACTACTTGTGCCTGATTCCTATCTTCCTCTTGGTAGCAGCACAGTGTCCATGAAATCCGTGGTATGGATTGCTTCATAAGCTCCGCCTGAATGGATATTCAGTGCTGCTTCCCTGTGCAGTGAGCTCTGAGGAGCTTGTTCTTCCTTGCAGAGCCTTATGTTTCTGCTTCTAAATGAAACCCTTGGCAGCCTTGCACATCTGCCAGAGGAGCTCTGCACAGCACAGAGGACAGAGTGGTTTCTCCCACGGCTGAAGGTCACATCTCAATCAGTTAATCAGCCTGTATGTTCTTCCAGATGCTCTTTGTGCACAATTTCAAAACGAGCTGAGGTAACCTCTGTCTTTCTCTTAGACTAAATACTCTGAAATGACAATAAACTGTTTAAATTCAAGTCAAACCTTCCATCAAAGATATGACTTCATTGTGCTCAGAAACACTGTCTGGGGACAGCCCAAAAAGGAGAAGTATTTTGCTGATCTTCCGGCACCTCCAGGAAGACTAATGAATCCATCATGGGAAGGTCAGAAAAGGCAGCACCACATCACTTCCAAGTCACTGCCACAGGAACACAGGAATTATTTTAATCGCGAATCTTCCCCTTCAGCTTTTCAATTTAGGGAGCAGCCGCCTTTGGCACAAACCATACAAGAGAGGCTTGGTCTGAAATAATTTAGCTGTGTGGAAGGATAGAGCAAAGTAAATGGAAGGAAAGAGGGAGGGAGAAGCTGTAGTACATATAAAGTCATAGGCTTTATTTCCTCCACAGCTGTGATGGGAGAAAGTTAGAAGGCACACCCTTATTGCAGAGAGGGCTGCTCTGAGAACAGATAATTGGAGAAATCTGTCATTTATCAAGTCACTCTGGCTGTCATTGTACTGCAATTAACTCTGAGTCAGTTCCAGCATTTCTGCATCAAATGGTATTAACACCAGCCTTGTGGAAATTATAATTTCTTTGTTATATCAAAAAGTTATCAAATACATGTTATTGCTTTTATCTAAATAGTTCCTGTTATTTGGTTTAGAAGCAAGAAGGAAATAAAGGAAGCAGGAGGAAGACAGTTCTGAGAGCACAGAACTGAAAACACAATGTTTATTGTAGAGAGATGCTTATGTAGAGTGGGCAGGTATGAAAAAAGTGTCATTTATCAAAGAGCACTGGTGGTCAGGCTGAAGGTGCCCATTGCAGAGGGCAAGAGATGATCTCTAAAGGGCCCTTCCAACCCAAACCATGCATTATTCAGTGATCAGTCACATGGTTCTGAGGCAACCCTGAGGTGACACATTTTGTAATGTCCATTTTACTTTTAAGGCAAAATGAAGGAATGGTGTCCAATTACCCTTTTGTACAAGCTGCCACTAAGAAGAGCTGTGCATTTGCTTTCAGAGTAGAAAAATGTTCTCAAAAGCAATAACCAACATTTTGGGGGTCAGTAAAGTGAAATGCATTTTGTACTAGGTACAGTAGTATTGGAATAAATATACCCTATTCTTCTCAGCATGCCTGTGTGAGCTGAAGCATCAGATAGATTCTCACTAGATTCCTAATCTGGAAAGTATATTAAAACTGTTTAGATGTCATCAGTAACTAATATAAATTATAAGTTAATTATTGCCATAGAGAGCTTTAAAATCTTAACTCATAAAATAGATTATCTCAGCAATTAGCCTACAAACAAATTTTGTAGTGAAGGATCAGCCAGATATTCTTCCACCTACTGGTAAGTTTAAAGTCCAAAGAACACGATGAAGGATATTGGGGCTTTCTAGTGAGGCAAAGTTAAGCTTGTTGAATGACAGCTCTGCAAGCTGTTTTTGACACTAGCTGTGCAGGTGAAAGTATTAGACAAGGTCATGCCAAAAACTGGAAGATATGCATCAGCCAATCTCCTGCCTGTGTATATTGTTGCTCAAAAAATCTCACTGAGGTTACTGTTCCTCACTTTTCCCATTCTTATTCCCCCATCCTAGTGCCTCTACTTCAACCTTGTCTATAAGCTGCAGCTATTGTACAGTGATGCCTAGGACCTCTGCCAGTGCAAATGAAATCAGATTCTCTTTGAGTAGCTGCTGAAGGAGAAATACAGTCTTTTATCACACAGCAATGCACTGAGCTCTCTCCTGGCAGCCCACTGATACGCATTCTATGTTGCATCATTAGTCTTGTCTGCTGAAAACACTCAGAAAGCAGCAAGAGTGAATTCCATAGTACCCAAAAGAATTTTACAGGCAAACAATTGACCTGTTATTAGTGTAGATGGCGTGGAGCTTCACATCCCACCTAACATGATTGTCAGTAGGGCTGAGCAAAAGGCGGCTGCAGTCTTTTTCTTTGGAGCTGGCATGCCATGTCCTCTCTAGGAGCCCTGAGCACCCTGAAAGCTCCTGAAAGCAATCATTTCACTTCTGTCACATAGTTATGATCAGAAAATCATTAGGAATATTGTGGGTGTTTCACCACATATTTGGTTTTTGTGGGATACTTCCGGAAAGAGGGAAAAACAAGGCTTAACATAGAATTTGTAAAGGAAGGTTATATAACCTTCCCACATATATAACAGTTCATTTTATCTATTTTCAGGCTTAAGAGAAATACTTTTGTTCCTTATCATTCGTGTCTCTGTAAAAATTTGTCAGTGGGCATGTGACAGTGTCACTCACTCAGAGGCAGCGCTGTATCAAGGAATATTTTGCAAATGTTACATCCCAGGAAAAATAAGTACCCTGAGAACCCCCCACCCTTAGAGGGATCACTCACTGTGTAGAAGCAGAGACAGCTTCCAATGAAATCAGTTGTCTAAGGCTTTTTCCAGGAATAAGTCTCACAGAGCCCGGGCAATGTTTGGTGCTGCACAGCTGAGGTCTAATGTGTGGCCTCTGTCTAACAGCACTGAGGAACTTTGAGATAAAAATTGCACTCAATGCTTAATGCTTCACACTTCCAGACAATCTCGGGCCTTATAGTATATTTTCCTATTTCATTTTGAATGTATTCTATTTCTTTTATGGCTGCAACTTCGTATATATGTGTATGCACATATATAGATATATTTGTGTATGCACATATGTATTTATATGCATATATACATATATGTATGAGTATATATATATATGTAGTGTATGTGTTGGTACTTGCTGAGTATCCTTCCTGAGCACGTTATGATTTTAGCAATGACTGTGAAAGAGAGACAAAGCGATGGACTCACAAAATCTCGGGTCAAAGAATCTGCTTTTGTAGAAGGAAAGAACAGGGAGTAGATTATTATGAAGACTGGAAACAGAATTTAAAATAAAATAGAAAGGGATGGAAAATGAAATGTTTGGGCTAAATATGCTGTCTTCTTTTCTTTAAAGTCTACTAGAGAAGTTCACAAGATGAACATTTAGGTTTCAGACAGTAACATTTTCTACAGTCTCTCCAAAACACACCTCTACCCCACAGTGTACCTGTTCTCCCTCTATTATCCTAATATGAAACAAAATTGATTCTGACTGTGTGAGTAGATGACTGTGGTGAAAATCACCAGTGGCAGTAAAATAGCAACCTTTAAGTGCCTCAGCATATTAGCGAATTCAGCACTTCCATTTTCTAAGAGATTTGCATTGGTTTCTTCCCTATCACTTGTGTTAAAAGAGCTTCATGGTCATTTTTCAAGGCAAAAAATGGGTCCATGAGCACTGTTAGTCCATAACCCTAACATGGAAACATTGAAGGAGATTTCTGAAACAGCCAAGTGCCTGCTCAAGGAATTAGGAGAACTAAGGCCATAATCCAGGGTGCAGATGGTTCTTAATTCAGATAAAGCTGTAATTTCCATGTTCCTTTCTCCTCCTCTTGTGATCTTAAAACATTTTTGAGGGGGGAGTGCCATCCCCCTCCACCTTTTACACATCTGGCTACAGTTTAGGGAGGTTTTGCAGAAAGACAATCTGCCTATTTTTAAGTCGAAACATATTTCCATGTCCTTTCATGATTATTTAAGGGAGGGGAACAACACTTCCTGTATCTTATCCCGACCCGCATCTCCAGTTACAACCCAATTTTCCAGAAGAAAAAACTGTCATTAAACTGCACACAGTTTAAACAGAAGTAGATTGGAACTAGCTATACAAAAAAGATATCCAGTGAAATCACTACTCCTGCCCCAAATTGCTCCTTTGCCCAGAAATTATTTACATAAAATTGGAAAATAATCTGGGGGGAGATTTCATAAACATTATGGTTAAAAAGCTTTATCTTCACTGATGGTGAATTCAAAACTTTCAGTAATGTTTGGCTTATACATTTGATAAGAGCTTTAATGGAAGAACCTTTCACATAAGGTATTTGAATAACAAAGAGAGAAATGAGGCATTTACAGGGCAAATAGTAATATACATTTTTCACTGTACTTACTGTATTTTTAACATTTTCTGTCATTGTTTGTAAAACGCACAGTACCAGGGCTGTTTCGACAGTTGAACTTTACTCAATGACTTTGTCAACTTCATTGTCTTTCAGTATTATACAAATATTCTCAATTAATTTTAGAGTAATGAGAATTTTGGAAAGCAAAGATTGTATTGAATATTTGATGAAGTAATGGTATGTCAATAGTCTAAGCATGGCTTGATTATGGAAATAAAATTTGGGTAGGGAATTAAACTATTAAAGCAGAAAATGTCTAATTAAATGGAAACCATGCATTAAACTTCACTTATTCTCTACAGAAGAATTCTTTTTCAAGTTCTATTTAAGTACTATTATACAGCAACATATAATTAAAAATCTAATACAACCTTCAGATTATAAAAGGCAGCCCACTTTTAACAGGAAATAACAGTACACTTTTAACAAGAAAAGGCAGCCAATGTGAGTGATTTCCATTAACTGAAACAAATATTTTTACTATTAAAATCTATTTGATGTTTTATGTTCAGCATACAGGACACAGAACTGATTTCAAGGAAAAAGTAAAAACAATAAGAAAATGCATTCACAAGTGTATGAAGTATTTACACATCTTCTAGGTAGTAGAGGAAATGTTCTCAGCTCATGAATGTTTCATAAACACTAGCAAGGATATTCATATTTTATAATATTTATACCCAAAAGCTCATCATCTGCTTATTATTTACTGAATGACACTCTCCCAGTTAACACATTGCAATAATTCAGTCTAAAATCAGAAACAATTGCACACGATTTGCATTTACAAAAGATCATGAATAGAAGAAAGTCAGTGTGCAGGCAGCACAGGGACTGATGGCAATGCTTGCCAGCCCCCGTTGCCAGTGACAAGGACGACAGATTGGTCACCTTATTTTCCAGCAGAAGATCATAGAATCACAGAATCATAGGATCAAAGAATCACAGAATGGTTGGGGTTGGAAGAGACCTTAAAGATGACCCATTTCCAACCCCTCTACCATGGGCAGGGTCAGCTTTCACCAGACCAGGTTACTCAGAGCCCCATCCAACCTGGCCTTGAACACTGCCAGGGATGGGGCATCCACAGCTTCTCTGGGCAACCTGTGCCAGTGCCTCACCACCCTCTGATGGATTCCTCCTGACAGGCATTGCACCCTCCCATATTTAGGCTCCTTTATCCTGATGCCCAGCTTTGTTCCCAAATGAGACAAACAATTCAAATGTTGTATCAGCAGTCCTTGTGTTACTGTAATGTCTTAGAGCCCCAGTCACGGTGTAAGATGGTGGTGTGGCTGATAAAACAAAGAACAAAGACAGGTTTCCTCTCATTCTCATAACTGAGTGTATGATCGCTGAAAGAAAAACACAAGGATAATTTATTTGGTTAGGAATATTTTTTCCAAGGAGCATAAACCTTTGTTCATATTTTATAAGTTATTTCAAGTGTAAAAAAATACCTGAAAAAAAAGAAAATTGTTTATTTCTTCATTTTTAGATGAAGAAATGTGATTTTTCAATTCCAAACCCTTTTTAAAAATTCTATATTTTTTTACTAGAGGTAATTTTATTCTCAAGTGGAAAACTTGATTATTTGAATATCAAAGTGAAAAATCTGTTAGAATTACATATCTATAGTCTACTTATAATCTAACCACTGCACAAGCCACAACAACTAGTTAAATATGGAAGACATAGGTAGTCAGTAATTCCAGCTTCCTTACAGTTTAAATTTTGCTAAGACATTTGTAATCATGCACACAAGAGACTGAAAAGATCTGAAAAGTGAGACCTCTGGCCAGGTCATGAAAATATTCTTCCTAAACTTCACAAGTCTGAGGGAGAGCTCAGAAGAACTTGCTTGAAAATTTAATGCTTACTGCAAAAAAAATTATGTTTTTAAGTTCAATCCATTTCCAACTGGTTGTTTGGTAATTTCATGCATTATCCTAAATAGACTGAAAATACTATATTCTTATAAAAACTACCTGGAACTCTCCCCACAGCACACATAGAACAAAGACTTTTAGCAGATTCTTCTCAGACCACCTATAAAGTCAGGAACACAAATAACTAAACATCAGAATAGCACAAATATTTTAAGAATTGTTCTAGCTGGCTAGTATAAATACCCATGTCACCCCAAACTAATTTTTCCAGGTGAGTTTACATCTCCAGATCAGCACTAAAGTGCTGAGTACAGCCAACACATTTGGGACATCAGGAATTTAAAGACTGAGAAAAGCTGTTGAGGAGAGAAAGTTAATGGTGGTTAATAGCAAATGAGATCAAAAGAAACCCATCAGTATGAAATGGGCTGTGTAGAATGTCTCCCAGTATAGCAATTGCATTAATGAGCATGCAGTTTCATGAAGCCAAGTTGTTACAGACACTGGACTGTGATACTAATTACACCCTATGAAAAATAAACAACTCCTAAATGTAGAAAAACTGCTCTAAATCCTGCAGTTAGCTAACACATAGATGTAGATTCACCAAGAAGATAATGGTGTGAATTTCCTTGCTCCCCAGGTTCTCGCATGGGAGAGTTAACATGTATGGATCAATAAGAAAAGGGTGCAGAGAAGTAACATCATGAGGAATTGAAATATCTTTGCTAATGTGAGGAAGAGTTCAGCTCTGGAGCAGAAAGCCAGGTCAATCATGTATAATTCAGGACATCTTATGATGGTAAAAGGACCTGAACACAGGAAATTCAGATCTAGGATTCAGCAAGATACAGGTAGGAATTCACTCCCTGTAAGCTATAAGAGACCTTCTAACACCCCTGTGCATGCCGCAGTCTATACCTGTAAAACAAACCAAATCTATCCAAGCCTTCTTCTGGGAGTGTAACATACTTCCAGCACACTTCCATGTCTGGAAGCTGTTACAGCTGCATGGTCCTCCCAGCATAGCCAGGCCCAGAGTTCTCTTCTGAGAGCACTGAGGAAAGACTGTTATTGCCTTAGACTCTTCTTTAGGGACTCTTCTAAGTCCCAATAAACCTTTGGTCTTTCCCCTTAGAGACTTTTGCATGTCTTCTGAGACCTATAGGATAGGACAAGTGGTAACGGTTTTCAACTAAAAAAGGGTCAATTTAAATTAGATATGAAGAAGAGATCTTTTATAATGAGGCTGGCACAGAATGCCCAGAGAATGCTGGATGTCCCATCCCTGAAAACATTCAAGGTCAAGTTGGATTTTGAGTAACCTGGTCTAGTTGAAGATGGCCCTACTCATAGCAGGGGAGTTGAACAACATGGCCTTTAAAGGTGCCTTCTGACCCAAACTATTTTATGATTCTACAGTTCTACATTGCTGCAGATCTGTTTTCAGCCGTTTGAGCTCAAAAAGTACACAACAATACCATCATCAGAACTACAGGATATTCAGGACAAGGATCAAGACAGAAGAGATCATGCAAAAAGAACAAGGATTTCTCTAGAATTACTCTGGTACAATTCATTCTGACCTAAGGCCATAGTTTTCTCCCTTTCTTATCATTATATCAACTTCGCTGGTTATTTTTGGGGTGCAAATATCTTCCTTGCCCATTCAAATAATTGGCAATATATAAGCAGATTCCATCTTCATTCCCTTCTCCATTTGGGAAAGGGACACATCATCTGCTTTCTCTTTTCATAGCAACAAAAATGCTGTAGGAAAAGGCAAAGGAAAAAGAAGAATCTTTCCTGGATAGATGTCCAGATTGCATCTTTAATATGACACATTTGCTGTCCTGAATGTAATTGGTGGTTCTAAAAGCTATCCCTGATTTTCAGTATTGTCTTGCTGTTGCCAAGGAGTCTTTGTAAATACTTGCTTATGGAAAAAGTATAGTGACAAAACACTTTCCAGGTTTCCATGACTGCTGAAGTGTTTAATTTATTTTGATTCATTTGGTGTTTACATCTGCTTTCAGTCTTTGTGTCCCCTCCTTTGTGAATCCACCTAGCCTATGCTGATTTCCAGAAAATTAATTTGGAATTTCATGTTACAGTCTTCCTCTAAAAAAGAAAAAAAAGGCATTTGATTTTGTCATTCTTCCCTCTGAAAATTTGTGAAGTACAGGATATAACTACAGCATATGCGAATAAGAAACAGAGCTCCCAAGTAATCTATGATACACAGTTATTTCACTGGGATAAGAAGAGCTTTTTCTTTCATTGCATCATAGTTTGTTCCAGCTCTTTGCTACTATTTCCAGTAAACCTCATAGACCCATATGAACCATAGAAGAAAATACACATATTTTTAACCTCCATTCAGCAAAACACAGAGTGCCTTTAATGCTAACAACATTTCAACATGTGATTAAATTCCTCTGAACAACTTTCTCAAAGTTATCTTCTCGCTTCATATCTTCCCTTGCATATTTGACATTTGACATCCTTTTAGTTCTAGATCTAATTCAAAGTACATGGCTAAAACACTGGGTGTGTCTTTTTAGTCATCCTTAGTTATGAATCAGCTGAAAAGATTCATACAATGGGTGAACCACACAAAACTTACACCTGCAAAAATGCATGTTTATTGCACATTTCCTCATGAACTGGTCAAGTGCATGAGTAGAAATCCATGTTAGCAGATGTTGCCCCTGACAGCCATGCCGTTTGAAAGCTGCTTGAGATTTCCTAAGAGCATTCTCTTCAGGGGAAAAATAAAAATTAGAAGCAAAGAGAAGTCTGTTGTCTTCCACTCCAGTCTGTTTCCAAAGGCAGTGATACTCAGCTATTCCTGCATTGAAGCCAAAGAACAAGGATAGTTCTCCTATCCGGCCTTAGCTTATTCAAATATATCCTTCACTCTTCTGGCCCTTCACCCCAGTTTATGATATGAGGAGAAGAAGTTGTGCATGTTACTAACTTCCCACCATGACCTTCCTATGAATTGTGACAATGGACAAGGATCTGTCTAGCTTTTGATTTGGCAGGAAAAGTCCATTCTCCTGTGAAGAGAACCAGCCTTTGCCTTTTCTACACATTTTTACAATGACTTTTGGGGACATATAATTCAGGGGGAATTAATCCCCTGATTTTTACAAAATTTAACATGCACTCCAAAATTTTCACTGTCCTAAATAAAAGCTGTTTTGAAAGGCAAAATATGCATAATTGCAGTGATTTCTGGTTTTCTTCTTTGCTACTTCTGGGTTTCTTCCTTTACTGCCATGTCTCCTCCATTTCCTATGTCCCTCTCTTTCAATATGAAGCAAAATAGCTTCCAGATGCAATTTTACTGCTCCCTTACCCACATAATGAAAACTAAAAGACACTCTAGAATCCCTGTTGAGGCACCACTATCAATAAGTTTGGCAAATAACTGCCATAAAGCTTTTTTATTGCTCTGCTGATTTAAAAAGTAAGTCATCTAGAGCTGAATGACTTGCAATAATAGTTTAAGAGTAACAGATTCACTTTGGGGGTGTCATGATACGTCTTGAGAACTTTTGTTTAAAATATGCATAAAAATACATAGGATACAGTTTAGCAAGTGAATCCTTTCATAGGCTATAGAAATAAAGTGCAATTAGTCTGTGGCTTAATCCAGTTACATTTTTGTGCTAAACAAGGCTGCTGAGAAAAATCACACCGTGTTTATTCCTAAAGCAAAATAATGATACAATTTAATTTAAATTTACTTTAGCGTTTCAATAAGGCAAATTTGCACCTTTTTGGTTTACAATAACAAGCAAAAAAAAACCCAAAAAATCAAAAACAAAAACAAAGCCACAGATTTTACACTTTATATTGAAACAAATTTGATACTTCCATCAGAGATGATTTATACCTAGAACTCAGAGTAAAATTACAGACTCTAGAAGGCTAAATGAAAGAGTTTATCTTTCTAATCCCAAATTTTAAATGTAGGACAAGTTTAAGATTCCAAGTCACCTACATGAATTTATCTAACAAATAATTCATCTTATAGTTGTTTTCCATGAGGACTTTATTTCCCCCTTTCAATAAAATAGAAAGGAATTTAGGGGGTTTGGTCCAGATATACTATATCTTTAATGGACATCAAATATTCTTGAAGCTTAACTTGGACCAGGTAATGCTTTTGGAAATTGTGTATGGACCACAATACCAAAATGGATGGAAAACATTAATTACTGTACTCAAAATTTTTTGTCTAAGCCCCATATTTCTGAATATATTCCTAGAACGGTAGCAGGTACACATGATCAGTGTAAATGGGGTGAGAATTCAGGTCAGGGAGTAAATCTATTCCCTTCAAAACAGTGCAGTATCTCATGACTTACATAAATGTAGAAGATTATATTGAGTCAGTAATTTTCAAAACAGGCGAGAGGAAGAATGACCTAAATGTGAGTTAAAAAAAAAAAAAAATAGTAGAAACTAGTAAATTAGTAGAAAAACATTCAGTAACAACTTCAGCCCTTCTAAAATCCCCATCTGTGTGCACAAGGGAGGACAGAGGAAGCCAGTTACCTCCCCACAGCTCCTCCTCAGAACAGTTCCTCTCTAGACCTGCACTCCAGACCTCTTGCCTTGCAAAGTTTCATCCCAACCAGGACATGACAGTCTCTGGGCCTCCAGCTTCACTCATACAAGAGCATATGAAATAACCTGACATAACCAGAAACGTCCAGATTTCTTCCTTTCCCGTCTCTTGGTTCTCCAGTTTACTTTCTTTCACATTCAGTCCAATCTCATGTCACTGCAGCTTTGAGCTATTCCTTATTCTCCAGATGAACACCAGCTCTTGATGCATGACACCAGCTGGATTCTCCCTTGAACAAGACCATGTTACAGCATCCACTTCCTTTGTGGTGCAAGTTCAACCAACACTGGCTTGACTCAAGGTGAAACTTGTAGCAAAACCTGTAGCTGTGGTCAGAGGAGAAACATTTTTGTTATATTAATGATGGTTCTGCTACTTATTTTCAGGAAGCATCAAAAAACCCTTCTCTTCAATATGAAGGTTTTCTCTCCCCTTTTGTTATTACACTCAAGATTTTTTAAAGAAAGGACTCCTTTTCATGGAAAACACATTCCAGCCTCCCCAAACACTCCTGATTTTCTCATTTGCAGTCATTGTAATGAAATTAGCCACTGGAATAGGAATCTTTCAACATCTGGCATTTAAGGCAAATAGCGTAGCAGGAGACAGAAAGCACTTTTAATTTTTTATTTTTTTTTTTTGAGTAGACTCTGGTCTTTGAAAGAAGTGCTTACAATATTGAAGATCATATGTGGTCCCAGCTTCCGGAACACATCTATATCCTTTTCACTGGGATTATAGAGACCTATCTTAAAATCTAAATGCTGCCATGGAAACCATCTACATTCTTTACTCAGTGGAAAAAGAACTCAACAAAAATTTCTGCTCCAAACACATTTTGTCTCGACCCACTGAGACTTTAAAATGGAATGGGTACAGCTGCTTGCGATGGTCATGAGGAGTTGCAGCAGCAGGGTTCAATCTTCTTAGGCCATCTCCCAAACTGAGATGTGGAGATACACACACTTTATGACATCATTTTGCATATAGATGTCTTTATGAATGAGTCACTAACAAATGATGTAATTAGAGAAGCAGCATTACAAAACATTCATGCAATTTGTAATAAATTACAAAATTCATATGTAGGGCCATACTGGTCAGAGATTTCCTAATTAGAGCATTAAACATGTTTATCCTGATAGTCCTGAGACAGACCACTGTGAAACATAGGTGAATTGGTTGGAGAAGAACCTACACTCCTTTTCATTTCCCATCCACCAAGGCCCATGAAATTAGAAGAAATAACACAGTGCAATAGATAAAGCAGTTATTAATAGTCTGCAAGGGAGAAACTCACATTGCTGAGTGGACAGTTTGGCATACATATTCTTTCCCATCTCTAATTCCTGGGAGTCTGTGGAAAAAGTTATTGACTAGATAGAGAAGAAGTGCAAGTAATTGCATTATGTCACAATTTTATGCTTAGCATCTGGCGATGATTGTGCCTCTAAAGCATGAACTTCAGATATGACAACAATGAACAATGAATCTGATTCTCATCTTCATTAAATTGGGTCTTCACTGCTGTAATTTCAGTCTATTTTTTCTCCTAATATTCAGTCATTCTAATATCAGCTGATTCAGGTTGTGAATAGCTAATTAGATTTGCATGATTTCATGCATTCCCAAAGAGGAAGCTGAAATTTGCCTGAATTCTTCTGAAAAAAAAAAAAAAAAGTAATGTTAAAAGAGTCAAGATGTACTGCTCTGATAATAAAACTGGTTTTCATATTCTGTTCAAATGGAATAGACAGTTTTGTGCCTCCTGAGTAACTGCATGGTTTAGGTTACTGACTGGTTTCATTTCAGTCAAGAGACAACTTTCTTTTAGTGGCTCTGAAATAAAAGAGAAATTAATTTGTGAATCTGACAGTCTTTGGTGTGATAGTCTCCATCACCAGACAAATGTAACAACTAGAGGTTTTACCTTCTACAGCTCCCTGTCCAGCTATCCCAACACCCCATTGTATAAAATCTCTTGGCTGCTTGCTGATCATGGCCTATTAAAAATACTTAGTAACAGTAATTTGAATCAGAATTAAGCATTCAGAGTGATGGAGCAATGTTGGTTTGGACCTCAAGTCATATTGTGAATATCGAATATCACAGCCAGGTTGGACAAACAGATACTTTCATATTCTAACACAAGATATGTCATTGAACAGGTCAGATCACACACAGAGAGAGTTTCATTCTGTTTCAGTAGCCTCTCTGAACAGTTTAATGAGCATTTGTTTCCTTTTCCAGCCAACTCACCTCAAAGCTTGTAGAAAAAGAAAATGAACAGTTCCCAGAATTTTGCACTAATGTGCCTTGAAGGGTGGTGTAAGTTTATTTGAAAACAAAAACTTTTTGGAAACATTTTTCATAGAATCATAGATCCATCAAGTTTGGGAAAGACCTCCAAGATCATAGAGTCCAACTTCTGTTTTCTGAAAACACTGTCTTTCCTTGAGATGGGATAAAGGTATGTCATTAATGCTCTCGGCCACAGAACTTAAGATATGTATCATTGCTAATTTTGTGGACATAAGACTGTCTGCAATCATATCAGCATCATATTTTTAGCTGCTTTGCTCTCGTACAGACAAGAATCTAATTTTAAGAACAGATGTTCCAATTACAGTATAATATATGTGATGATATTTCAATATTATTTTGGATTATAGCAATTAAATCACAATCCTAGTCCTTCCAGTGGCCACAGGGGTACTACCACTGACATAACAAAAGTCAGATGAGATCCAACAGGAATGGCAGAGCCATTGTTCACCTGGGCATCACTTCTACCAAGAAAGATTTTCAGACTCATGTGAGGTTTGGCTCCTCACATCATGCCTAAGGTTCATTTCCTGTGGACAGTTAAACACAAAGTACATAGACAAAATTGAATAGTTTCTGATTCCATTTACTGGTGTGGTTTGAAGGTGAGTACAATGCACTTAAACTGGTGTAAGATCCATCCAGGGCCCGTTTTTCTGTATTGAATCCCAGGACCCACAACATTTTCTTCCTTTCAGCTCATACATTAAGGTTTTTCTCATTACTTTGTGCAGTCTCCCTCACTCTGTATGCAGCTTACCCTCACATCTGTCTTTCAATTGGCAATGTCAGAATCACAGCAAGTCCATTACCAGAATGTATGCTGCTGTAAAAGAAGTTCATTCTTGACACATTCAGATACTTCCAGGCTTGCTCTTGTTTCCTTCTTGTACACTGGAACAATGCCAGTTAGACTTATGCAACAAAAATACCAGCACTGAAATGAGGGGGCTTTATGAGCCAGAAAAACAAGTAGTAATGAGGACTTCAGTTAGGGTTTGTAACACCTTATGGAAGGACTGAATGAGTCTTCTACTCTGATGTTTGAGGAATCCATTATAATACACTCAGACCTGATTTTTTTTGTCTCTATTTTGTTCTGTAAAACAGGGAGAGTCCATTAAACAGACGTGCACTGTTCTCCATTTGCACTGACATAAACAATATCAGCTTCCTTTTACACAGATTGTCTATGATTTTTTTGACCATAAAAACCTTTGACCATCTTTAGAAATCTGGTCTGCACATTATATTTGCATTCTGCTGTTGCAGGATGGATGTTCTCAGCTCTTTCCAGAGGTACATCAGGTCTCAGTACTCACCAACAATTTAGTCTTTTTATTCACACCACTGACAGGATCAGTCAAAACCACAGACTCTTCACTGTCACAGATTGCTGGGAAAGCTGATTTCCTCCAAAGATAGTGATGGCAAAAGAAGAAAACACATGCAAGAACAAAAAAAACCAAACCTCAAAACACCACAAACAAGCAAAAATATGCCTTTAATGTCTTTCTTTTTTCAGAGAAATGCAGACATATACAATCTAGTTAAAAGTTAAGCAAATCGCTTCAGTCACAGCCTAGTATCAGCCCTACCTCTCTTTCGGGCAGCTTCATTCAAAGAGTAATTTTCCTCATCTGTGCCTCTTCTAGAAGCTGGCAAGTCTGCTCCTTTACCTGGACTGTTCCCCTCTCCACAAGCTTAGCACCTTTTACACTACGCAGCTCCTTTCCTTGAGACGCAGTGACAAGGGACGTGCTGTGACAGAGCTCCTCAGGCACAGCTGAACCCAGCCATCCTGCCCAGAACCACAGGCTGAGCTGTGCCTGACTCTGTCTCAGCTTTCCCATTTCTGATTTACAGTGCATCCTCTAGGTCTGTAACCTGACAGTCAGATACATGTCATCTTCTAATCACATATATCTTTCCCTCAGCCATCTGCTTCCCCACATTTCCCTTACCACTGATTTTGCTGAATTGAGACTGCACGTAGCTGTAATGCTAATGTCACTTCAGAATAACCTCAGCCCATTCCCCAGAGACCTTGCTTGTTCATTCCCTGTCAAGGTTCACATTACATAAAAATGTTGGGCCTGAATTAGACTGAAGGTTCATCTCTCTGACACTGTGACAGGTACATAGCCCCCAGCAATCTCTCAAATTTTTTTGAGACGCACTGGGATGGCATTCAGGTTCCTAAATATAGATGCCTGCTGCTATTTCAAATCCTTGTGTGTATCTTGCATGGCAACCAGCTGCTTCTCCAGGAGGTCACAGGACTTCCACAGATCCTGTGGCATATCTGCCACCTCCAGGCAGATGTGTCATGTATTTTAAGATATCTAGTCCCGGCAATAAATTGCAGAAGTCATGTCTTTGTGTTCAATACCCTTTGATAAATTTCTGGTCTATATACTTGCCTACTCTTTTTAATTACACAGTTTTAGCTTTAAGAAAATCTTATGACAAGGAGGTTTACAAGTTTTTAGAAAAAGTGCATGTTTTTGTCAGTTATGGTTCTGCTATTTGCAGTTAACCTGTAGCTGAAGCAGGGGTCTCCTGCAGCCATAGGAGAGATGTCCACAGGTATAGTTAATACTTGCTTGCTTGCCTTAAACTCATACCTAAGCACACTAAAATACCACCACCATCATCATCATAGCATATGGTCACATAGCAGTGTATTATAAGGGAAGTTAAAATTTAGATAACAGCCATAACTGCAAAACACAAATGGTGACTTGAGACATGGTTTCAACAACAGGATCCCCAAAAAAACATGCACAAGTCCTAAAATCTGCAAGAGGACGACTAAGGATGTAGAGCAGGCCAGAAGGGTATCTGATAGAACTAGAATTCTTGTACAATAAGCAAAACCAGTACAAGACCTGATCCCAAAACCAAAACATCAAGAAGAGAGTATCACCCCTTTTGTTTTGGGCATGGGGCAGAACAACATAAAACTTCAAGGATGGATGAGGAAAAATAGGAAACACAGCCTACTTCAGTTCTGGCTTCCCACTTCAGAGAGTGCTGAGGATTGGGCAGCTCAGCCTCAGTGCCTGAGGACCACCAGGGACCACAACCATCCATCCCAACTGCAACAGCATCAGTTCCACATGTATACTCACAGCTAATTCAGGATAAGCTCATAAAAGATGATTTTGTTCTAGATGTGGTGATAATGAAATTCTTTTCAATGTCATTCATGATTTTGGAGACCTCCATCAAGTCCCACTCTTATCTACATGTTTAAAAAGTCCTCTCCTATTTATTTATTCAAAACATGGAAGACAAGTTTTAAACATCTGTAACCTTTTCCTTAACATTTTTCAGTCCTGCTATAGCCTTTTAAGATGGCGGAAATAGAATTTCTCAAATTTCAACTAACCATGGCCTAAGTGGAGACATAACACACATAGCTATACATTCTGTTCTTCCCTTCTTAATTCCTAACAGTCCATTCATTGTTTCAGCTGCTTACGGTATTGTGGATATAGCAGAAAAGGCCTTCCTGTCTGGTATCGTGAAGTGTTAGTTAATTGCTTCTGTGTTCACAGGGTTTATATATCATATTGCATGAACTACTCCAAGTTACAGGTGAAGTTAAGATCATATTTACCCAGTGTAGGATTAACACTTTCGGTTGCAAGTAACTTAAAACAGGAAATTTTCCAGGATAAACCGTGAGCTCAGTTATTCTCCCTGAACCTGACTATAACGGTGGGGGAAAGAAAAGAGATATCCAGAAATGAGTTTATAGAGTGTTCATATAATGCTACAGAGGAAAAGGGACTTAGGTTTTTTTAATATAATTCTGGCTGTACATTGGGATACAAACAGTATCATATCCCCTTGCAATGAAAAAGTAATTCATGTAAGTGAGACCAAGAGGTGTATTTATGTTCCTTTTCACTCCTGGTTTTAATACACAGTTCCTTTTGGGGTTTGCTTGGTTTCTTTGAGTCTCAGTCCTCCACAGACTTCCCAGGACTCAGCACTCTGTTATTGCTTATTCTATTCTTCCCACCGCTCTGCTGGCTGTAGGAGTTCAATTCTGTTAAGTTCCAAATTCTTCTTCATTATGGAAAAAGTGTGAAGAGGAAAAAAAGAATGAAAATAAGGAAAACTGACTGCAACAGATTTCGTAGAATACTGTATGCACAATCCATTAATTCCATGACTCTTCAAGAGTTCATAGTATATTTTTGCCCTTGATACCCACCATGATATCGAGTTACTCTGGCTTTCCTTCTGCCCCTGTGTCTTTGCAGTATTACAAATTTAGAGTTTCAAATGTCTAGAATTAGGACTTTTTTTCTACCTTTATGCTTCTGCAGGACTAAGAAGTACTCGTACCTTGTGCTTAAGTTAATTTTAGATATTCTGAAGGTTTATTTAGCAACAGTAATAAGGTGTATATATAGATATGTCATGATTGTAATCAAACATTAGGAAAACTCATGACTGTAAAGATTTTATGGATTAACTGACATAAATATGAATATATATAATGAGAGGAGACTGTACAAATTAAGCTTAAACAGCCTGTTTCTCCTAGAGCACAAATTACTGTTATTCAAGCTGAAAAAAGAAAAAGAAGATATTGATCTCTAACAAAAAAATTAATCAGTTACTCAGGATCTTATTGTTACAATTTAGGTCTCCATTCTGTGAGACACTTCAGGAAGATTTAGATAAAATATCATGAAGGAAGTTCCCTTAAATTTTAATGTTTCTATAATATCTGCTTTGCTTCTCTTTACCAGAGATTAAAATCAGTTTATCTGTAATGTTTGAGTGGAGCAGTCTATTACCTTGCTCCCTGAGTCAGCCACTACATTCTCATTTTCATTTTCTCACAGCTGACCATAACTTACCACATTTGTCACCCTCATTGATTTTACTAGCCATGGATCCAGTATTTCCACCTTGACACAAGCAGAGCTCCTCCAGATCCCTCAAGAAAAGGCTGATAAACAGAGTCCTATATACCTTCAGGCATAAGCAGCTTTTTTTTTCTTATAGTCACATACATATACAAAATACTCATATATATATATACATACATACATATACATATATATATATACATATATATATATATACACACACAAGTCCCATTATTTTATTGGAAATAGGCATTTTTCTCCTATGTACCTATTTCACTACCAATCAATCTCCTAGCTACAACAGACCAATTCTCTTTTTTTCCTAGCATTTGTTTTTAGGGGCGCAGAGCAGCTCAGTGCTGCCGAGCGTGTGTTGGCAGCATGCATATTTACCTCCATTCAGCACAGTCAGTGCAGCCCAGCTGGCTGTCTGTGTGTCTCGAGCAGCCCTGAGCACACAGCAAGAACTTCAGCCATTACCTCAGAGTTTGTTTATTTTCCTGACTTTTTTTTGGTGCCTGGAAGAAGACTCTTTGCCCTTTACATGGGAGAGCAGGGGGATTGCAGGGAGTGCTGCCGAGGAATGGCTGTGAGCCAGCTTTTATCCTGTCAGAATGGGCAAGTCCTGGTGCAAGTGGCCTGGACAGGCTGTGGAGTCTCCCTCCTTGGAGATACTCAGAAGCTGTCAAGACACAACTCTGTGTGGCCTTTGAGTGGAGAGTTTGGACTAGACAACCTGAAGAAGTCCTGCATCAACTATTCTGTAATTCTATTAAATGTCCTACAAGAGCCATCCCCAAAAGAGCTACTGCGCCATGGAGTACACACTGGAGTAGGGGTTTATATTCCTTTCCTTACTCCCAGGAAGGGAAAACGCCCAATGGAGCTCAATGGAAGTACCACAAAACTGTTGAAGATAGCTGTTGAAGGTTGCTCACTGTTGTAACACAGACTTCAGTAATTTTTTGCAGGGAAATGAGATTTTTTTCAAACCATTTAGGATCTGACTCCTGCTGCTTTCAGTCAGAAGAAAGTTCTTTCCTCCTCTTTGGTAATCAATTCTCACCATAATAGAGTGAGTGGAAACACTTCAGAACAGGTTGTAAACACTTAATACGTCTTAGTCTCACCTCTGTTTATCTTGTTTGTGTCTTTATCCTCACACCTATGCAACAGTTCTAAGACAGAAAGAGCTCTGAATAATGTAGCCTTTGCTGGATGACAGAAGAAGAGTATTTTTTTCTGCTCTGAAGTGCTGCACTCCTGTTCTGCAGCCTCATACAATATTCATCTCATGTCTGAACAGCACCTCACTCAATCCAAAATTATGTCAGGTAAAAACCCCATGATTTTTGAACAATCCGCATCTACCCAAGGTCTGTTCACAACCTCTGCTCCTCTCCAAACAGGACTTCTTCAGATTAACAACAGAAGCAGGACGCTTGGAGCTATCTACCAGCACCAACAGCTGTTACCCTAGAGATAGCGTATTATGATAGCAACATAAATGTGTCACAATGCTAATGAGACCCCCTCCCTTTAGTCATATCTTTATAGATAGCACTGTGTTCACATGCAATCCCAAAGATTTTCTGCTGATAAAATCGTGTGTGTCGTTGAGTTTCTTACTGAAATGAGGGCTCACATATGCAGCAGTCACTGACCCAATTTCCATAGCTTTGGCTTTATCTCAGGCACTCTGTTTATGTACAAGAAGGTCATTTCAGTAATGACAATGAAATGTCTTCACACTTCAGTAAGCTGGGAGGATTTGGAGAACTTTATGCTCTCTCTTGCTTCTGCTTTTGTGGCTGGTTGGTGCAGGTAGACCGAGAGGAACTCCTTCACCATGCCTTTCATGGGTAAGCTATTTCCTCTTCATGCTCTTAGGAACTGAGGTACCCAGTGAATGAAAACTTGTCTTGTTTACAGATGAACTACACATACACATCCTGCGTCTGAGTATTTTCAAACTCTTTATAAAAATAAGTGATAGAACAAAACAAAACAGCTTGCTTGCTTGCTTTGAGATTAAACATGGGCACAGCCAGAATTTCACAAATAATTATTCATACCATCAATTTTTAACTGAGATTAATTGACCTTTCAGTACTAATAAGACTTTCAAGGAACGGTACAGTATTAATTAGAAAGGGGAGCTCTCAATGGTTGCTAAGAAACAAGTATATATTTGTAATCACTTTTTTATCCTTGGCAGCAATGCCTTGTCATAGATTCAAAAATGTTTCTCTCGGAACAAATCCCTGTCATTTTCAATTAGCAGGTTAAGAATTTAAAATCTGATTGCTGATTAGTAAAACAAGACAGGAGAAGGTATGTCTGCTAAAGTAAAGATGGAGAATCACAAGTCATATCTATATTAAAGGCCTAAACATGACATGCAGGTCTGGGCTTGCGGAATTAGCAGGTCCATAGCATAGTTTCCATCTAGGCCAACTAACAATCTCACAGGGAAAAACCAGGTGTGGTTATGGCATGACCAGGCAACTCTTCCAGCATGCAACTCAGATGCAGTCAGCCTCCCTTAGGACATCCAAGACACAGCTTTATCATGCTGATTGGCTTTGGGGATAGAAATGGTCCCCAGCCTGATTTATCTGCAGCTATAGGATAGCCAGAGAAATCTGACAAACTCAAAGAATTGATAATAATTAAAAAACAAAAAGACTAATTAAAGAAGGGACACTTTAACACCTTTGCAATTTTCCCTCAGAAACAACTCAATTTTTTTAAATGACATCTCAGATATGACTAGCTCTGTGGTGCGCAGTTGCATTTCTTTATTTTAAATATTCCCTAGTCTGTTGCAATATGTGCCTTGGAAAACAACCCGCTAAAATCCTGCACAACATTCTGTTTATGTGAACTGTTGTCTTTACTGCCATGTGGCTACTTCCCATGGGTGAAGTTAGGAATGTGCTGAAGCATTTACAGAACTTAATGGACTGCATAGGAATATGGGGAAATCAACTGCATCCAGAGCACTTCCAAAACATGAAGAATAATAAAACCAGAAAACCCTAGAGATTTTTTTTTTGTATTTTCCCTGGAAAGGCTTACTAGTAACAACAGAAAAAGATTTTTAAACAAAAACATGGCATTCATAGTAACATTCCTATTAAAACAGTGTCTGCATGTAAAGAATGACCTTCAGCTTTTATGAAAGATATTTTTGCAGGGCTCTGAACAAATTTGGTTTTTGATACAAAGCCAAAAAATCCAAAGTTTTAAACTAAACTAAGTAAGTTATAAATCACAGAAGGTGGTGAGAGAGAAGTGCCTGGATCATTTGAGAAGCTGGTCTTCAAGAATCACAGCAGTTTGAGAACAATCTTGAAGACAGTAATTCAGTACCTCACTCTGGTTAACTTAGCGGTAAAAATACCAGAGAAATTACTTCCTTAATCAGCGGCTGCCAAAGTTTGTATTTTTAAATTACTGGAATTTCTAAATGTGATTGATAAAGCTTTGTTATTGTCTACTGATTGCATTTGGGTTTGCCATATTTACATAATGGATTCATTTTTGTCTCAATGCACACGTTATTTTCAGGAATGGAAGAGAGGTGTTGCCTTCCACTGAGGCAACAGAAGAAGGAGCATAATTAGTTATGCTGAGATGGATCACAGCTAGGATCAAGGGATTGCGTCTCAGCAGAAAGTCTTGTCCCAAAGTTAAACTCTATCAAATCTGTCAGGATTGAAATTTTACTTGAGTAGGTCTGGCAGGTTGTTTTTCTAAGATTTCTTCTAAAACACAGGATCTAGCTCCTCTTGAAGGCTCTATTTATTTGTTTCACATAAATGCCATTGAGGGAGGATCACTGATCTTGGTCTTTCTTGCTGCCTTCCTCTTCAATTTACAGTAAGCAGGATACTTTATGTGCTCTGTGGGATTCCATCTATGATACAGCTCCCAAAGATCATGGAGATCTGTATTTGCTAATCCAGGAATAATTTCCCATCCAATACTTTCTCTTTCTTGAGTATGTATGGGATTAAGACTCTTTAATATAACAGAAAAATTATGCTTCTGAGGGTAAAATGGAAAGTAAACTATTTCAGATTAGAATTAAGGTCATTTTTTCTTAATATAAGAATACTTAACTTATTGGAATAGTTTTCTCTGCACTGTTATAGATACCCTTATTGCATATAATCTTTTTAAACTTCAAAAGAAGAGAACTTAGGATGGCTGTACTGGTTGTGCATGGCAAGCCAAACTGACAACAGCCACCTCTTCTAACTTTATAACATCTCGCATTTTTTACCTTGTGAAATCACAGATGTAACAAACCTAGCCCAGACCCAGGGGAAGGTGTAAAATACACACTTTTTTGCATTCTCTCACCTGTTTCTATATATTCTTATAAAACCAGGCAATGTCAAAACATAACTAAACTATAGTTTTTCTGGAGTAGTCAGACAGTCAAAGGTAGCAAGACATCCTCACTACATCCATGGAAATTGCCATGGCTTGGAAGAGCAGTCTGGCACCTGATCATTTTCCAGCAGCAGCAGTCACTTCCCAACTCCAGTACAACCCTATTGTCTTACACTTGGTACTGCTGCATAAAAGTCTAGTTTTATTTTTTTCTTTTATCCTATAGAATTTGTCTTCTTGGAAGATAAATATTACCACTTATTTCTATAACAAAATTTCTGAAGACTTATTGTTTTGTTGTCAAGTATTGGAGGAGGAATATACTAAACACCATCTATAATTACCTCAGAGTATGACTCCTTTTTCATCATTAAGAACTTTGGAAACTGGTCTGCACTTTTTAATTAGTCCTCCTTTATTATCCTACCACCCTACAAACATTGTAGGCATGGTATTAATCTAAGCAGTGGCAACAACTATTATCTACTGCCTCAATTGATTAATCTTTGCTTGTGCAAGAGACGCTTAAATTAATTATATTTTTAGTTTTGGAGAAAAACTGACTAGATGCATTTTTGTCCTTTGAAAGGGAAGCTTCTGCAAAACACGGTCATTCCTCATCTATCTCATCATTTCACATTCCTTGTGAAGAACATCCTGACCAGATAAAGAAAATGTGAGCCAATTAAAGTAAGTGTGTTTACTGATGGGATACCTTGTGTGATTAAAACCAGAATTTATTTTTTTTTTTAAGCTTCTAAGGTAATCCAGAAAAGCATCCTCAAAACTTTCTGCCTCCAGGAATGAGCAGACACCAACTTTCTGCCCCTAATCATGGGGACCATAACCTTCTCTTAGAAAGTCCCTAGATGCATGCAAGACATCCACACTTATGCACGTGAGGTTTCATTTTTTCAGGATGCCCCTATTGCAGTGACACTCAATAAACGTTTATTGGCAAGGAAAGCCTGTAGTGAGAGGTTTGCCATACATGCCATGACAGCCACATCACAATTACACTACTGCTTTATGGGACCAGCCATCATCATGGTGTAGAGTATACAAGGCCAAGGTATTGTTCGGTCACTGACCTCATGACATCACAAGCAAGGTAGTCCGTGAAATTCTGTCTTGGCTTTCCTACTCTCTGTTCCTGAGGGCCTACTCAAAAGCCATTCTGAAAATACTTGGTTTTTTTGCAAGAATTAAAGGACAGCCTTTCCCAAAGACATAGTGTATAGCTTTAATATGAATGTCAGAGTGACTCAGGTCACCATAAAAAAGGTTACAGCAAATCACATGCTGATGTTGGTGTTCAGCCTACTAAATATCACAAATGTCATAATAAAAATTTAGAAACTCCGCTAGAATAATATTGCAGTTATATTAAAGCAGGAGCCTACTGAAAGTAATACTAAAACACAGTGAATTTTTTTAAAGCATTCCATTTCGTATTGCATTTTATTACACCCTTTTCAGCTTTGTGGAACTTACAGTCAATACCATTTTGGTGTTTTGTCTTTTTTCTAAAGTTTTGTCCTTTTTCTAAAGCTCCATCATGGTTCAGGAATAGCATGGTTCAGGAATAGCGCTCCCCAGTTTAGTGCCCCTGCCAAGGCTCTCACCAGCCAGATGTCGTTCACTCGCTCCCCCCTTCTTTCCTTCCCCTTTCCCACTCCAGGGATGGGGTTGAGATTTGGAGGCACAAAGGTGAAAGTTACTGGTTGAAACAAGAACAATTTGCTGGAAACAGCAATGAGATAAGAAAAGGACCAGTAACAGCACCAAATGACAAAAGGTATAAGATGAAGAAATTATTTATGGGGAAATAAAACAATACTGGATAATTTTGCCTCCCATGATTTCTCCAGAAACCCCCTTACTCACAATCCTGGCAAGTGATGTGATGGTACTGAATAACACTAGGGTCTGGCCACATCCCCTTCCCAGTTACTGTAAAAAATTAACCCAGTCCTGGCCAAAACCAGGACATGCTCACTAAATATGCTGACAAAAATATTATTAACCAGCACAACAGGAGATAAATTGGGTACAACAAGCAGTATTTTAAAAAATGGCTATCATCCTCTAACCAAAATTTTCCATGCCCTTACCAACCCTGCAGCAAATTCAGCAGAGAGGGTGAAGTAGATAGGGATATGCAGGTATTAAGATCTGTGTAAACCATTTCTAAAACTGCTGTAAAATACCATGACTACAGCTATTATTTTGTTGTTTTAGCAGTAACTGAGTGGGAAAGTCATTTCCTAGCAATCAATGAACATAACTCTGCCAGAACAATCAATCAGTGTCCCAGAATTCATTATTTAAGAGGGAAAATGTTTACAAGAAAAATCCTGTAAGTGATTTGGAAGCTAAACTGAGAAAAGAAGTTGCCAAGGGCCATCTTCTCAATGGATATGTATTATCCACTTATGAAGCCGAGGGCTCAGCACCACCTTATACCAGCTGAGATTAGAGACGCATAGGCTGAAAAACTGGTAGGAAAACCTCTCCCTGCCACAGGGACAGTGGTCCATCACAGGCATTTAACCTAACAACCTATAATTTCTCCATGAAATGTGGAATTCACTTGGAGTCATTCACCAAGTTTCTAACATTTTTACATTAGCTCACAAATAAATCTGTATTCCTGTCAAAGTGAATCATATTTCAAAGGCCAGAATTAGGTTTCTTGTTACCAAAACATGAACCTCCCTATCCAGGTAAGTTTCTTATTCTCACAAGGCAGCACTTTGATTCCCAAACAGCCAAAAAAAAAAAAAAAGTAGATGTGAAATAAGGACCCACAGGTGATGGGATATTCCATAATGCCATACTAGAAGTCAAGTAGTGAACTCAGAAGTCAGGTGTTCAGTTCAAGAGTTAGAGGTTGTACAGCCAAGTTAGACACCCTGAACATTTTACATAGGAAGGAAAGACTCTGACATCTCAACCACCAGCACCGGGATACCCTCACAACTGAGAGAAAACATCAGATAAACACAAACCCACCAGACAGATGCACTTTTTCAAAGCTGGGCTTAGGCACCACTGCAAAATAGGGATTTAGAGCCTTAAATTGTGTTTACTTCCTTATCAGCACCTTAGTGGTGCAATACTTTCCCAGGAAGAGAGACCTTACTGTAGGATTCAGAGTACCAAACTGCTCCATTAACGTATTCCACTGTCTTCAGCAGAGACGGGCAGGAGAGTGGAGTCTCTTGTAAGTAGCGTGCACAATCCAGTTTTATAAATGTTCAGTGGAATATTAAAGTGGCTTTCCTGGATCATCTGTCCCTGTTCCTTCATATCACAGGCAGGCACAATGTATAATCTTTCACATATATTCATATAACTTTCATGAATTAAGCAAAATCTATCCTTAACAGAGTATTTTATTCTTAGTCTCTTCTACCACAAGAAAGTTGTAAAACCTTAAACCTTGTACTAACTATACCAAAAACTAAATTCGTGGAAAATTAGGTTATACCTGTTTGTTCTTGTGCCAAGATTGGCCTTTAAGTGAAACATCTAAACTCATTAGGAGATGCTTTTACTCCTGAAATGCTTGTTGAGAGAAACGTATCTTCTCTTAATCCTGGCTATGCTCAAGTGAAAAGTCAAAATCTGTTGTGAGGAGACGTGAATGTCTCCTTCCTTTCTGTGGAACTTATAGTTACTCTCTTTGTAAGACTTTTGGATTTAAAGTCCTTTTATCTTGATAGTATTTTAAACAGGATCCCTCATGCAACCTGCTCAGGACCTTGCACACATCCTACCTGAAGTCCTTCTGTTCGTATGCCCCAAACTCACATTTGCCTTTTTCACAATTTATATCTATTCATGCATTCATCCTGTTATCAAGAGATTTTTTTTTTTCCTTTCCACTATTTCTTTCAGCGGCTAAGTTCCCATTTTTGGTTTGTAATTTCATTAGCTCAACGCAGGTCTCCTATTCTAACCCTGCTTACCAGATATTTCTTCCTGTGTGACAGTCCAGATTCCATGTGCTTCCAACAGCTCTGTGACAGATTTGCTACTGAATTCTAGCAAGATTTGAGGCATTGAGTTTCCACTGACTTCATGCTCCATCTGAACCCATTATGAAGGCTACAAAATCATGACATATTTGAGAATGGTAAAGGGGGCACATACTGCTTATTATTAGTGTTAAGCTCCTTTTGTTCATCCCCTTGTTTTCTGTAGTACCTATAGGAATTTTTTAGTTTTATGACATTTTCGTTTCTGTCTCTTTGCCAATCTGTGGGATTACTGAGCCCACTCCAGCCATTCACAGTTGTGGGGCAAATTGGGGTCACTCATAGAACAGCTACACAGAGGGAAAAAATCACACAAGAAACAATAGAGAGAAAAGTGAATAAAAGGAAAACATGAGTAAAACCTCCATAAGTGGTGCATCATTCCACTGAAAATGGAGCAATATTAATGATATATTTTCTTAATTTCTTGTTGCATGTGCTGGTCTCACTCAAGAGTTTCAATTAAGGCCTATTACCACCTGAGCTGAACGGAAAGAAGAACAGCTTAGCATCCAAAAGCTCTTCACAGTTTAGGACTAAGAGCAAATTAACTTGATACACACGGAAAAACTCTTATACTCCCAAACATGCTGGCTGTGTCCTCACTGGTTTCTGGAGAACAGTCACAGGCCCAGATTATGCCTCACTTTTTCCTGGGTTTGAACTATGCCAATAACTATGCCAGTGACTAAACCACTGCCTGCCAGTCTTTTATCTGCATTTTTTACTGACACACTCTAAGGAATCCATTCTGTTCCTGGCTCTGCTTCATATTCCTGCAAATTCAGGGGCAAATTACTCCAATGCTGATTCTGCTTCATTAAATAATCCCTATGATTTTAGTGGGGATGAGCTCTCCACATCTCAGTTCTCTAGCTGTAAAATGGCAACTGTTGGGAGGAATGGATTAGAAGCGGAAGACTGGCGAGGAGGACTATAAATCACCTGAGTGAACTTGCAGCTGGGAGAAACTCTTGATAAGCCTGTGTGAACAGCAGGTCAGTCATGGAAATAAATTTACTCTGCATTCTACACACAAGTTTGTGGTTGTCCCAGATGTCTGTCTGTGTCGACTCACACAACAACAAAAATTCTAATGTTTGAGATGAAAAAAAGATATTAGAAAACCTTTAAAACATAAGATGCTCCTTTTTCTAGGGGGCAGGAAGAAACGTGAATTTCTTTGTTCTGCATTTCAAATGCTTTTTCTAAATGAGTCATGAACACTTCAGCGTTAAAGATTCCTTTCTGGTATACCTGTGAGCATAAGAACAACTTACACATAAGTCAGTGAGTAAATCTGTATCACATTTGTTTCTTTTTGCTTTTTGTCCTACTCTATTCAATTCCTATTTATGAGGATCTTATTTTTCACCTGACTCAAAAAAGTAATTTCCACTATGAAATGCAGATAGGAGGTGACACTCATCCTTGTGTTAGCTCTGTTTTTCATTTGCAGGTACTGACCATCTGTCCAAACAGGCTGGAGTAAGAATATAGAATGGAAACTTGCAAATTGAAGTAATCTCAATGTCAAAATGTAATCAAATTTTGAACAGTCAGGAATATTGTAAAGCAGTAAAAATTTTTTTAGATATTGTACTCAACAGACTAGTCTTTTACAAAGCAGTGTGGTGCCTGGATGAGCACATCTCTGAGATTCACTTCCTCCCCCAACTGTTTGCACATTTGGCAACCAATAAGCCATGTCAGATAGAACTTTGAGTAACTGAGGCTTTTTCTTATAGCATGCAATTCCAGAATGCCCAGAGGTTTTATTTTTTTTTAAAAAAGAAAGTAACAAAACTGAGAAAAAGATGTTTTCAAAATAAAAAATAGAAAAGAAAAAAAGGAAGGAAAAGAAAAAAAAGAAAATTTCAGTACCTGAGGAAAAGTCAGACTTCATATACTACTTTTTCCCCACTGTCTGTACCCTCACAGGTGGGTGGGCCTCCTCCTACACTTGGTTGCAGCCAGTAAAGTGCATCTGGCAGCAAACTCTAATCAGTCCACATTGGTACTAAGAGATTCTCTGTGACCACATGTGTATCCTGGTTGCTTACTCCCCATTTTTGGCTGGGCTCTGGTTGCGCCTACATCAGCTCCACCCTGTTATCCTCTTCCCCACTCATGACATATCCTCTGAAATCTGCTCAGCCTCAGAAGCTCCCTCAGGCATGGCACAATCACCCCTCCAAAAGTCTCTTCTTGGCCCAGACACTTAAAGGAAGCTGTACATTTTTGGGAGGAAATAAGCACGATCAATCTGTTATGGACACAAGGCTATGTTTTACCTTTCCTCAACAGTGAGTAGTTGTGCCTGTGCTGTTTCATCTGCACCCACAGTGGTGCTACAAATAAATATCACAGAATGTCACAGAATACTCTGAGTTGGAAGGGACCAACAGGGATCTTCAAGTCCAGCTCTTAAGCGAATGGCTCATATGGGCATTGAACTCGCAACCTTGGTGATATGAGCACCAAGCTCTAACCAATTGAGCTAAAAAATTTCTTTAACCAGCCCAGAAATCAGCTGATGGGATGGTTTGTGCTGGGATTTCTGCAGAGAACATGCAAAAGTCCAAAACTGTTCTTTGGAGTGATGAAATTCTGAGATCCTCATCCACCTAATTCCCTAAGCAAAGAAGGAGAGCTCCTCAGCCCTGACATATCCTCCAAGCTGCCCTTTGATATTACCCCAGCCCTTGCCAAAGGTTTTTTCCAGCCTGCCTCCAAGCTGCCCACAAAGCTGCTGTGGTGACTTACAGCCCCAGGACCCCACTAAACAGCAGAAGGGAAGAAATTCCTTCAGAGGACAATGCCCAGAGGGAATATGACTTACACGCACAAATTGCTTGTTGGAGGATATTTTCTCACTCCATCGACTATGTGAGGAGCCTGGGGAGATCAGTTTTCTGGCTCACATTCTGCATTTAGATGCTTGAAGTTCAGTAATATAATTCACAGGATTGCTAAGCATATATAACTTTATAGGTTTGCAACAGATAAGAAATATAACTGCATTTTGATGCCTCTGATAAAATGTTGGAGGCAGAGGGAGGCCCTAATCACTCATCAAGTACATTCATCACCAAAACTAGACTTTTATTTAATCAGGAAATTTTATTACATTTTCTATTTTGGTTTTAGCAACCCATAAAAGCCCTTGTACCGATAAAGGAATTAGTGCAGACCGTGGGTTTGTGTCTGCTGTAGACCAGCAGGACAATTTCTGGAGCTGTGTATAGAATCACAAAAAATTATTTGCACATGTCTTTGCAAGAAGCCAGATTGTCCCAAGGACCTTGGGGAATGCCTTTACAGAGATTGAATGGACAGACAGCTATCAAATGTTTTCAATCCACTGCTTTATTGGTGCAGTCCTACAGCACTGACCACAGAGTAGGGCATCAAAATCTCCTCAGGAAAAGAAGGAAATTGAGTCCTCCTATACCCAAATGCAAATTCTCACCTATCAGTCAGATCAAACATCCTTCTCCTTCTCTGCTCTGGAAAGGCTTCAGCTGCCTGTGAAAATTAAAACTACTTTGCTTTCTCAAGCTGCTGCCCAGTGCACCAGTGCCCAAAGTGCTGTGTGTCCTAGATGGGTGGCACTCAGGGGCAAAGGAGCCGTTTCAGCACTTAAAGCTAATTCCCACTTGACAGGAGTGGAGGGCAGAAAGAAAAGGCTCTGACAGCTCCCAATCAAGTACAAACCATAAAAGAATTTCCCTGCATACTCAGTTCTTCATAAGTTAGCTAATAAAGATGGTGAGCACTATGTTGTCAGCAAAAGTGATTATTTTCAGCTACCCGACACAAAAAAATACATGTGTTTCTGCTCAGCCACAGAAGTCTTTAACAAGATGATGGCTTGTTTCCACCTTCTTTTTTTTTTTCACACCTCAATGCTATAATTCCACAAAGACCTTATGACAATCGAGGTGTGTTTTGCAGTGACTAGAGTCGTTGCATAATTGTGAACAAAATGGCACATATTCCTTTTATCTCGTATCTCTAATCTGAGTAGACCAAGTGAGTCACAGAGACAAGGATACATGCTAACATCCTAGAAAAAAAGTTATAATTTTAGATATGATAAAAAAGAAATGGATGACTCTGAGTGTTACATAACATGGACCTTTATATCCTCCTGTGTCCCAGATACAGGTACACACTTAAAATACCATAAGTTCCCCAACAACAGACCAGGTTAAAGGAGCTGCCACCCTCTGTCCCAGACATGTGGTCCCACAAAAAAAAAGTATAAAGATATCAGGGAAGCCTAGTGTACATGCTGGCTCTCAGTGAAATAAACAACTGGCAGGAGGGAGCAGACAGCAAACACACTGAATACTTCATTACCCATTTAAATTCTTTTGTTCCCTAAGGGAGTTAGTGGAGCAAAAGAACTCTTACACTCTCTAATCCAGTCCTCAAATTTACAACCATTTTGAGATAAGAAAGGCAATTTGCAGGGTGCTCATGGTAACTGGCTCACATCTCCCAGTGGCTTTACACACTTGGCCAGTGTACTTCTGGGGAAGGCAGGAACCCCATGGCACAAGGATCTGCCTTCATTAGTGTCATGTCTCCAAGGATGGGGTCACCAGGAACCACACAGGGCACTTGAAATGGCCACATTGGACAATTGAAGCCAAATAAATAGTGCTAAACAGAAAGAAAAAAGATCCAGCTTCTCCTTGCATAACTGAAGGAATAACTTCCCAAGGACCTGTATTTCAACCCCAAGCAGAGGGCTTTGCTTCCCTTCAGTCTATCCTCTGTGCCAGCCCATGGCTTCTCTTGTTCTGGAAAGCTGCTCTAAGCATTTTGACGCCTCAGTTAACAAACACAGCCTGCCAGCAGAATAACTGATGGTCTGCTGCTACTATATTCAGTGAAGTTTCTCAAGAAAAAAATAATCCATTCTCCAGTCATCAGCCACCCAGGGGATGCGAGTGTGCAGAGGCTGGTCCTGTCCCTACCCTTCTCTTCCCTCAGGGAAGCACTGGAGAGATTAAAACTGCAGATGTATCCCATCCCAGGGGAAAACAAATGTTCACCAGTCTTCTCCAAACGGTCCTTCTTCAACCTGGGGGATATTCAGCTGGTAGGAGATGGTATTCCTAATTCTCTACAACAAATAAACAGGAATCCCCAGATGCACCTATTTCCAAGAGTGTCTGCTCCTACAAAAGGGAATCCAACTCTCAAAAGGCTGTGCCAGAAGTAGGGATGCTGACTGGGTAGGAATGGACTTCATGGGCAGAAGGCAAGCAGGGAACAAAGACATGTGGGAGTGCATTCATGGGTTTCCCCAAGAAGGTCTTGTGAGAAAAGGAAAAATAATAATAATATTGATAAGGAAGCAAAACAAATAAAACTAACAGAAAGGAATGTGGTAAATGTGAGAAAGATGCTGTACAAACATCCAGTCTGTGGGTGGGGTGTCAAGAGTCCAGGGGAAAATACACAAGAGGTTTTGTGGGAGGGTGGGGACTCGGAGCCTCTGAGGACATCTGCAAGCCAAGCTTAGCAGCTGGGAATGCCTGTTAGGACTGAGAGAGAAACAGCAATGCTATGTCTCCCCTGATCATGAAATAAGGGGTGAAAGGACCCAAACTACAACATTTTGAAGATCAAAATTAAGATGTATACATCTGACTGTACAGCAGTGAAGTAAATACCTGTGATACACTAAATGTTTGAGGACAGGATTATTCCACTTAAAACAGAGCTCTATTCCCTGACTTTGGATTTAATCGAGATAAGCCCTCTGATGAGGTAGAGATGTTCCTCTTTCCTGGTTTTATTGCCAACTATTTTGCCTTACTTTAAATAAGAAGAGAATGTAACAATTGACATTTTATGGACTCTCCAGGGAATGCCCTTGTCAGAACAGAATTTACTGCAAGCATTCTTAGCTTCCACAGGCCAGAAATATTTATTAGATCAGTATGGATGAGAGAATTTTCAATTTATCACCAGGGTATAAAAATTTTGTCTGTAAAAAAGGCAAATTGGGTATTTGCTCTGGAGAGAAACATTCATAAATCAATCAGTATAATGCAGAACGCAATGTGAAGCAAGAGGCTCAAGAAAAAAA
This sequence comes from Pardalotus punctatus, assembly GCA_013400915.1. Taxonomy (NCBI): domain Eukaryota; kingdom Metazoa; phylum Chordata; class Aves; order Passeriformes; family Pardalotidae; genus Pardalotus; species Pardalotus punctatus. Next base: position 316,852 of record VZTX01026207.1, on the reverse strand, counting down.
AAGAAATTAAGATAAGAATTTCAGAAAATTTAAATATAAATAGTAATTTTGATTATGAAGTTTAAAATCTAATTACTCCTTTAGCATAAAAAGTGGGGGTGGTGTCAGGAGGGGGGAATTTTTAAGACTCGAAGGGGCCACTGGTTTTCAGGAGAAGCGACCAGCAGTAACGAAGTGGGAGAACAGAAAGTTCAGCTTTACTCCTGGAGATCTGCTTACTTGATGTTAATATGAAGTGTAAAGAAATGTCATAGAGGCTGGTTTTTTGCAAAATTCTATTATTCCTCATAATTTAAAAACAAGCAAAATGGTCTTTAAGATGTTTGTTTAGGGTTGACATTTGAAAGCAGGATTTATTATTTATATGGTTCTTGAGACAGCTTGTCCTTTAGCTATACTTGAGGGATATGGCTTCAAAATGTAAGTCATGGTTAAATAAGATTGCTGTGGAAAAGAAAGAGATAAGACAGGAGATAATTCAGGCTCTTCAAGAGCAATTCTTGGTCATGGTATGAGCTTGAAAACAGTGTGACTTTAAAACATCAACAAGAAGGAGCTCCATGCCTTTTGGTACTATCCATCTTTTACATCTGTGCCACTGCCTTTAACTGGCACTGAGGGTATTTATCAATTTTCAAGCTAAGTCCTCTAAGTTACTAGCCACTTGTCACATGAAAACATCAAGCCATAATTTAATACTTACTGTGAGCCAGCAAAACCCTGTGAATTTCTTTCAAGATGACTTTCAAATTTCTATTCCAATTTTGTAAAAAATTTTACCATGTTTCCTCAGAAAAACAAGTATAATGGATTTTTCCCAGTTTGCTTGTAGATGGCAAAGCTGCTGGATTTACTTTCCAGTCAGTGCCTCCTAAGGCTTTACATTGAAGGCAGGATTATACTGAAATCAGTGGAAATGCTGTTTGAACAAGGACTAGAGGAGTAGGCTGCACATTGGGTTAATTTAAGGGACTCTTCTTCCAAAGAGACAAATTGATAGGCTCCATGAATATCAGTGTTAGTTTGTCAAACCATTTGTAAAATTAGCAAATTGTCTCAGGCCAATTTAAACAATGTGCATCACTGGCATATGTGATTGTAAGCAATATTTTATCCACCTTGCCTGATCATGGGATCCCATGTATCCCATATTGTATCCCCACCTTAAAGGGAAGGAGCTGGGAATTTAGGCCACTTAGGTCTTAAAAACCAAAGTCTCCCTATCACCTCATGGTACAGATCATTAGTCTGGCTAATTAACCAGCCAGTAGTTCCCAGTCTATTGAAATGCCATTGCTTCAGACCACGTTTTCCATTCCTGAGGACAGCCCACCGCTGATAGAAGCAAATCTATGAGGTATCATTGCTTGAACACGGGAAGGAAAGGCTTTGCAGAAACGAGACAAGAGCACACATTTGTGAATATGATGAAGGCCAGAACAAATGGCATCACACACACCTTTTACACACATGCTATAAATTTGTTCCACAGATTCCTCACTTCCCACAATTATGTCCCTTTAAAGACTGTTGATGTGATTTGCATTAGGCCAAGGCTCACATAAATTCATTTACGGCAGTTCACTCATGGATTATTAATAAAGTGTAGTGTCTCTGTTGCTTGGAATTGAGCATAACAGAAGAAAAAGAAGGAATAATTCCACAATATTTGTCTTTTGGTAACTTTTTCACAAAGTATTAATCTTCATTTGGAGCAGTGGGATCAGTGTTCAAAAAGTCACGTGCTCTAAGTACTAATTCATTCCAAGACTTCATAATCTTCTCTAGTATATTCCCAAAGGAGAAAAAGCTGCCTTAAACAGATTATTCCTTCTGTTTTTCCCAAGGATTTAGGACAAATTCTTCACAAGTACCAAATCATTCAGCAGTGTCATAACCCTCCTGCTCTGCAAGGTGTTTGTGGCTGGTAGAATTCCACCATGAAGGTCACACATTGGTTTGTTTTGAGATCCACAGGGATGACTTCAAATGATGGAATATAAGAGAACATACATTCATAATGAATGCTGTTACAGGGATATAATTTTTATAAGCTTCAGACTGATTCCACTCTCCTAAGGCATGGCTGACTGTCCTGTTCTCAAAGGCACTGCATAACACAAATAAAGGGGTCTGGTTTTCAGGCATCAGTGGTCACATACATTTTTATGAATGATCTTTGCAACTCTGGTGTGAGTTTTTTGGGTTGCAATTCAGCAGCATCACTGTTAGGCCCCGGGAAACTACATTCTGCAACAGGGACTGGGGCCTCACTCCGGATCTCTGGCCAGCCAGGAGAGCTACAGGAGCTGGGCTACAGGAGCTGCATGCTTTCTGCTGCTCAGCATGGTGTTTGGCATAGGTCTCACCCCTGTAGTCATCTTCCATCCACACAGCCATGACTGCTTACTCTGAATACTGATGTTGGGGTCCTGGGTTCTCATTTCAGGGTGACTGTCCAATACCCAAGGTTTACACTTTAAGACAGAACTCCTGGCTTTGGCCTGCACCCACTGTTCCCTCCTGTTTTCCATGGTGTTTTGACTGCTGAGACTTTGATCATTCATCTTTCCCACAGCCACTAATTTAAAAAGAACTTTGATTTTTCTGACTTCAAACCCTGGCTCGTATTCTTACAATAGCTGACTGCCATCCTCATCCCTGAGTCCAGCCTAGCACTAGTTACTGGGTGGGACTTGCCTCTGTCTCTGGTGTGTTCCTAGTGGCTGCAGAACATCCTGCATTGTCCTGACTGTTAAGGGTTTTGTTTACTTAAAGCATGACAAGGAACAGTGTAAGCCAACTTTCAGGTATTTAAATATTAAGAACAAGAGCCCAAGCATGAGAATCCTGAGAGCCTTTCTGACTAATGGTAGCGTTATTCTTTTGCTCAGTGATTCAGCTCTTTCTACCGCTAGTATTTTCCTTTTGATTGGTTTTAAAGGACATTTGGTCTGAGAAACAGCAGATGCCAATGCTCCCTGAGTGCTGCCTTGTATATCCCTGTGGGCCAACCTTATCAGCACTCTAATCAACCTGTGAAAGCAGCTCTACCCTCAGTCCTCCTCCTTCTCGTGACTTACCAATAGGCAAGCCTTCCTTTCAAACTAGTCTTTCCTCTATTATTAAAGTGTTTTGTTATTTTCAGCATGTCTAGAAGCAAAGAAGTTAAGTCTCTTCTGACTCATTTGTGTCTGCAAAGTAGATGTGTGTACCTGAGATTGCATATACACCTTTTCTGTGTTCTGATAAACAGGTTCTTCCAAACCTGGATATACATCTAAGGATTAAAACTCTGGAACTTTAACTGTACTCATGTGTACTCTGTAACATCTAACACTAAGATGGATGAAGATTGCCTGAAGAAAAAAAAAATTAATGAACTAATGTCAGATTCCTCACAAGCAGTAAACCTCACTTTTGAAAATACATATACTCACCTCCACCAACTTGACACTTATAAGTTCATGGTCGCTGTCTAAAGACCTTCATGCTCTCTGTTGCCAGAAACATCTGGGGATGTGAATATGGCCCACCCAGATTATGCATTTAACTAGTGGCAAAACATGTTATGGCTAACTGAGACCACAGGTGCAAGGGATTTTCCTGCAAAACCCACAGCATAAGTGCAGAGGTCAATATCAGGACACATGTGAACTGAGTCTACTGTTAGCCTGTGCAGACAGACTTATGGAAAGAATATTCCTTGTCCAGGATGGAAAGAGAAGCTACTGCCAGCTGTGGTCATTTGTTTTAGAGACCTGTCTGACACCTAAAGATTTGCCAACAGAATTTAGCCTTCTGTGAAGAACTCTTCCATGAATGCAGAGCATCTGCCTCTTCTTGTGCTAAAGCAAGTGGATGCACTTCTTTTGGAGCATATTCACAACGTGATCAAAAATGCTGGAAAAACTGAGGAACGATAGGAAACGAAATAATGCAAAACACCTCTGAAGTATGAGGTTTGCCATCCTAATATCTATGAAAGCTGTTATCCGTGTAGAATGATTGTAAAAGACAACGGACAGAGGTTTTGAACAAAGTGTGACTGCATATCTATCAGAAAGGGGGAACAGAAATTAGATGGGGGAAAGTATCTTTCACAAAGTCTGTTTACATGGCTAAATGTCCTGTTGAAAGCCACTCCAAAATCTCTTACATCACTCGTTTCCTCTGGCCTGAACAGAATACACATTCACTATACGTATCCTGCTTCACCATTTAAAATAATTTCTTATCTTTAACTTTGGAAGGTTGATTCTATTAATCAGAACAAAGGAGAGTGTGACAGCTAGAAGGGGAACTAGTGGAAAGCTGGGAATATTTATTGCTGCCTTTTGGGGCTCAGGGTATCTGAGTCTTATTCAATATTTTGACACATTGAACACTAAGCAATTTTTTTATCATCATCACTCAGCTCTGATACATAAATACAGGCATCTATTAATTATACTGGCAGATAATATATATGAAAATGTCTACTTAGCTTCCTCTTATGAGAAAATGCATTATACTCATCAGGGCTGCCCCAAGGGCATGAGTGACTCGTCCTTGCGAAGACATGCTTGGCCCTCCAATTAAAATCCGGAGCAAAAAGCATCCACCTTTATCATGAGACGGCTACTTCTGACAGGCATCAAAAAGTACCTTTCCTTAGCCTCAGGGTATAGGAGCCAAAACATGTCAAGAACTAAAACACTGTAATGAGAGTGGGTTTTCACTGCTTATTAAGATATTTCCTGCATAGTAAATGTAGATGTTACTTGATATGCAGCAGGCAGAGCCAGGATTGTCTCTTAAGAAGGAATATAAAAATGGCAGCACAGTAGCAAACACCCTTCTTTCCAAGCCCACAGGTCCAATATATCAGGAGCAAACAGGGATATACTTGAATTACAACCTGATGCCCAGCTATAAAATAATGCCTTGGAATTGGGGGGGATCCATTAGACTTCCCTAAGATGTAACTGGTGAACCAAAACCAACTTCATGGGCATGAAGTTATCCTTGTTTATTTTTTTTCTGACCACCTGCTAGCTACAGCTTTTTCAAACTGGGGAATCTGACCCAGAATAAGACTCATCTCATGGCCTGAAACTGAGGTCTCTGACTGATTATTGCTACCAGAGTTAAGAAGTTAGACTGATGTAACAAGCTGACCCACAGCAGCTCATTGATTTCTGTGTTCTTGCAATTACCATTCACTCTGCTGTGCATTAAACTGCGCCACAGTGAGCTACCTGGCATTTTCCCACGTGAGGCACTCACATGGAAGGTGAGACATAGTAACTACTCATCTAACCGGGAGTTGAACCTATTTCTGAGCCTGAAGAGCCCCAAATCAGATCCCTCAGTGGTTTAAATCAGCATGTGCTGACTGGCTTCATTCAAGCTTGGCCAGGTTCTGGTTGTATCCTTTTTTTTTTCTATGAGGACTCCTCTAGGACTTCCTAAAGTCAATTCCAGCTTAAAGTAGATCATGGTTTCATTTTGGAAAAAATCTTCAAAGTCTGGCTCCCCCCCCAAAAAAAAAACAAACACAAAAATGCAGCAGTAAAAAGGAGCTCATCCATGCCTAACTGTTCTAGTGCTTAATATAGTCTTATTATTAATTTTTAATGTAATTTCTCAAGAGTCAAAATTGAAATTCAGGTTCTGGATCTCAGAGTAACACATTCTGCTAGTCTGGTGGTCATCTGTTACCATTTTTTTCCTGAGCAACTACTTTTCAGAGTACGGAATTCACAATTTTTTCATATTCTGTCCTCAATGTGATTTTCAAAGGGAAACAATATGAAATATGCAAGGACAAAATGCGTTTTTCAAGGGTTCACAAACGAATTTTGAAAGTGAATTCTTTCTGCAAGAGTCTGCAATAATCTGGGTATCAGATTACAAAAGAAACCTATCAACAGGTGAGTCTGGTTGATCAATTATGCTGCATACTAAATATTTTTTATGGTAAATAGAACTTTTGAATTGGTGGTACAACTCGGAATAAACTTTTCAAAGTCAAATGCTACCTGGTTTTACTGTCTTAATAAGAGAAGAGATGATAAGCAGCAATGATATCAATAATAAATATTCACAAAATTGAGATGCAGAACCTGAGTGCAGAACAAGATACAGCATGCCTCAATACACATATCTGTAGAAATCTAGTCAAGATTGATCTTATAACTCAGAGCCTGAGTGTCTCATGTGGACTGTAGGCAGGAAAATGGCAACAAGCTGTCACTTCTTGTAATCCTGGGCAAAGAGAAGAGAATGAATGATTGAAGTCCCCTTGCTCAACAAGGAACCAAAGAAAATGTCAAAATAGCAGTGCAGAAGATATCTTTGAAAAGAAAACAAACTTTAACTGTCCCTGAAGTCACCACTGTTTTGTGTACAGCATGAAATATTTAGATGCTGAAGAATTGAAAAATTAATTCTGATGGAGCTCATTGTTGACTCAGTTGTCCTAAGAAATTCATCCTCATATCTTCCACAAGTACTTGCCTACAACCAGGACAACACTTGCTGTAGACATCATCTCTTTCTATCCTTCATGTATTTATACAACCATGAAACAGGAGCCATGTCTGTGCCTCCCTGACTCTATATCACAAGATGTAGAACACCATGAGCATGCCTACATGGGACTTCTGGAAGTTCCCTGGAGTTTTAAGAAGAGAGAAATAGAGAGACAGAGATGATCTTTTTGCACTACTAAAGATTCCCAGAAATTAGATCAGTAAGTTTTACTCTATACCCTTGTGTTTATACATCTCCCATTTGATCACTGTCAGAGAATAAGAACTGAATATAGGAGGAGGTCATGCGACCCATAGTGATTTAATGACTTTTCTTCAAATTTTGGCTTCTCCAAAAATGATCATTTCTCTGTTTTGCTAAGACCTCAGTTTGGCACCCAATCAATTGCGCACATTTCCCTGGTTCAGGAAGACTGGCCATGGGCAAAGCAGCAAAACATTGTCCAACAACAGCCAGTGGGGCACTCAGCCAAATTTACCATCTCCCCTTTCTTTCTGCATGCTTCATGTTGTATATATTTGTCACACGTCACCAAAAAATTGTGTATGGATGGGTGGATGTACATGTGTGTATATACACACACTTTTCCCCACCTCTCCCTTTTCATCCTGTACAACAATTCCCATCCAGATCAAGTGCCTAACAAGCACATTCTTGCTGTTGGGGTCTAATCAGTGTATTTGTCATTATGACCAAGTCCAGCTCGATTTGGCAGAATTAGAGGCTTCTGTCAACTGCTAGCAGTCTCTCAGTATTTGATGTAGCCAGCAGTATCTATCAGTCCCCACCTCAGCACAGGTTTACTACAATAGCTGACAGCTTCTTTCACTAGTTGTCACTCACAAATTTGCTGAGCCTGCCCCAGGCCTGCCTCATTACCTATATTTTCAAACAATAACATCTCATACAAAATGCAAGCAAAGCCATCTCACTCTGCAGAGGGTGTCAGCTTTCAGCATTCATTTGTTATGTACACAGAGAAATTACTTTCCGTGGTCTCCCACATAACCTTTCACTGAGAGAAGCTTCTCATAGCCCCCCAAACCTGCTCAGGCTGAATTCCTCCAAAATCTGCTATGGTTAGACATCCTGGGACTCTGTTGTCTGAGTGACAAGTGCCCTCATCTCCCTGCTGCTTTCCTCTCCTCCCAGCTTCATGCCTCCAGGCTCATACTGAGCTTTCTGTAGTCGCCAAGGTGCCAGCTGGAGTCTCACATTTGAAAATGCAAAGAAGGGACACTCTCAGGCTCTATTTGTTATTTTTTTTCATTGAATTTACATCTTTGACCAATAATAATAAATATCTCCAAGTGGATTCTAAGTAAAGAAATTATACACACCAACAACAATTTTGTTAAAACACGTGGAACCTTGCCAGACTCAGGAAGATCTGTAGCGCTTGGCAGCAGACTGAAATATATAACTGCAACCAGGGAAATATTGTGAGTTTACTATCCTCAAAAAGTTTACTGTCCTGGAAAATTGTTATTGTACAAAACACATGCCAAGTTAATATTGTAATGGATTTTATGGCTTGGAACAGCAGTTAGCTAGTGGTTGTAGCCAGAGGACTATATCCTCAGATGGTGTAAAATAAGTGAATGTGGAGGAAATCACAGATTTATCAGGAACAGATTTTTAAATGTGGTACAGCTGGCCTGAGAATAAGCCTGTGGTTGCAAACCTTCTTTTACGAAAATTGACTCAGTGATTTTGTGTAACTGTGAACATAAGAAATGTATAATATCTAATAAATTTAGGGGAAGAGAGATGTGTAAAATCTTGAAGACAGATGTATTAAATCTAATAAAGAAATCTAAGAAATTTTTCTAATAATATAAATTACAATTATTCCTTGCTGATGCACATAGAACTATTGTGCTATGGTTATGCTCACCAGAACCCACTCAGAAAAGCCTTTGTAGCTCCTACCTGCTTCTTGCAGAGATATTGGAGAATGTAAGAACACGGCTGGAGTGGAGAGAGAAGGGCAGGCACCAAGCACTTGCAGAATGTCTTCACCTTGTTTTGCTCAGGTCTTTTTCTTTGCAGTTCTTTAGCCTGTCTTCCACTTGCAGGTCTGTTACCTTTCACCAAAGCTGCTCCAGTATTTTAACCCATTCTCCTGCTGTTGTTTTCCTGCTGTTATTCTCATGGTGTTGCACCTTCAAACCCTGACATTATTCTTATCTCTGATTTCTCATGGGAAGCAACAGTCACAAGAGTAAGAATGACTCTTTCCTTCTCCTTGCTCTTCCCCACACTTTCTTCTATACCTTGAAGTTTACATCAAATGAAAAGCACAAATTAGTCGATAACATAGTGATAACAGATGTTTGAATCTCCAGTTAGACTTTCATACCCAAACTCACTGTGAAACACATGGGCTCCTTCAGAGCAAATTGTTTTGAGCAGGAGTATCCAGAAAGGAGTTTGAACAGGTTACAATGAAAGGCAAATGGTCACTATTGAGAAATATGGTGGAAAATTATCATCATTAGCATCACCTGGAGAGGATCACCAGAAGATACCTTCATTGGAGACTCTGCTGCACCTCTTCTTGGCCATCCATGGGTGAAAGCTTTTGCTTTCCCTGTTCTCTTTCTTTCTCTCCTTTATATTTTTCCCAACAGTAATGTTAGACAAGGTATGTGCCACCACCTACAAACTCCATGAACTGAACTTTAAACATTTAAGTCTGTCTCAGCATGTTTAGTGTGAAAACAACATCATTGTTTAGACAACATATGACCCATGTTACCTCTTACCTAGGGCTGAAAAAACTGCCTTTCGTGCCAGGCTTGACCCTGAATTAGCATGCAACTTTTTGTAAGTTATTCCAGCCTAAGTGCAATTTCCCATGGCCACAAGGTGGATGTATCAACCAAGCCAGGAGTTCTATCCCATCTCATCATCAGAGAAACTCACAGTACAAACCAGCCATGGCCTAGGTGGACTTCAATCTCCCTCTACAAACACCTCTATCTTGGTGTGTATAAACTGTCCCCTGGGTTCTTCTTTAGCTTTATCTAATACAGAGGCAATCTGGAATTTGCTTTCCTAGTTAAAGCTTAAAGTATCTGCATGTAGGAGTCCATGCTTTATTTCCCCCATATCTCATTTCCACAGCTGAAAGCACCCTGTGGTGTGGACTCTGTATGCCACCACAACGGTGGAAAGCTTTTTCCAGAGTCCTATGTGCAATTATGGCACAAATTCCATCAGTGAACTCAGTGATAGCATATCTGGACACGACAGCTCTGTCTATATTTTTAAGTTAAACAGCTACAAGGAAATCTCCTGAGCAGTGGAAATTAATTGTTTGCACTTTAAATTTGCACTATTAAATTATTCCAGTGCAGTTTGGCCATGTCAGATGGCTTTGGCCCTCTCCAAAGTACTCTCTGGAAGAGCCTGAGAGCTAGAATTGGCCAGGGACAGTCACAGCAGGCAGTTCATGTGCAACCTCTCTTTTGGAGGGTCAGGGAGTTTAATAACTCTCTTGGGACAATTCTGTAGCAGCCAGTCCCACTGCTACTGGGTGAGAACAACCCTGGGGAACTAAATGACTGTATGTTGTCCAACTAATTGTGCTTATACAACACATTTAATCCCAAGAGATACCATTCCCCATTCCAAATGGTAAAACCACTTTCAGAAAGATCATTAATGCTTTTAAAAATCTGCCCAATATTATTAGTTTGAAATGTCAAAGCCTTCCTGCTTACAGGGAGATTTCAAAATCTATATTTAGTCTCTTTTCCAGATGTGGTTTGAGCTCTCAAACCCCTGGTTGTTAACCACCTGTAGCCCTCACATGCTGGACTCTGAAAGAGCTCAACCCTTGTGAAAAAGAGGACACTTTAATCAGCTCCTGAATAAGGGAGCTAAAGCAGAAGAGACCAAATCCCTTCAATTTTCTAAGCATGGTAATGAAGGAACTCTTCTTCTAAGCAATGATGAGACATGAAGGCAAACCTAACCACTGTGTATTCAGAATGGGTGCTCATCCACTGAGGTTGATTAGCTTTTTTCGCATGTAAATACAAAAATGAAACTTTGCATTCTCATTACTGAAGGAACAATGAAGTAGTGAAAAGAAGCAAAAATTTTGTATAATCTATTCTTCCCTCTGGCTTTGGAATAATCTGAAATAGCTAGAAATTATATGCTTGTATGACTTTTCAATACCATGCAAGGCTGATCAAATGAGTTCATCCAACAGAAAGATAGAAATATAAAATGATTTAGGTTGGAAAAGATCTCCAAGATCATCGAGTGCAACCATTAATCCAGCACTGTCAAGTCCACCACCAAACCATGTCCTTAATCACCAACCTTCACTTCCTGTAAACACCTCCAGGGATGGTAACTCCACCACTTCCCTTGGACAGCCTGTTCCAGGTTGAAACTTTGACAGCCTTTGCAGGGAAAAAATTTTTCTGAGTGTCCCATCTAAATCTCCTCTGACACAACTTGAGGCCATTTCCTCTTGTCCTATTTCTTGTTACTTGTGATAAGAAACCTCCTCCCACCTCAATACCTCTTCCTTTCAGGTAGTTGTAGAGAGTGAGAGCAAATCACCACAGACCCAGGACAAATTTTCCTAAATAAGCTTGAAAACTTCAAAATGAACATGACTGCAAAGAAATTAAAGGAATCAAACAGAAGCGTTAGCCTTCAGAGGAATCAGGGCTTTCACGACGCCAGAAAAGGCTCAGGCAACAAACACTGAATGGAAAATCAGTGCAGGAAAGGTTCAAAGACTGTTCAGCAGTGTGCATTGCAGGGCAGCTGAAAACATCCAAAGCCACAAGTAACCATGTGGGTAAGCTGTGTGCTATGGACTGCACTTGAACTGAGTTTCCCTTTTTTTCTCTATTTATTTGCTCAGACTCCGAATAGCACCATAACCATCTCTAGTTTCCTCTCCAACAACAATGAGCTTTAGTTGTGTTTAGAACAATGAAGAATATGCATGTCATATTCAGCTTTCAATTCTTTAGCTAAGCATCAGAATCTGGGAATGGACCAGCAAAGGAAATACACAAATACACACATATATAATACAAACAACACCATTTTTCTACTGTCTCTGCTTTAATGTCCTCCAAGAGATTCTTGTATTCCTATTCACACAGACTAGTACCTTTCTCTTCAAGCAGCCTCACTGATTTTAAGGTGCTGTGAGGGAGAGTCAAACTTTATTCAATATATGTAAGAGACCCTTGTGGGCACATTGGAAGAACAGGATTTTCACAAAACAAGTGAAGGAGGAAGATGTTTAATGCAAAACACTTAGTCAGTTCTCATCTGAAACTTGAGGAGCATTTCAATAAATGTTTAGCAACAGTTTTTGTCCTTCTCTTGTATCTATTAAAATGAAAGCCCAGGCTCAACAAATATATTCCAAGGAATATTAGAAGATAAAGAACATTGGGTTTTTAATGTTTGTTCGGGTTTTTTTTGAGGGGGGGGGGAATTCTTTTGGGGTCCTTTGTAGGGGTTTTTCAAAGTTAATCTCAGTAAAGATTTTTAACATTGTATATAAAATTATTCTTAATATTTTGTTTTTGTGGACTAAAGATTTAATTCACTGCAAGACTCTATTGCAGCTGCCATTAAAAAATCTTAAGGGTTAGATACATCTTTAACTATATTTCTTGCCCTCCCACTTCAGAACTAAATTTGATCCTAAACTGAATTTTATCTATGATAATATTAGAATTATTACCTGCTATCAGGGACATTAAATAGCAGTAGATTTGTAAATGAGCCATATTTTCTTAGTTAATGTTCAACCTAAATCCTAATGACATCCTAAAATTTATATTAATTCTCTGTTTTATTTTGGCTATCCTTGGTTTATGGGCCTGATCTTCTTGATCTTGAAGCATCCTGTAAGACTGTTTAGCTAAATGTACAACTAACATTCAGCTGAATGTTATTATAACACTGTGTTATAAAGCCCTGTGCAAATCCTTGCCTTTTTGAAACATCTTGCAATGCAATTGGCTTCTTTGGTTGTTCACTGACATATTAGAGTTATGAAGCTCAACCATGGCACATTAACCATTGAGTTTTCTTCAATTTTACTTCACAGAGTTGAGCATATTAGAGAAGGACTGAGGGCAAAGAATTGAATGCACTGTAGTGCCACACTGACAGGAAAAGTCATCCATCAGTACAGGGTTTTTTCCTCTTTTTAATTTGATGAAACCTGAATTGCTGTCAGTTCTGCAGCCTTTCTGTGAGTAGGACTCTCCTGATCAACAGATGTGGATATTGAATGATTCCAAGATTATACCAACCAAACAAAAAATGCATTTTGCCCCTGAAGTATGTTTTTATTCTACAATGGGAAAACTATTCTTTCTCTGCAACAAACAACCATTTGCCAGGCTCAGTTTCCATACATTTCTACAGTTTTCCAAGATCTTGGAGCTTTTTTCTTGTCTTCTGTTTTAAAAGACCTTTACTATTCCTCCCAGTGTTCAAAAAAAAAGTATTATTCATCTGAGCTAGAACAAAAGTTTACTAAGCACCTGTTTAAAGTATGGCTGGGAAGGGTACACCATTGAATTCCATGGGAGTGGCAGGAGTGAGTTGCTCCACTCTTTGCAAAAACAGACCCACCATCTGCTTGGTGTCCTGGGCTTGCACTCTGAGGTCTGCTTGTAGAGGTCCTGAGCCTTAGTTCAAGTCATCCTTACCTACTCCCATAAAGATACATAAAAATTCTGCAGAAAGGAAAGCCCTAAGGATTCAAATATTTTATTTTGCCAAAAGCATGTCTGTTAGATGGCATGTCTGTTAGATTGTCTCTGTTTAGCCCCTGAAACAATTTCAAGTAAAGAGAAGTTTCTTGTAGTAGAGCTGGATAAGGTAAGTGCCATTATTTTTCAGGCTATACAATTTCATTTTAAAAACTTCCATTTTACTGAAAAGGCACAGAATTTATTGCCTTCTCTAATTCAATACCCAAATTTACAGAAATAAAGAATCAAGACATTTTTGTGTTTGGCCCAGTTTTCATGTTCTATATTGTCACTTCCCCAGCCCCGAAATAGCCTTATAGAGATATAGACACAAAGATAGAGGAACCAGAGGCAGTTTCTCCGTACTAGCCTTCCAAAGGACTGAATTGGTAGAGATTGGAAAAGTATGAAGAGAAAGGGAATGACTCCAGCTGTTTTAGAACTAGTTGAGCAAACAGGGACTCCTGGCTACTACAGCTGGCTATGAGGAACAATTACTGAGCCAGGTGATTATTTCTTGGGAAGAGTGCTGGCTCCATTCAGTCACCCTCTGTAACAGCTAACATCTGGCAGACACTTGAATTCTAACAGCAGGGAGTCTTCTCTCCTTCTTTTCATGGCTCTACACAGAAAAGTCAGTCAGGGTTGGCTGAAGTATGCTCTGGAGTATGTCCCCACCCCTGGGGTTCAGTGCTGAATGCAGCAGGATGAGTTGGAGGAATTCAGGACCTGGCTCATTTATGCATGGGAGGAAAAATGTCACCACCACCACCACCCCTGGGTTTGGGAAACAACCAGGACTTCTGGGGTGGTGATGATGGTTTCTCTGTGTTCCATGGGGTGCAAGGAAGATGGCTTCCAAAACTTCTTTTTTCATGAACATCCTCCCATCTCGGAGAGAAAACAGTGTGGTAGGAATCTTCTTATTTCCCTTTCCTGCGTCAGTGTTCAAATGAAAGGTCAAGGAGCACTGCTTAAAAAACAAACCATGCTTATCTTGTATTCTTATTGTGGCAGGAAAGGACACAGAGTCTGTCTCTAAGGGGGTCTGATTTATTGGGTCCCAAAACCACTGTTTACAGAAGGAGTCAATGTTGTTCAGTGTAGGCTTCAGTCTCTTTGACATTCGCTGGTTCCACTGCAGTCTCAGTTGACCTCAAGAACTCAGATAACACCTTCAGTGTCCAACTAATAAGTGGTGCTCATGTGAAGCCAAGAAACACCATGTTAATATTTACGTGGACAGATAGATTCACTCCATAAAGTTTTTTTGGTGTTTTTTTTTTGTTGTTGTTGTTTTTTGGTTTTGGTTGGTTGTTTTTTTTAAATGTATTATACCCACTTGGGAATGGTGTACAGCCTCATGGCAATTTTTCCAGGTATGAGGCAGATCTTTGATTACACAAGGAAAGACCCATCAGTTGTAAAACACCAATGCTATTTCCAGGCACTGGGAATAATGTCCTTTGCATCACAGGGTTATGCTCCAGTGTCCACCCATACGCAGATGTTGAAACATTCTGATTTTCATTACTTCAAATACACCTCAGTTTGCTTGTAAATCAGACCTCAATGAAAAGACATATAATGTCAACAGGCAGTTTTAGCAACCATTAAGAACACCCAGGAGGAACAAAATTTGTTGTTGAAGCTTTAACAAGACCCCACAAATCTGCAATAGCCTGAACTAAACCTTTTTCTTATATTTAATTTTATTCTCTTCAGCTATCAAACACAGATCCTTCAATAATTACTGTTAGATCATCCAAGCAAGCCTCCTGTAAATCCTGCTCTATTTCGTTTACTTGGTTGTATCTGCTCTTGGAATGAATACCTTGTATTTATCAAAAAGGTTGTTCATGTTTGGCTAAACCAGGCTTCCTGGGAGGACAGTGAAAGATATATCAAGTGCTGATTAATCTGCCATCACTGAAAGATTGATTTTTCATTTTGTCACTTGAATTCTCTTGCTTCCATTTCTGATCCTTATATTCTTCTTTTCCTCCTGAGGAGCTCTTTTAGTGTCTGTTGTTTCCTTGCCATGGAGGCACTTGCCCACTGTAACAAAGCCACCCTTCAGCCTTTCTTTTCAAAGAGATCGAACTGTGTAATCTGCTCACCCTGGAGTATTCTCCTCAGCCTTCATGTAACTTTGCGGATTCACAGGCTAGCTGAGGTGGGAAGGCATCTCTGGAGACCATCTGCTCAAAACAGGGTCACCCAGAGAAGGCTACTCAGGACTGTGTCTAAACAGGTTTGGAATAAGTCTTAAATAATAATATAAATAATTATTCAAGTTGCGTGGATCTACGTTCAGCATTCCAGTCAGAGGGTGGAATGGTAAAACAGAGCTGGTTGAAAGGGATCTGCAGTGATCTGCTCTATTCCCCCACAAACAATGCAAGTGCAGCACATGAGTGGGATCATATTGCTCCAGTCAAGTTTTGAAAATTCCTAAGAACATCCCCATAAGTTCACTGGAGTGCTGTTACAAAGCTTCAGCAGCCTTAGGGTGAAGACTTTATTTCTTGTATTCAGATGTAATTTACCTGGCCTCATGTCCCCCAGCGGCTTGCTGCTTATGCACTGGGCACTGCTGCGTTCAACTACCCCATCACCCCTGGAACCTTTTTAGTCCCCTATAGTCATATCTGTACTGACTTTTTAAAGAAAATAAAAATATTAGAAAAGCAGTTTGATTTGTATGTTCATCCAAACTAGCCATAATCACCTAAGAGACAAATATATAAACAGAGTTTTTTCTATTAGCTCATCCCCTCCACCTGAATGTCTCTACCCAAGTTCCAACCATCTCCTCAGGTAATGTCCAGCAGCTACTGTCCCACAGAATATCCTTCACAAAAGCAATTCAGATGCAGCAGCTGAGGCAGCACACACCCAGAGGCAGGGAACAGACAAGTCCTCAAGTCTTCCAGGTAAGGAAAGCCGTGAGGCAGAAGAAGCTTTGAGTGTATATAAGATGTCCAAAAGATTTCTATGTGTACCTTCATATAATCTGTTACATTTAAGGTCCCTATAATGGATTTGGGGAGGATATTTACAAAAGTATTTTCCCTACCACCACCATTTAGGGAACAAAGAATTGAATGCTTTCCTACAGCATACAAACCACTGTGCATGGGGAATTACAGTATCTGGCATCTATTAGGAGCATGTAACATACATTGAGTAAGGAACCTGATCCCTGGATAACTCATTTACGTAATAAGTAGAGACAAAGGCTTTACTAATTTCCTCCTGCTACAGCACGGAGATGGCAACCTCACTACTCAGCTACCCAAACAAAGCTTTTAACCCTTAGCCCCAAAGCCAGTGTGTAGGCATTGAATTTTCTGCTCAGCTGGCTCTGTAATAGCTCAGCCTCACTGTGGAGTGTACTTCTCTGTGCTGTGCCAGGTTACCCTGTGTTGTGCCAGGCTATCTCTGAGCACCGTGCTTATGTTCAGAGAACAACCTCATTAATAACGTCATATTATTCAGAAGTCACCCTTGTGCATCATGTCATTCACCGCGTGTTCTGGCAACTGAAAAACAGCCTGTCTAAAGATGCATTCATTCCTGAAATGGAGAAGAATGTGTAACTCTAGCACACCTCATTCCAGACATGCAGAAATAACCATTGAAGCTTGATTATTTAAACAGAAAAGTGCAGAACCAAAGAAACATAAAATCATAAAATGGTTGGGTTGGAAGAGATCTTAAAAATCATCTAGTTCCAACCATCCTGCCGTGGACCAGGACACCTTCCACTAGACCAGGGTGTTCAAAGCCCTATCCTTGAAAACTCCTAGGGAAGGGACATCCGCAGCTTCTCTGGGCAGCCTATTCCAGTGCCTCATCACCCTCTTATAAAAAATAAATAATCATATTAAAAAATTCTTTCTACTATCCACTGTAAACCTGCTCTCTTTCAGTTTATATGTGCGTGTGTGTATGTGTATATGTATATATAAACACACTGTATATATATATATATAAATGCAGTCCTGTCTTGGAAGCAATCCCATTCGTCTGAATTTTGCACTTACCCATTAGCCACTCCAGCCCACAGCTGAGCAATATGCCCTGGGAAAGCAATTATTCAGTCCATACAGGTTGTGTGCACCCCTTTTAAAAGGAATAGGTTTTAAAATCAGGGCAAAATGTTCCCCAGAACTGACTTGGATCCAACACAATTATATGCATATTCAACTTTAAAATTGCACACTGTAGTACAGCTACTTATTAACTGTACCTCTGCAGAGCTACCAGCAAGCCACCAATGTATTTCTCTCTGCATAATTTAACTGTGTTAGACACATCCATACTCAATTAAACAAATCAAGAAAGTATATTGAGAAAGCTCGTATGAATAAGCAGATTCCAGAGCCTGAACTGCAGCAACTTTACTGCAAAACAACTTGGAGGAAATCTCTGTTAGGCAGTCACTTATATCTCCTGAACATGTTGGAAATATAAAACAAAATGAACTAATTTATTTCAGGGAAGTTAAGTAACTCCATTTCTCAGCAGTAAGCCACAGGGCCGCACTAACTCATTTTCTTGCCGACATATGTACATACTATTAAACTGCAAATCTTGGAGGGTTAGAAGAATATAAAACTATCTCCATGAAATAAAAATGATAAAATATATGTTGAAAAGGAAAACTCCAAGGTATGCCATCAGTAATAGATAATAAATGAAACAGCATTTGAGAATTAACATGAAATAATAATAATAATAATAATAGCAAAAATCTCAAACAACACCACTATAAATAAAACAAAGGCAAAATTTTGACCAAGAAAATAACCACCAGGTAAGAAGGAAATTACTGTGTTTCTGTACAAATTATTACTGTAGGTGGAAAAGCTTCATGTTACTGAAGACCTGGCTTTAGAAAAAAAAAAAGTGTTTTCTGGCTTTTCTCATTCCAAGACTGACACTCCCATGGCAAACACTCTGATGAGATTTCCTGTGGAGATGGGTGGAGAGGGAGTAAGGTAAACAATCAAAGGATGAAGTGCAAAGGATGAAGCACACAGCTGGACATTGCAAACTAAGGAAAACTGACAAGCATTGGATCATATAAATTATATCCCAGAGAGCTGCTTGAAGCCACAAGGGACAAGAGAAAGCTTTAGGAGGAGTCTTTTTTACATAATGTTTTGCATGGAGGAGGAGGAACTAAGTAATGGAGCCAAGCATAATTAATCTGGATTATGGTAAAAGTTCTAGTAGAAGGTTGAAAAAGCAGCTACACATGGAGAGGGAGGAAGAAGTGCCATGGTAGAGATTACCTCAAACTTCTTTGTGTTTCTTAGCCCTTAAGTGAGTGAGACATTCATGCCTTGAGTCTCTTGAGCAAAAACGACCTGAAGTAGAAACTGCGTGGTCATAAATAAAATGCTGCAATTACCCAAATGAGTGCCCCTGCTGAAGTTGTGCATTTCGGTTCTCTGGTCAGCAACACACAGATGGACAGTGAGCAGGCAGGGACACAGAAGCAACACATCCGTGATCATGACAGCGACAAGCAGTTGCAACATCAAACTTCAGATGCTGCTCTGTCTGGAAAGTTCATAATCAAGAAGGAGGTTGGCAGAAGATCCTGAGGTAGACCACCATGGCATGGTGCATGAGGCTGGAGAAAGAGAGACTGCCCTCTTTGGCAAGCCCATGCATCATCTCGAGATCTCATATATCAGCCTGGAGAAGAGAAAGCTCCAGGAAGACTTTCTAGCAGCCCTCCAGTACATAAAGAGGTCTACAACTAAGTTGGAGATGCACTTTTTGCAAGGGTATGGAATGATAGGACAAGGGATAATTGTTTCACACAGAGAGAGGGTAGTTTTAGATTAGAAATTAGGAATAAATCCTTAACTGTGAAGATGCTAAGGCACTGGAACCATTGCCTAGAGAAGTTGTGGATGCTCCATCCCAGGAAGTGTTCAAGGCCAGGCTGGATGTGGCTTGAAAAAACCTGGTGTGGTGGAAGGTGTCCCTGCTTATGGGAGAAGGTTGGAACTAGGTGATCCCTTCTAAAGCAGCCCATTCTATGATTCTGTATTTCGGATTCTAAGACACATGGGGTGAAGAACAGGGTTTTGACAGAAGAGGAGAGTTTTTGGCAAGCTGGAAAAGAGAACAGAATTAAGATTGTCCTTAAGGACACCGTCAGGGTCTGCAATGATGTTGACAGGCAGCCAAGCACTCACTGAGATGAGACACGGATGCCTGGGGAATAATGCACTGTTGATAACACCAATATTCCTAGAGTCCAACACAGGAACTGTCTGTTGCGATTTACATGGGAAAAGTGTGCTCAACATTTGGCATAAATTGAGCCCTCAAGGAAATATTGCTCTGGTCTCCGTGTGTCCTCTGGCTGCCCCCAGCAATGACGCACAGCAAATCTGACAGAGCAACGGAGACAAATGTTGATGGCTTCGAGGATGAATACCCTATGCCACGTGTGGACACTGCAAGACTTCCCAAACAATGCAACATAGACCAGACCCAGCTAATTTAAGAATTTATTCATCATTCATTGCTCTGTCTGAAATAATTTGGTGAGCTAAAAAGGGACATAATTTTAAAACACAACAGTTACATTTGTTTGCAAGAGGCTTTTGCTTTTCTGTTTCTTCCTTATTTTTAGTTAAATGTGCATCTAGTTTTATCTGAGCAATGTCCAAATTGCTTCTAATTAAACTTGCTTAATGCAGGTCACAAGCCAGGTTTCAACACTGTAATCAGAATTCAAGCTGATTAAATGCATGCTGAAGGGCAGCCAGCATAGAAATAGTCTTAATATTTTCATTTTAAATTGCATTAAGAGTGCATAGACCTTACTTTATCAGAACAGCTACTATTTTCTCCTGAGAAAACTTATCTACATTATTTTGGTAAGGTTAAAGATCTTTTTTGCTCAGCTCTAGGAAGGTAAGTGAAAGCAGTTGGACTGAAACAAAAGAAAACATCTACAGGATCTTGGAGAGCTCTGGTGTTTATGCCTCTGGGCTCCCATGCTCTAACACATACATGTGCCTTGTCAATCACAGTGGATTGGATGCAAAATTTTACAGGGCAAGGCCAGTTTTGCACAAGAAAATTTAGGCTTAAATATCTAAAATTTTCGCAAAGGGCAGAATAAGCAATAAGCACTCCTAAGTGATCAATTTAACTGACACTCTGCCTGCTGCTCTTAAAATCCAGCTGATTTATTCCAATTGTCCTCAGAATACTGAAAAGTGCTTAGCAGCCATCCATTCTGCTCAGGCCAGCAGCAGTGAAATCTCAGGTCCCTTCAAATGTCATTTTTCATCTTATTTATAAAGTCTGCCAGGTTCCCAAAGAATTAAGGTCTTATTCAGCTTTGCCTTGATTGCAAACAGATAGGGAAGAACACTGGCAGAAAGGAGCCCATATCTGTTTGCATCAAAAGATTTGTGTGGGCACAGAATATCAAGAGGATCTTTCATTGATCCATGCAATCACCTGGGTCTGAAAGACAAACTCTGTCCATGCTGCAAGGGCAGAGAAGGGGAATTTTTTAGCAGTGGCCACCTCTGCTGATGCTTCTACTAGTGTGACACTGGAATAACTTTCTTTGGTGAGTGAATTCAATGAATCTAAATAACTAACAGGGAAGCTTAAAAGATTTTCTACTTTGGGATATATATTTCATATGCACACACAACTATAGATACACATATACATCTATGTAAATATATATATGCAAATATATGTGTATGTGTATTTATATATATGTATAAATCAGAATGTCATTTGGATTTTGAATTTTTGAGGAAAAATTGCCAAGCAACCATCAACTGCCTGGAGCCGTAGAAGAGTGAGTTACAGTAATAATAGATTGTTCTCCATTATGTTAAAACTCCTCTTAAATTTTATCTTACCAGACACCACGGCAGATCATTAGGGGACTTCTTATCTGTGAAATCTCCCTTCACACACAGCAGCCTGACAGAAACAGAAAAATAATTTTGCTGGTTCTTCCAACTCCTTCTGTCATTTTAGACTGTATTTATCAAAAGGGAACAGTGTTTCTGCCAAAGGTAATATTAACATGATTTAACATGAATTCCTGCAATTATATCTCCCTGAGAAACACTGCAAAGAAACATCTTTCTTCAGTGGTTTTAATCCAAAACACAGACATCTGAAAGCAAACCTGACTGCAAAGAAAGTGACAAACCACTCAGCTTCCATTCTCTGAAGAGAGAAAACAGCATTGAAATAGTTATTAAATCTGTGCAGCCCAAGAGAATGGAAATGGAAAAAAAAAGCCTTAAATACTTAATCAGTGATGATACTCTGAGGGGAGGGAGGGTTTTGTATCTGGTGAAGGCAAGGGCAGGGTGCTCATGGATTTGCAGGTGAGGCTAAGGCTCACCAACAGACAGCCAACCTACACCAGCTTCCCAGAATACATATTTTTATCTGCGGAGAAGGCAACTGAGATCCCATCTCCCAGCCAAGAAGGTTGTTTTTACTTGTATTAAAATCAAATTACAAAATCAAGCCCCAGCCAAAACCACAAAACTCTCCTGGCTTTATGTTACAACTGGATGAAGCCTCCAGTCAGCTTTACATGGTTTCCACAAAAAAATATAAATTATACACAGGTTTGGCAATAGGAAGAAGAACACATTCCCCATTCAGGGTTAAAAGTGAATGAAAGCTGCATGTTTATGGGCTTCTTCATAGAGCTTTTCCACAGCTGTATCTGTTTTATAAATAGAACCAGTCAAATTAGTTGTACAGTAATATCCATTACAAAAGTGGTTTTTCTGTGTTTTTCCAACAGCTCATTTTTTTTCATAAAAATTGACTCTTTGTTTGGAAGTTTTTTATCAATAACTTGTTTGAGCCCTTGTGCAGTAAAATCCCAGACTCTTTCCAAATGGCCAATGTGATTACTTTATTTTTTTGCATGTCAATAACTACAAAATTATAAAGTATTGTCTCCACTCTGTGAGTGACAACAGAAACTAAAGAATATTAGTCAATGAACACTTTTCTGGGCTGACTTTCTGGATGAGTTATTCATGCAAAAATCCACCAAATTTTCAGGATTTTAAAATCTTTTCAACTATACAAAGCAGCTTTTCCAGTATTCACAAATACAAATAATTTTTTAAGCCAATCTTGGCATCATTATTTAGAGAAGACTAAGCTATTCTTTCTACTATCAAATTAATCCTAAATACAATTGTATTTATCCCTTAAGCCTTAAAAATATTGTACTGTACCCTCTGACAGTTATGGTATTATAAAAGTTCTTTTAAAGTTTTTATTACACTCCTCCAAACTGTAATTGTAAATAGAGAAAATGAGGGAACAGGGGGATAGGGCTTTTTAGCCAAAAATAGCAGGAATAGGGGAATAATAAGAGATTCAGCAAGTTGACCTAGAAACCAAGCAACTGCACTGCATTCAAGTTGAATAATGTAACCAGCTGCCACACAGAGCTGAGGTATGAGGTGAGGACCTCAGCACTGCATTAGCCTTGGGCTCACCCATTTCTGTCTTTGAGTGACAAGCAATGTGGAGAAAACAGCTCCTCGTCAAAGGGGACCAGCCAAAAGGCCACATGGATGCCTCCAGATCTCACAAGGACTGCCAGAGCAAGGACCTTCCTGCTCTGTTCAGATGTGATACCAGAGCATGAGATCCATTGATTGCAGACCAGCTGAGAAATGCAGCAGCGTCAAGGAGAGAAACCACCATTTACTGAGAATATAAATATGAGAGAATTACCTAAGCAAGAGAACACCTTCTTAGAGCTGGTTTAACCAAGCCCTACAGTCAGCATTCTTATTGCTTTACAAGAAATAGGTGGAAGCCAATCTCCAGGTGCAAGGACCAAAGGAGTTGCCCAAATGGAGCAACAGAGGAAGGAGACTACAAATGTCACTCACAAACAATGAGACAGGGAAGGGATTAAAGCTTAAAAAAAAAAAAAAAAAAAAATAGAAGAAATAGGTCCTTTCTGTTTACTGTAATAACAAGGCTTGCTGAGCCCTGATTTGATTTGCTCTCCATATAGGCACAGCTATTTAATTACCCAGGCTGTCACACTGCAAATTCAACAGATGCAGGGTAGTGGAGTGTTCATAGGCCTTTTTGCACAGGGTTGATTAAATGCTCGAGAAATTAATAATGACTGAGAGAGCTACCATAATCTTCCAGGGCAGCAACAGCTGTGGAAATGACATTTATGTAACATGTTCCCCATAAAATTATTTTATGGGAAGGTTAAAACATTCCTGTATATATTTTTTCCCAAAAAAGGGTTCTCCAAGGTCTAAGCTCCTACACAAGAGTTGGATAACCTCAAAGGTCAGTACAACAGGTCTGTGAAATCAACAGAGAGAGGAAATTTAATCTTCTTTCTGGGTCATATTCTATCCATAGTGCTGCCCTTGGAGTCTCCTACAGGAGAAAAACTCCACCAGAGAGAGTGCAGTGCTCAGGAACACCAAGGAAAGGCAGCTCCTGGCAGGAGCAGCTCCCATCAGTGAGATGAAGGATCACCAAGCCAGCAGAGAAGCAATAGCCATAAATGAGGTGAGAACCAAGTAAGAGGAAGGGGCTTGGTGAGAGACCACCCGCTCAAGCCAGAGGTGGGTGAAAAAGGACAGCCAGCAGTGGGTAGTACTCACACATGGGTTGTGGAGTGCACACAGAGGGCACAGCAGAGCAGTTGTTCATAATGGGCTATGACTAATTATTTTCATTCACCAGCACATTTGGAACCATATTTCTCAAACTGTAACCTCGTGAATGGTAACGAGACCCCAGGGTATTTACCACACCACTTATCTGTTATTAGAGCACACTACTAATGTGTCTGTGGGAAGCTGAATATTAGCTGAGGGGCTGGAATAAAAGGGCATTCAAATGCCAAGAAAAATTAATTATATAAAAGCACAAAATGGTGATGAATCAATCAAACACCAGCACACTCACAGACAAGATAGGCAAGTCAGCTGCAGCAGGCATCCACCCTTCAAGCAATGTCTGGATCTAGGGATCAGAATTAAACTCCTGCTCCCTAGGGTCCCCTCTGTCTGAGTCCCCTCACTCACATGACAGCACGGCCAGACATGCTGTGCTGCCACGGCTTAAGAGATTACAGTCCCAGCATGTCCCTGGCCACTCGCCCCCACCCTTCCCTCCCTCTACATCAGATGTCAGTTGCCATCCTTCCATAACCCCAGAAAAAAAATGTGCTTATGTCCAGGTTAGTATCTATGACTTTTCAGTGCATTTCTCTTGCTCAGATCTTTCAAGGGGACATTTTGGCAGCTTGAAGCTCAGAAAAACTACATCAGCAGAATTCAGGATGGGGTGAGGAGGACTGGGCATCAGGATGGTGGGCTAAGCACTTTTACACCAGCTGAGCTATGGCCACATCAGCCTGATGGGCTGCACATGAAAACAGGAACAGCCCTTCAATAAATGACTTCACAGCATCAACCAAGGTGACTCATCCTTTTGTCAGGATTTAGGCCAAATTCTGCCCAAAAAGGGACTCAGATGGTTTTGCCATCACTGTGTTGGACAACCCAGGACACCAACACTCTTCTTCTCCCATTCCTCCTAACAAAACGAAGGCATGGAATGTGGGGGGAGGGGGGGGGTTGGGGGTGGTTTGAATGGACCTACAAACAGTGAGCTGTCTTGCACAGAAATCCAGGTGAAGAGGCAGTTTTAAGATGTGGTACACATAGGTTGTACTTGTGACATGGTGATTGTGCAGTACAGAGGTGAATCTTCTCTACAGCCACAAATGTCCTACACTGATCAAAATCACCCAGAAGATTCCAGCTGGGAAGCACCATGTCAAAGTCAGCACAATGTGACAGTGCTGTCAAAGCTGTAGCCCTCGAGCTACAGCTGAATGCTTTGAGACACTCTCTTGTATTCTGCTTCACTCCAGCACATGAAAAATAAATCCAGAAGCAAAACTAGCTACGAGCAGAGGGCGTACAACATCAGAAATTATTGTTTGGGATCTACCATGCTGATCCTGGGGGAGAGGAAACTGTGTCTGTGCCAGCCTGCTGGGAGGACTAATATCACCCAAGAAATCAGGACAAATGTGCTGGCAGAACCCGAGCAGAACATGAACCTGCTGCAATGCACCACGTGGCCTGGACTGCTGAAGGGAGCTCAGTGCCGTACAGATTTCTGTGGGCTCTTGCATATCATACAGCCCACAGAGGGTCCTGAGAAGGTGCTATTTTGCATGGTAAAAGTGTCAAACACATTGTCACAGCATGTTAAAGAGGACTTGCTGTTTCATTTGAAGAATGGTACATTCAGTGACTAAAATACTACTGCTCTTAATCCAATCCCACACACACAAAAATGGATCTACTGAAAATTGGTGATTTGGTCCAAAACTCAAAATGTCAAAGAGAAAATATCTCCCAGATCATCAGCAACTTTAGTTTTATCTGATGAACTAGAAGCTCACTGCAGAAAAGATCAGAGATGTGCTCATAGATTTGCAGTGCCCCATGATATCCAATAGAGCTGGCCACATATAAAAATGTGCTTTGACATGGGCAGCTCCCATTCTCATCTTGTATCATCCCCTCTGAATACTCACACACTCCTGTTCCCTTAACTGATATTCACAGAAAAACAGATTTCAGTGCTGTGCACAAGAAGGAAGGCTGCAGAAGCACTTGCAGTCAACCAGCTGTTTTCAGCACAAATCCAAACCACAGCCCCCTACCAGCTACTATGAAGAAAATTAACTCTATCCTAGCCAAAACCAATGCAAGCCTAGGTAAGATTTACAGCATTTTTATAACAATCTTATCAGAAAGTTGCTTGTTATCTATTCATGGGAAGTGTCTTTTCTTGCATGTTAAAGCCAGGAGGAAACATGACACTGAGAGATCTGGAAGAGGGCTACTTGAAAGGTCCAGATTTCCTCCTTAGAAATTGTGTGAAAAATTCCATCATCAATCCTGAAAACAAGGCTGGTAAATTTGTCTTCTGTGTGCCAAAGGAAATTAATTTGAAATGAATGGTTTAAAAATGTAGTAGAGCACTCTCCTTGCCTGAGTTTCTACCCCTTGCAGCAGTTACTGCTTCAGTATCTAACTCTATTCAAGGGGTAAAATATTTCCTGGGGAGCAGAAATAGAAAAAATGACAAAAGGGGGGAAAAGTCTGGGAGGTCGGCAGGTTTGTACAAGGGCCGTGTTCCTCAAGTACCAGCTGTGGTTTGGGAGGTTTTTGCCCTGCACCTTTCCTTCTCTGCTCTTCAGTCATGCCAATGGCCAGAAAAGCTGTTTCTATGTCCTTTCAGCAATGTGACAATTGCAAGAGAAAAAGCAATCTCTTAAAACATTACTGACAAGATATTTCAGGTATTAGTTCTGAAATTTTTTTTTTTAAAAGGCGCTAAGCTGGTTACTATGTAACAGCCTTATTTCAAAGCAAACTGAGGAAAATCAAAATATATCTACGAACATCCATGAATTATTATTTTGCTTTATGAGCAGGCAATATGTACATGTCTGCTCAAAACAGCCCTGGGAGATTTTGTATCCTTTTCTAAGAAAGGAATCAGCTATTGCAGTTAAAGACAACAGCTTAAGACCCTCAAAAAAAGCAAGAATATCCCACAGGCAGAAAGGAATCCAAATTTGCCATATAAATGATTTACTGTGAATTTCTGGCTCAGCTCTGAAACTCAGATTAGCATTCAACCCAGCAGTCACCTTCCATATGTCTGAAATCATGTGACTCTGGTTCTTGTCAGTACAGTGCAAGAATCACTGACTTGCAGGTTGACCAAATACTTTCCACAGTTGCAAAGAACAGATGTTGTACTGTTCCTTCTGGCTATGAAAGATAGAAATAATTGGTCTTTGTGCTAATATACTTCTATGATTTCTATTGCCCCATGATCTCAACACTCTCTCATATCCCCACTGTCTCCTATGAAATAGGAACAATAATCCATTAACACAGCAAAACAGGCTCTGTTGGCCAAAAATGCATTAGGAGAGGACAGGCAAACATAAGAAAGTTTTCTTGGCCAGTTCAACTGCTAATGTCTTAATCCTTGCAGCATTCAATTTTCCTCCAAAGGGCATACGGCTGAATTAAGCTTTTAAAGTAAAACAATTGAAAATAATTAGACTGTTTTACAGAGTTCCGCTTAACTAGAATTTTTAATAGTTTGGTTCCTTTATTTTCCTCTTGTGAAAAACATACTGTAAATCACCAACTATCAGAGCCATGTTTCTAAAACTATTGAATTGCTTTAAAAAGTTTTTTTTTGTTTAAAACTTAACTAAAATAAACAATCTCACGCAACTGTCAGTTACACCACTGATACAGATCACCATTTTTTTATTTTTTTTTAATTTTGGAGCATGTATTTGAAAGCTAACAAGACTGACCATGAGAAAAATAACTGTTATGTTAAAAGAAATCACTTCAACTAGTTCTAATCCCTAAAAATTTCTAGAAGATCACTTTTGATTTTGCATTGCCCTTGTAAACCTCCCCCGTATGAGCAGGACCATCAAGACAGCCTGGGTCTGCATCTGTAGGTCCCTCAGAGAAACCATCCCAAGGATAGTTTTCTCCTAGCACATTGCAAATTTCTAGCCACAATCCACATGCTTCTTTGTTTAGGTTGCATGGATCTACAGTGGGATGAGTCCCAGGAAACCTGCTGCTTTAAGTGTGTAAAATAAATAAATTTCCCATGTTTAGCAGCAGTACTACTAACATGGTGTGGAAGTTCAGTTATTTGCCATACTGTTGTGTCAGCCACAAAATGTTAAAATATTTCTTGCATGAAATCATTCCAGTATTAAACGTTTCAGCCTAAGTATCAGAAGTGTATTAAATTTCTATTAAATTTTTTCCCCTCTTACACACTCCAGCATTACCAACTATTTATACACCAGCCTATAGCTATAAACACCGTTCTGACTATAACCAGCCTTTTTTCCCAAAAGGAGACTGCACACATCGGCCACTTCTCTCCCTGAGTAATGGGACAACAGTTTGGAGGCAGTCCTGCAGGGCGGATCACTCTGTCCTGCCCAAAATGTGTACTTATGAAATTGGAGGCTTGAGCTACAGGCTCCACCCTAAGTGAGGCCAGCAGAGAAGGTACTGTTCACAAAATCACAGAATATCTGAGATGGGAAGGGATGTCTTAGAGATTGCTTAGTCCAAGCTCCTGCACAAAGCAGGGTCATCAAGAGCAGGTTGCTAGAGGCCAAGTACAGCTGGATTTTTAATATGTCCATGGAACTCATGGTGGTGCTCACAATGCTTTCACCTCCACCGTTCAGTCAGTTTCCAGTCCACCTCTGTTTATTTATCTACCCTATACTTCATCAGTTTGCCTATGAGGATGCTACAGGAGCACAGTGCCAAAAGCCATGGTCTCTCCTCATACACCCAGCTCATCATTTCTTTCTAGAAGGCTCTTGGTTTGGTCTGGCAAGACTCCCTTTTCTTTAACCTATCCTTCCAATCACCTTCTTGAACTTAATGTGTTTGGAAATTATTTTCAGGACTATTGCTGTCTTGAGGCGAGCAGTTGAACTTGTAGCTCACAAGTTCCTTGTAGCAGTTGAACTGATAATGTTCCCCAAGACCTGATGTTTTTCCCCAAAATCTGCCCAGGAGGGCTGAGCAATGAAGAGGATTTGTTTTCTTGCCCTGTACCCTTTTATTTAGCACCAGCCCAAATCCAAGTTCAGAAGAGACCTGTGAAATTTTGCCACTTCCAAGAAAATGTTTCACTCGAGGCCTTTAAAACATTGCATCTCTCTGCACACTCTAGTTTTGCCAATGTGGATATGACCCTACTGAGTAATTTCACACTTCAGACACCCCAAAATCTCCCTCCATTCACAAAGCAGATTCATTTCCCCCTGTGATATGTGTGACCTATCAACATCCTTTTGTTTGGTATTATCAGTATCTCAATTTCATTTACACAAAGTGGGGTGATCACACAGTCCTGATATGATTCTTTGGAGGCACAACCTACTTCACAAGTATTCATAAAAACAAGGAGGTGAAACTCATTTCAGAAGAGGGATGCTGAATGGAGATTCACGGAAACTGATTGGCCACCTTGGGACTGAACCAGTCATACTCTAAGCTGCTCACAAAAAATTAGTAGCCATGAAACTTGAATCTATTCCTATTTATATTCTAGAAGATGCTGTTATTCAGGAATAAATAACACATGTAAATAAAAGACAGATTATGAGCTGTAGATTTTCAGTAGCAGCTATAACCATAAAACATAGCTCGTCACTGGACTACTGCATTCCAGTAATGCTAAATCCCAGACTACAATGACCAGAGAACAAAAATTAGTGAACAAATCCCACATATTTCAACGACATTTTCATACTTTATAATTCTTTTGAAACAGAAAGAGTGCAAGGCTTTATATGTATTTATACAATGCCACCTAGTGTTGTATTCATCAACATTTTTTAATCCAGAGATCACCCAGTATTTTTTAAAAATCAGAGTCTGCTGGCACATTGTCATGAAAACGCTTTTCAAATATTGAAAACCAGCAGTAAGATTACATGGTCAGAGTTCATTCATTATCTCCATTTTCCCTATGTTGGTTTTTATAGTGCATGTAGGAATGTGACTTAATTCTTACTGCTCCTAATTTGTAGCTACTTTATAAGCCATTCCCTGAAGTCACACACCATTAAAAAAATAATAAAAAAAATTGTATGACACCCCTGTATCTAGAACACCTTCACAGTCACTGGAGAAAACCAGGCACTGTGTCCTGTCACCCAAAAAACCAATATATAAGATTGGGCAGATGAATTACAGCCCCAAATTTCCTTTTGGTGTCTGCTGACTGTCTCCACTACCCTGCAGTAGAGAAGCAGGCAGTGTCTACCCCTCACTAGTAAGCAAAGCAAAACTTCTGGAGAAGGGGAAGAGTGGAAGCCAGGGAATTCTGGCATCAGGGTGAAGCCTTCTGCCTCACCTAAGGGTTTACAGCTGCAAATGGAGTCTCCTCCTTCGAAGGTGAAGGGGAAACAGATGTGACTACAAGTAAAAGGCCTGGGACACTCAGCCTTAAATCATGCAAGACCATCAGAAAGAAACAGCAAGTCTCACCTCCACACTGCTGTGGGGGAAGAGAGGCACCTGCCTGCCAACCTCACCAAACATCTCCAGAGCCTTGCTGCTTGCCATGGGCCAGGATCCAGGTGTTGTGGAGGGACACCAGAGCTCACCTAGTCCCTGACACTGTCTCCTGCTGTTATTCCACATGGGCAAAACCAATACCGCCTTGATCAGACTTCCACACTGCACACCTCCATGGTTCTCTATAGGAAAGAAGAATATTGACCCAAAAAACATTGTATTTTGAAAGAGGGGACAAAAGATCTTACTGCCAACCAACTCACTATTTGGGCCTATGTACTTAATGTTTTGTAACAGGCTTAGAAGGAAAGGATAATTAAAATCAAGAGCTAAAATTGTGTCTTATCTAAGGTACATAACATTCAGGGAATTGGATTCTCTCAGGAGATAATGGACTTCTTATGTAAGTATAATGCAGAGAAACTACTCTGTCTCTTTTTAAACAAATGTTGGATATAGTGCTTCATGTCCTAATATAAGGTCTCCTGAAAGAGGAATCACCAAGCTAACAATAGGTTGTTAGTGCTGTTTCTCAATATTTAATTTGGGCACCAAGCCTATTTAATGCTTCTCTTTTGCTGCTGCCCTGTATCCCATTAAATTCGGGATTGCCATTGCTATAAAAGACCACAGGCCTCATTCTTTCTCTGGAAGGCCTCAGAACTTGCCAGGCTTTGTTCAAACGTGTCTTGGCTTGCCTAAAATTTTGCTTTAGCTTGCTCAGCTCTAACAGCAGTTTTTCTAGAGACCATGGTCATTATTGCCTCATTTGTTTTCTTTGTTATAACAATGTGGTAAAACCTTGGTTTTTTATATAGACAATACTTATTCTGCACTTAAATGAAATATTTATGACCTTGGAATAATGATATATTATATGGGGAAAGCTAGGCTGATAGGATAGCAGAGGCCTTGAGAATGGGGACGTGAGTGCAAACAGGCAGGGGGTGATGAGGAAGAGACACTCCATGGCATTAGAGAGCCCCCAGGGCTATAAACAACTCACCAAACGGGCTGGTAAAGAAGTGCACACCTGTAACTGAGAAAAACAGCTTTAGGGGCAACAAGGAGACCAAAGAAGTTGTCTTTTCACTGGGGTCTCATTGATAGCTGGAATTCTCACCAGCTGTCCAGGGCATTGCTCTCATAAAGCTGTTAAGCCTATGCTTAACTTGAAAGAGCACTAATGGAACTCAAAGCTTGAAGCAAACAGGGTTTAAGCTGAAGTTTAAGTGGCTGTCTGGACTGAATGGGCTGTTTATACAAAAGTATAACCGCTCTGTGAAGCTGAGAAAAGTTTTCCAGTTGCCTCACAATGAAGTAATATTACGAATACAAGAAGAATTACATTCTTAAAATGTATGTATATTTGTGAGCACAAACTTATAAAATTTTCTTATGTACTCAGAGAAGGATCTGTCTTCAATGTTACACTGTTTGCTATATACCTACTCAAAATTTTATGGTCTTCTTCTAAATGTTTATGATTTTAAAATCACACATCTGAAACATTAGTGACAAAGGCAAACTAGTATCTTAGAGAAATTTGGTCTCAAA
>VZTX01026207.1:240044-284738 GCA_013400915.1 Pardalotus punctatus | reverse complement strand
CCCCCCCGAGGATTTATTGATTTCTATAGTTTGGTGTTTTCTTCTGTGGAAAACGGGCTGTTCTCTCCCCCAGCCTTTTCAGTACAGCTGTGTAACTTCACTAATCTGAATCCTGCTCTTGCACCAGGCACTGCCCCACTGAAATGCTGCTAAAGTTAGTATTTATGGGGGTGAATTGCATAGGAATGAGGTGAGAATCTGCCTAATTTCAGTAGCTCTGATTTACTGAAAACTGGAGGGAAATCAGGCCACAGTTTTCTAAGCCTTCATGTGAAGATAACTAGCAAGTTGTCTCCTGCGCTCAAACACTATGTCCGGCTCAAAAATTCCAAATTTGTACCTGCTGAGAGTTGGATCCAGAAGCACTGATGTTCTGTGATGACAAAAGGGACCACAGATCCATTAGACTGACTCATTGCTGACTGTCTTAGCTGTAAATTCATAGAATCATAGAATAGTTTGGATCAGAAGAGACCTTTTACAGGTCATCTAGTCCAGTTCTCCCTGCTGTGAGAGAGGCATCTTCAAAAAGACCAGGCTGCTCAAAACTCCATCCAACCTGACCTCAAACACTTGCAGAGATGGAGTGTCCAAAATTTCTCTGGTCAACATGTTTCAGTGTTTCACCACCCTCACTGTAAAAAAAATTAGTTCTTTTAAGTAATATAAATAATCTCTCCTTCAGTTTAAAGCCATTACCCTTTGTCCTACCACAACAGGTTCTGCTAAAAAATTACTCCCCATCTTTTTTATGGGTTCCCTTCAAGTACTGAAAGTCCACAAATTCAGCTGTTATAGGATTGGAACGGTGGTGGGTGGGCAAGGAATTGGGCAGTATGACATCCTTTGGGGTTTTTTTCCATGTGGGTCTTAATTATGCAGCACTAACCTTTGAGCTCTTTCTGGTAATCATCTACCAAGAGGAGAAGAAGTCTTGGTCTTCTGCCATTCTGGATGATGTGATTTCAATGCACAAATCACCAGTGGGCTGGCAATGATCAGAAAACCAGAGGACTCATCTCTCACAGGCCAAGGATTAATTCTATATAGAAGACCAAGCTATACAGGATAAATTCTGTCTAGGCCCTATTAAAAACAGGACAACCCTTATTAACTGTGCTTGGCTTTGACTACACTGTTACTTGCACTTCTATTCTTTTCCCAAAACTCAAAAGTATCTATTTCAACCTGCATAAAGTAAAGGAGACTAAAGCATGGAAAAGTCTAATGAGAAGCAGTGCAGAACACTTATTGCCTCTGGAAAAATCTCATGGTCATCCATCGACCAGATCTGGGCAGGGAGTGGGGCCAGAGGACCTCCCACAGCACCTTCAGAATTACATTACTCTGTGATACCCTGACAGCTGAACCTCCTTCCGTTGCACAACAGCACACTGGAAGATCATCTTTATTCAAAACCAGCTCTCATGGTCTGTTCCAAAACCCACGTGTTTACAGCTAAAATGAAGCATCCTTTTCTTCATTCAAACCAGTCCCAGACAGGACGTGATGGACACTGAGTGAAAGAGGAAACAAAGGAAAGATGTTGAACAGCTCTGCCCAATGTCATAGAACAGACTGAAAGCAGAAATGGAAATAAAACACTGTGTACAAGTCCAAATAAAGAAGGAAATGGGAGTTTTGAATCACTAAATCAAGGAAGATCGAGGAGCATGGCTGCTGAAGAGGGAAGGTTTCCAGAAATAGAATGCTGCATGCAACAATTATTCCCTAATGCTGTGTTCCAGACATGTGTCCAAAATCCCCTCAAAATCCCCTTCTTCCCTGAAACAAGGGCTGTGCCATCATGACTAATAGTGGCTTAAGACCTCAACACGTGCTGCAGAATTCACAGACTGGCCTGGCCATGGGGAAAACCCACCTGACTGCTCACCAAGGCAAATGGGGAGAAAGGGGCTCACATGTTGCTGATTCTAATGAATTTGTCTGCTCTCTGTTTAAGCCAGGATACTCCAGAGAGTTGATCTGGGGACCACCTCACCCCAGTAAACAGAGGAGGAGCTATGCCTGGTCCCTCTGGCTCCTCTTCTAGCTGCATTTCCATATCATCCAAGAGCCCCAGCATCCTGCTCAAAGAACTTGTGCCCACCACAGCCCTGGGGGAGCCCAGTGCCTCCGGCAGCAACCAGCAACACATGGCAGGCTGGATTTTAAGACAACATGCACTATGAGTATTTCAAATCTACTGTGGCAGGCCTGCATCTCTGGCTTGCCATATCTCCATGGGCACTGCACTGTGGGTGACTGGTGCCTGTCATGTGCCTTCCAGAGCAGGGGGATGGGATATGGAATGTGTGGGTTGATCCTGATACCCACCAAAGCCGCTCTGTCCCTCCCCTCCTCAGCTGGGCAGTGGAGAACTGTCAACTTGGCTCACTTCTCTTTCGTGATGTGAAGATGTTTGGTGTTGCTGCTTGCCCAGGTCCTATAATAAATGTCTCATTTAACCTGATTTTAAAAAAATTTTTAAAAAAGTCATCACCCAAAAACTTTTCCATTTCCAAATTTTGCAACTCCTGGGACAAAAAAGAAAAGAGGTGCAAAATTATGGCTTTAAAAAAAACCAAACACATTTTCAGCAGAAAGAATGAAAGGAGAGCTGGAGGCCTTCCAAAGAAGAGGAGGAGACAGGAGCAGTCAGGAAGCCTCGTGTAGCTTCCCATGGTCCTGTGAGTCACAGGACTGCTGTCCCCGTGATCTGGGGGGATGTTCTCCTCAACTGTCATCCATGACCCTCTCATCTGCTACAGTGCAAGAGCATTTATTCCATAAAACTTTACCAAGACAATGTGTCAAACACTTCAAAACAAAACCAATGCATCAAACAGCAACACCCACATAGGAAAACACAGCTACATCAGCTCTACAAGTGGAAGCTGTTCTGCTTCCTGACAGGGCACAGCATTTCACAGATGCTGCAGGGTATAACTTGGGTTTCTCCTGGTTCTCCCACATCCTAAGGAGGAGAACAAGGATGCCTGGAACAGGTGAAAACTGACAAGTCAGCTCAGCTGCTCTTCCAGCCCACATGCTCCCAGCCTGGGCTGCTGTAACCTGGCACTCAGGGCCTGCTCAGAATAGATGCTACTGACAGCAACTGGCACAGAGTATCCCAGCTCACATTCCCATGGGAACCAGGAAATAATATCTTTCCAACTCTTTCCAGGCCATATTGACATTTTGTTCAGTGATAAAAAACATTGCTCAGCAGGGTTTGGTTTGTCACAGTGGTAGAGCTGCTGAACATTTGTCCACATTGACTGGCATCTATATAAATAAAATTTACTTCTGTTTTTCCTCTCTCTGTCAGCAGCAGGCTTGCTCACTCTGGCCTGTCTGGTCTTGCTCTCCAAACACAGAGAGCAAGGAAGCGCTTTATTTCTATTTCATTTCTGCCACTAATTCTTTCTTCTTTTCCTTCCTCCTTTACTACAGCTGGATGAACATGATCCACTGTGTGCCCAGGTGGCCAAGAAGGCCAGCGGCATCCTGGCGAGCAATGGTGTGGCCAGCAGGACCAGGGCAGTGATTGTCCCCGTGTACTTGGCACTGGTGAGGCCACACCTTAAATCCTGTGTTCAGTTCTGGGACCCTCACTACAAGAAAGACACTGAGGTGCTGGAACATGTCCAGAGAAGGGAACAGAGCTGGGGAAAGGTCTGGAGCACAAGTCCTGTGAGCAGCGGCTGAGGGAGCTGGGGATGTTTAGTCTGGAGAAAAGGATGCCCAGGGGGAACTTCTCACTTGCTACAGCACCTGAAAGGAGGTTGTAGCTGAGTGGGGTTGGTTTCTTCTCCCAAGAAGGACAAGAAGAAAAGTCCTCAAGCCGTGTCAGGGGAGGTTTAGATTGGATATTACGAAAAATATGCCCCCTGAAAGTGTGGTCATACATTGCAGCAGGCTGACCAGAAAAATGGTGGAGTTAAATCCCTGGAAATGTTCAAAATCACAAGAATATGGCACTTGTGGATATATGGTTCAGTGGTGAATGTGGTGGTGCTGGATTGATGGTTGGACTTGATGTTCTTAGAAATCTTTCCCAACCTAAATGATTCAATGATATCATAAAGAACCTTATAAGCATTTCCAACTGTGCATAATGGTTCAGGGTATTCCATTGGTTGGTTCTTCACTTGAGATCTTCTTTGGGAGCCTGATCTTCAGGCTGGAAGGAAACAGCACTGGTTGCTCTGTTAGTTTTATAAAAGGTCACCCTTGATTTGTAGAAATCCATGAAGGAGAACTTCCAGAGGTTTGGGGAGGGAGGTCTTCTATTTTACTTGTTTTTTCCTTAATTTAAGTTCAGCTCTGTGAATCCCTTTTGCTCATCTGCTGCCTAATTTTGAAGGCGGCTAAGGCAGCACAAATTACAAAAGACTCTTTCCCTTGACTTCTCCCACCTCAGCTCCAGGTATGTGCTTGGAGGGTTCAGACAGCTCTTCGGGGACCCAGCTTATTTGGAATGCAGGAGAGGGAGCGGTGGGAAGCTCAGGCTCGGCACATGGGTTCAAGCCTGTGGTTACACGCTTTGTGGAGCAGTCCCCCCATCAGGACTTGGGTCTGGCTTAGCATTCTGTCAAGATGAAGCAAGGGAAGGTCATCTGGTACCAAAACCTCACAAATGTAGTGTAGCATGCACAAATGAAGAGCCAGACCTTAGAAACATTTCTTGGGCGCTTTTGTTCTCATATGAACTCCAGCTCAGGGGTTCATCCTGCAAAAACAAGAGACAACTCCACTCCCTCCTCCCAGGATAACACTATACCTTTGGATCTGTGCATCCCTGCCATGGGCAACCCAGAGCTCATCAACCCACATGGTGGTGGCTCACTTCCATCTGGGGGCTCAGGGAGACAAAACTTGGCAGTCACTGCACTGAAAAATTCCCCAGGATCAGATCCACCAGCACCCACCTGCATCCCAGTAGCTTCTGGTGGGGAAACCACCTGCTACGACCCTCAGTCTGACCCCCAACCACTCCCTGACAAACTGTACCCCGGCAAGTCACCTCAAAATGAGCACAGGCATCAAATTATATCTCTGCTTTCTGGTGTGTTATCAACAGCTGCAACTCGTGAGGGTTTAATGGTCATCACAGAGTGAGAGTGAA
The DNA here is from genome assembly GCA_013400915.1 of Pardalotus punctatus. Classification (NCBI taxonomy): domain Eukaryota; kingdom Metazoa; phylum Chordata; class Aves; order Passeriformes; family Pardalotidae; genus Pardalotus; species Pardalotus punctatus. The sequence continues at coordinate 279,607 of VZTX01026207.1, read as the reverse complement.
GGTTTATAAAGTAACCTGTGGGTTCCAGGTGTAGCTCATGCACTAGATGGAATCCAGCTCCCCTTCCAGTGAAGTCTTTTGCAGCTGCATTCTCAGCAAAACCTGTTTCAAGCTTTGCTCATCTAGAGACAACCCAAAAATCAGAAGGTAAAATTCTGGCCCCAAATACTTCAATAGGACAGGACTTCATGCAAAAAAAATCTGTCTGCAGAGGAGGGACAAGGAACCCTGTATTGATGGAAGAAATTGGTTTGACCACCATATATTTGTCAGATATAATTTAGCTCAAAAGATTTATTTTGAATGATTTATGTTAATAAAAGTACAGTTACCAGAAAAAGATTGGGATCCACTCTCAGGAATAGAGATTTTATAAAGCATTTATAGGAGAACAATACATGCACACTTCATCTGTATTAAAAATGTTTCCTTTGTATTTACTTTTGAAAATAAAATCGAATGTCCCTTCTCACTGTAGCATCAAACAAAACCACATGAAGCAAAACTAAGCAAAGTCCCCAACCTTTTGTACCCGTTCTGTGTTCATCTGCATGTGTGTGTGTTCCTGTGGGTGTATTTTTATATCTGTCTAAGTCATCCCATGGCATCAGGACAATGAAGGATGTGAGGGATTCCTGGGTGCCATGTTTTGGAAACATGTTTATTGATAGGGAGGTATTTCTCACCTTGGCATCTGAGCACAGCAAGGACTCTTCATCTTCCACAGGGGAAGCCCAAGCAGGAGCCAGGGCTGGATCTGAGTGTTCACAACAGTTACAAAGGCAAGTGCTGTGTAGCTGGAGAGTACAAGCAACTGTGTCTGTAATAAGAAATGGTATTTTCTTCAGTTCTTTAAAAGCTCTAAAGAGAGATGAGAACAGAAGACAAACCCCATGGCACGTTGCAGGCACATTGCACTTTTGACAGGTGACCTTCTCCCAAAGTCTCTGGATGAGAGATGTGTGATTTCTTCCAAAAAGGAAAAATTTCTCAGACACAGAAATGGCATGAGAGTAGGAACAGAGGCGCCCTGATCTGCTCAAAAGGTGCCATATTCATGTGTGTGTGTCCCCATGTCTCCTACAGGAGCAGCTGCTTGATTCCACACTCACTGCCTACCCCTTAATACTGATCCACTTTTTCATGCACGATGTCAGAGCTGGTTGGACAAACTAAAATTAAACCTGAGGAGTAGCATTTCATCTGCTTCATGTGCCACTGCACAAGGAGAAACTTCAGCCAGTTCAAAAGAGACATTGGAAACAGCAAATGCTTACAATCAACAAGCCTTCTCCCCTCCCCTCTCTCTCCTCACAGTTTTTATGGCCTCATGGTTTTGTTGGCACAAAATATATTGTCTTCCCTGTGGATTTTGACACAGATCCACATAGCTTTTCAGAAATTTCATACGTCATGAGGGGCTGCTTTCCCTCCCATGGTAGTTACTTTATTCCTCCTTCATTTCTTGACTTCAAAGGCAAAAGAAGGTATTTTGTTTAAGGAAGCAGTAAAAGGATGTTGATGAGAGCAGAGTGTGTCCTCTCAGCAAGGTTTTCCCTCTGGAAAATGAAAAGGCTCCTTCTGTGCTGCAGGATGCACCTGTACCCTCAGTATCACCCCTAGGAAGGTCTTCTCCAGCCAAGGAGGGAGGGCAGAGCCACACTCCTGCTCCCAGGCACCCACCACAGCAGCCCCTGGGGATGAGCCTGCCTGGGACACGCTGGCTGCTCTGCCCCAAAGCCTGGGTGCAGCGAGGAGCACAGACAGCGTGGGGCTGTTGGCAAAACTCATGTAGATCTGTGGACTTCCTAGTGAATGCACAGTGATTTCCAGGGAATGGAGCAAGGGGTGAGCGAGAGGAAAACAGGCAGATCTATCTCTGGTTTCCTGGCCTGCTTTGTCCGTGCAGTAAATTATGGGGGTTAAAGCTATAAAATGCCTGTCACCCTGTCTGATCCAGCCCTTGGCAAAGCAGCACAGCTCCCTCCCACAATGATTGCCCACAGGAGAAATGTGTTTACGTGCATTACTGGTTCAGGCAATTAATTTGCAGCCATGATAATGAATCTGAGACCTCTTTGCCTGATTTCTCCCTCACTGCCAGGCACTTGCTGTCTGGGCAGAGACCCTAGTAAGTAATTTCCCTGCATATCTCCTCAGGCCAATAGGAAACTCCATGAGTCACTTTCCTCCCTTTTAACAGCCGTAAGCGACAACCAGGAATCAGAAACTTCCTGTGAAAACAAAGGCACAAATCCTTGCCTTGACAAGTCTAAATCACAATGAAATCTTTGCCAATCCCCTGGCAAAGGTTGCCATGCCTCTCCTCTCAGTGCCCTCTGCTCTGTGCAGTTGCAGCCCCTCGGCAGTGCTGGAGGCATGGGAAGCCCTGTCCCACTCCCCACAGAATCATGTACTCATTAAGGCTGGAAAAGACCACCAGGACCATCAAGCCCAACAGCTAACCCAGCACTGCCAGGTCCACCACTAAACCATGTCCCTAAGCAACACACCAACATGCTTTTGGAACTTCCAGGGACAGTGATTCATTCCACCACGTTCTTGGGCAGCCCATTCCAAAGCTTGACCACCCTTCTTGGGAAGAATTTTTATTAATATCCAATCTAAACCTCCCCTGGTGCAACTTGAAGCCATTTCTTCTTGTCCTATCATTTGTCACTTGGAAGAAGAAACCAACCCCACCCAGCTACAACCTCCTTTCAGGCAATTGTACGAAGAGAGAAGTTTCCCCCTGAGCCTCCTTTTCTCCCGGATAAACATCCCCAGCTCCCTCAGCCACCCCTCAATGGACTTGTGCTCCAGACCCTTCCCCAGCTCTGTTCCCTTCTCTGGACATGTTCCAGCACCTCAGTGTCCTTCTTGTAGTGAGTGGCCCAGAACTGAACACAGGATTTGAGGTGTGGCCTCACCAGTGCCGGGTACAGGGGGACAATCCCTGCCCTGGTCCTGCTGGCCACAGCAGTGCTGATGCAGGCCAGGGTGCCACTGGCCTTCTTGGTCACCTGGACACTCTGTGGGCTCATGTTCAGCTGCTGTTGACCAGCACTCCCAGGTCCTTTTCCAATGGGCATCTTTCCAGCCATGCATCCATGCTGCATCCAGACCTCTAAAGTGAAGGGTGCCAGGGGACATTGCTGGGACAGAAAATGTGGGCTCTCAGAGCTAATTTGTTTGTAAGCTCCTTGACATTTGTTGGCCAGGACCAACCAGTATGCAGCCAGCAGGTCCTGGGACATGTCCAGGAGTACACATGGGCCAGACCTCATTCCCTCTGGCCAGTTGTTGTCCCAGAGGACTGGCCTAGGCAAAGGGACCCTTGTACCCCTGTTGTCATGTGGGTGGCAGAAGGCTTCCCAGCACTATCACAGCTGAGGTAATCCATGCAGGAGAAGTGGTGGCACAGAAGGTCCTCAGAGGTTTTTGCATCTAAAAGGAGCATGCTACTGTCAAGTAAAAATAAAGCTAGGGTGGATTTTGAGAATCATGATTTGAGGCTGAACCTCCAAAAATGGAGAATGATACTCCTAAATCACTTAGTAATCTAGTCTGTGCTCTCACCTACTGCACGAGGCAGTGGCCAGGAAGGAAGGGAGATCTTGCTTATACATGACATATTTAGGCACATAAGTGCTTTAATTGTCAAGTCTTGGGGAACATTATCCAACACAGCAAGCAAAAGGTCACTCTTTCCTTATCAAACAGAAGACTCTTTAGAATGAAGAGCTCAAAGAAAGATTTGTTCTAAGGATCTGAGCTAATGTCTGAAAACATGGCCTCAGCTCCCCCCTGGTTCCCAGGAAAATCACTTTGCATTGCTACACACACTGTTTTATTTGGACTCACTCTCATCTCTGTGAGAATATTCTCCTCCTACTCCAGCTTATTAAAGCAAAATAATTTAAAACTAACTCATGGAATCAAAAATTAATCCCATGCTGAGTGGTATTATGATTGCTGGAGCAAGCAGTAATTCCTGCCCAGCATCCTTGTCTGTGTACAGATCAAAGCCAGCATTACAGCCAAACACATCCTCAGCTGAGAAGGGCAGCCCCACTACTGCTGTTCCCAGCTGAGCAAAAAGGCTGAGCTCGCCCCATTGGATCATCTTTGGATTTTACATGCCCTGGAGCAGGGATTCAGATAATCTTCAACAGCTGTAGGTTACCGTGGGGTTGAATGAGGACCGTGAGGCTGAAGAGGGACAGACAGGTGAGCAGAAAATCCAGCTGAGGTGAGCACAACTTCAGTATTCAGCTTCCCACAGGAGCACTGTGAAGACTGTTTTCCAGGCTCCCCCTCTTTCCCAGAGACACATGAAGCCTGAGGCCATGCTCACAAACAGCTGACCATCTGAGACTGCACAGAGCTGAGTTCCCAGGCAGGCCAGCATGTGAAGGGCACTATCAAGGGGGAGGTTTTCCATCAGAGCAGCTTTGTTCTGTGTGTTGCACATCGCAGGAAGCTGCTGGGCACAGCTCTGACAGCAGCGGCCAGTCTGGCTCAGGCCCCTGTGCTGGGACTGCTCTAATCCACCCAGTCCCTGGCTGACTCCAGCAGTGACTTGAGAAAGGCTCCAAGCCATCATAGGAAGCCTGTGGTGGTGAATGGCCTTGGCCTTAACAATCCCGAGTTTGTTCTTGTGGCCACTGGTTTCCTGTCCAGGTTCCAGCAGGCTGTGACTGGGCAGATGAAGCTGTTCTGCTGCTGGTCCCATACAAAAAACCCACATGAAAAGTGATGTCTTTTGATCCTTTTAAGCCTGCAAGTGTAAAATAGAGCTATCAGGGCACATACCAGCTTTTTCACTTCCTGACATCCCTGACATTAGCAACGCTGCTTCACTTTTGGGACCCACACCAGTTTGTGCTTCACTGACAGTTGTGGGACAGAGCACCGCAGCAAACAGGACGCCTGTTGATTTCCAGGACACCTCCTTGCTGTCACTGTGACCTTGCAGAGGATTAAGCTGTATTGTTGTGGAAACCAACTGTATTTCTTCATCACTTCTGGTACATGAGCTGGGAAATCAAGGCCATGTGCCTTCAAAGGTGACTTTTGTGCAAGTGGCTGTTCCTTGTTGCACGCTACCCACAGGTGCTCTAGGTGAATATTATGTACTGAGAATACTGTCTCAAACCCACATGGCAGTGATGGCAATGGGGTGAAGATTGCACCACATGAGCTAATGTATTTTTTAAGCCTTTGAGCATAGTTAGAGCTGACATTTTGGTCACTTTTTTGACTCATGTAAATGGTCACAGGAAAGGAGTTTCCCAGTTGAGTTACATGTCATGCTGAGGGGGGAAGTTTCTTTTATTTTTCATTTGTTTTACAGCCAATAGACAAAGAGCAAACCAACATTTCTGGGTTCTTTAGGTTTTTTATGTTTGTATCAATGCAGTGAAATCAGCAGTGCTTTAAGGTGGGACTCCCGTACCACATCTGTTCACCCCAGCCCAATCTGCCCCTTCCTGCAAGTTTTTACTGCCTGTAATAGGAAAGCAGGCTTTCACTTTGAAATACTAGCAAAATACAGAAAAAAAAGCCTTGCCTTTGTTCCTGACCTGTGTGATCAGGTCTCCTGCAAACTTCAAGCAGTCCCGGGAATAGTCTCATCAGCTCCTGCTCCAACAGCCATGGCAGCATTTTTTATGTCTCTGTGGCAGCTGAGGGGACAAAACATTGATCGGTTTCCACCAGCATGAGAAGATTAATCTCATTCGCCTGGATTTCCAACCAGACTCTTTCACACTGGGTAAAACCTTGGCGTTAATGTTTAAAATTCTTCTGTTCTCTTTTTTAATTAGCAAGTGGAAATCTCCCTGGCCTGTGCCAGGGAAAAAAAGTCCTCAAGATCAAAGTGGGCTCTAATTCACATTTCTGCTTGCCACATTCAAAGTAGCATGTTGGTAAAGCAAGTGTCCTGTTTGATGGAGATGGAAGGACATAACCCATCAACTGCAAAAGGTGAGTGCTGTGTCATGGGTGAAGTGATCTCATTTCAGTGTGGCTAAAGGCAAGGGAGGGCACTGGGTCATTTTGTCAGTATATCCACAATAGCAATTTTAGGCTTCTTATGGGGGAAACATTATTGACTTGAATCTTACTGTTAATGTATCTTCAGGATATATAAAACATCCAGGATCTGCTACTAAATAATAAGAAAGCCCAACAAAAAGTGTCAAATTTTTCTGTTGCATTCCCAAAGGTGTAAGAGAAAATGTATTGGTTTTATAAAAGGAGGCGATAAAGACCTCTGAAATCGTTGAGTCCAACCAAAGAGCCTGGGCCCTGCCTCCACCCCATGTTAAATGCACTTGTGGGAAAAAAATCCTAAGAAAAGCAAAAGCTCAGTATAATCCTCACTGATTTTCTCGCTACTTTTTTGTGCCTTGTCAATGCATGCCCACTCAAGGACCACTTGTCCAGAAATATTTTCCTCTGACAGAGCTGGAAATTGAAGCTGCATACAAGTTGTCCCAATTTGAGCATGAGGGCGGGCTCAGACCATAGCAGCCTCTTCTACCTGGGATGTCACTAGCAATCTGGAAAAAAACCTTTCCCATGCCCTCACACATACACAAAACACAGTGGCCTGGGAAAAAGGCAGGGAAACTCGCAAGGGGGAATGACCCAGAATTGGGATGAGCACAACTGAGGGAGGAAGAAGAACTAAGCCATAGCCTGTTTCTGGGAGCCATGGATGAGGCAGCAGCTTCCTGAGATGACTGCAGGGAACCAAGCACTGCTGCCCTGAGCAGACTCCCTAAGGACACCCAAACCTCTACTGCAGAAATGTAACATTTCAGGCTGACCCACCACTTCCCACCAACTCCTGGGCAAGACTCCCCCTGTATTCCCCTTTGCAAAATAAACTTTTGCAAGAAGTTTGATGTCATTAAAGAGACACCCATCATATGATCAGCTACATTAGGTGGCAGAAAATGCTGCCCTTTCAGTCAAGTGAAGCAGCACCGTCCAGCCACATGGCAATCAGAGCTCAGGGCCTGTGGCTCTTCCCTGCCGGCACATCTGGAGATGTGGTTTGCTCTGTTTGAAAAAGAAACAAGCAACATCAATTCACATCACCTAATTACCCATGGAAACACAGAGCTGAGGCTGCTAGCTGAACAGCTCAGGTGCTACCTCTTCACTGACATTGCAGTAAGACTTTATTTTGCAGCAAATTTAAATGTTCAGTCACATTCCCAGGGTTTCTTCACCACCAAATATCACTTCCAGGGCTGCTGCCTGCAAACTGAAGGAGGGGAGACTTAAATTAGGTTTAAGAAAGAAGCTTTTTACAAGGAGGGTGGTGAGACACTTCACAGGTTGTCCAGAGGGGTGGTGGATTCCCCATCCCTGGCAGTGTTCAAGGCCAGGTTGGATGGGGCTCTGAGACACCTGGTCTGGTGAAAGGCGTCCCTGCCCATGGCAGGGGGGTCGGAACTAGATGGCCTTTAAAAGCTCCCTTCTAACCCAAACCATTGTATGATGCTATGATTCCATTTCACTTACAACTCCAGAGAGCTTATTAATAACATGCCCAAAAAAGTCATTTTTTCAAGCAGCAACTGTTTCTTATTGGGAAGAACATTAGGACTTTATTTTTTTTCTCTTACATATATTCAATTTGAATAAAAATAATTTAAAAATTTTTAATTTCTCTTTATATTACATGAAAATAACTTGAAACAAGGACTGTGAATTTTGGAAGCAAGAAACATAGACAAAACTGTTGTTTAGCTGCTGAGATGTAGTTCCTGGATTTTTTTTTCCCAAAACACCCTCTCAAATAGAGAAACAATCACAATTGTCATTCCAGTGGAGAAACTTAATCCATCTATAAAATATCTTTAAGTTTGAGAATGGTATATAGTTACACTAGAAAGTATTAATAATATAGCATGTAGGTTCTAATATACCACCTAAAATATATAACTTCTCAGACTTTACAAGGTCAAATATTTTAGACCATATTCCAGTGGAGAAACACTACAAATCTCTTACAATCCTTTTAAAGTTCCTGTTGAATTAACTTTTATTTCCTTTTGAGGAATTTTTACATAATTCCAAGCAATAAAATATTGCAACAAACTAGCTTGCAGAACTATATTCACACTAATTTGGACAAGCACTGTTTAAAAGGATGAAGCACCTTTAGTAACAGTGACAAAACATCACTGTTAGTGTAGCTGATGAAGAAGCAGATTCTGTGCACAAACTGGTAAAATTTTCATGACAATAAATCTGATAAAAATTATTGTATATTCAGTATTAACAAATTCATCTAACTGGAATTAAAATATGCTTATGGATGGAGTAGAATTACAGTGTTACAAGACAAAGATTCTACTAATTAGCCCAATTCATATTATCTGAAAAAGATTTCAAATAAAACACTGATTTCTTCTTTTTTTAATTTTTAAAATACATGCAACCTACTGCAACTTCCCTGGCTTATCTCACCTCTTTTCAGTTTTTTCAGTTCAATGTGAATATAGTTCATCTTTTTATTAACTTCTAGGGTAATGAACACCATCCAGCATCACCTGAATGGATTATAATTAAAAAAGCCCCAAAAAGCAAAGGAAAAAAAAAAGCAATTAGCATATCAAGGTCTCACTGTAGAACACAAATCTGCAGAAATACATACGGCAAAAATGAGATGGACTTCATGTAGGAAGTTATTTGCATTGAGTACCATATCAAATTTAATGTAACTGTGCCAGTCGTGGGTCTGATGGCCCAATGGAAAACCACTCTTCACCAATTACAAGGAAAAAAGACTATTAATGTGATTGTCAAAACTGTTCTCTTGTAACAGCCTAACCTCAGGGATCAGCTCTCTTCCAAAGAAATGCCAGATACGCTGGCTGGTGCTGCAGCCTGACAAACAACTCGATGCCATCTAAGGTGACAATGTCAAGCCCTTTCAAAAATAAACATTTTGCTTCAGTATATTTTAGCTGGGGAGGGGGGTCGTGGGTGTGTGTTTTGCTTTGTTTTGTTTTGTTCTTGGCTTTTTTATTTTTGTAACTGTCTGCTGTTTCCAGCACCATCTCAGAGGCTGGAACGTTTCATTCCTTCCTCTGCCAGTTGTGTCCTTTTCCACTTGGCAGATGCTGACCACCACACCTGCTGCTCCTCGGCGTGCAGCAGCCACCATGCCACCTTCTTGTTTTCCTTGTCTGTTATCTGTGTCATCAGCAGAATTTACAGCCCTGGAATGTGATTTCTGAATCAATATGCATTTTCTTTTCCTAAGGAATGCCCTATTTTGCAACCACAGCTGTGTAAAAATAGCCTGATTTTAACTAATGTGGGTGTGGTGGCTCTTTTGAGACAAATCAGTGACACAATTTAGAAAACCAGGGAGGCATTTTCACCAGACTGACGTATTTTTAAGATCAGGTAAAATTTTGGACCTAAACTATGCCAATTGTCTTCCTTTCTAAATGAAGAATTACTTTTAATCAAGAAATATTCTACTGGTATGAACTACAGAATTTTTGAAATTATGAAGCATATTTATGTTTTACTTCTCTAAATATATTACTCATTTGTTTAATTCATTCAGGATTCTACCATACTGTCAACCAACTATAGTAATCCAGAAATGTTTTCTGCTTATGGAAGGGGCTTAATCATTAAGCCACACCTCCCTGCAAAGCTTCAGTATTTCTGACTGGTAAAAAGCATTTCTCATTGAAATAATACTGAAGTGGAGCTCTAGTCCTCCTCCATATAAACGACTGTCAAGTTAATTAACTTTTCAGGACAAAATGCTGATCACATTCAATGATGAGCCACGCTGTCACGTTCAAGACAGCTCCAGCGGTAGCTCTGGTGGCACAATTGTGTATCTTGGGTCAAGCTTAGGTGTGAAATCCTTAAAGTTCTTAGATGCTTCAGTACCAAATACATCTAAAACTTTCCTGTTCATGAGGGCAAACCTGAAAAAGAAAAGACAAAAAAGCATGAATGCATGATTCAGTTACTTATGAAAAAATAAAATTATTTCATGTCATGAAAGACTACCAGAATCTCTTAAATACAGGCTTCAGCCTGCACTGTTCAGAGATTGAAAGTTTTTAACCTCAGGCAATGAAGTATAAAAAAAAATGCATTTGAAAAACGTGGCTAATAGTATTTGTCTAAGTATACTTCAAATAACGCACCTTTTGAAAAAGGGGAAGAGTCCCCTTCTATGTTTAACTCCACAAAAAAAAGGTCAAAGCAAAATATACTACTGTTCTTTCTCATTCCAACAGAGAAAACTCTGGTCCTGCATGCCCAAGTCTGGATGTCAATTTTATGGGCGTTACAACCTATTTCCATTTTGTTGTTCTTCACAACTATAGACTGAAAAGTGTAAGAAATGTCAAAAGAAATTGCCTTTATGGAGAGAGTGTCAAAATTACTATTACAGAGATTTTTGCTTCAGATAAAATAAATGAGCAGAACAGAATTTATTCTCCTTCCTCTCTTTCAACTGAGGCAATCTTAGGATTAAGACAAAATGGGAAAATGCAGCCAAAATTGGACATCTGCACTGACATCATTCCCTGTATCATGTTTGCATGGCCTCAGAGGTTGCCTGAGGACTGTCTCCAGGCAGGCATCCCAAGGAAAGCTTCCCACTACATCTCATGATGTATTCAATCACCTCATGTGTGTACTGTGCCATGGAGAGTGCAGGTCCAACATGCTCCAGGAACTGGCTTCTGATTTCACTTCTATTTTTACAGCCTGAAGAGCTTGCTGTCATGACAAATGTTACCTTTTATAATCCCATTCATAAACTGATCTTCATCAAGATTTGGATGCCTTGCTCCTGCCACCCATTGCACCAGTATAACAATGTACATTTCACTAAACTGTATTTTTATGTCAGTTACAGCAAAATCTATTTTTTAAAAAAAATTTTTAGATCCTTGCAGCAAATAGAAAAAATATTCAGTTAAGATATTACAGTGTATAGTTATGATTATGACCACTGAAGTTTTTTCATTAGCTTTTCAAGAAAAAAAATCCGTTCCCAACTGAAACAGTTATAAAAAATACTGAAATTTTCAAGTATTCTTAGGAGAGATTCTGACATTTTTAGTAATGCTTTTAAACACACAGTAAAACCATGTGGTCAATCACTTTACATACTAAGTGTTTCTTCAACATGTGTAGCTGTGTACTGGATTATTCACGTTCCAATGGAATCTGAAAGCGTCCCACCCTCCAAGTGAACCAAAAAGGCTTCAAGTAAAACTCTCATCTGCTAAATAGTCCTCACTAGAGTTAAGCCTTTGCTCCTGTCATTAGACTAAACCCAGCAATGTCACTTCAGTAGCAAAGAACTTCAAGAATAATGGATATTGTTTGAAAAGCAAAGTAAATCCACAGGAAATTAGCACTTGTACTTCTAGGGCTCTGCTGTTGACAGTGAATGACACAGAAAGCTGAGTGTGGTCAATGACAGGTTTAGACAAGCCATAACATGTCCCTGATTACATACCTGCCCTTTGTTAGTCGTAAAAGAAATTTCCAGTATGAAGGTCTCAGGTTCTGAACTTCCATGACAGCCTGCAAGGAGAGGATTCTGTCAGAGCCAGCTGACAGGACCAGGCAAAACCTTCATCTGCTGCATTACATTGCCAAAATTAGCAAAAGGATTGTTATGGAAATATTTTTTACTGCTCTCTGCTGAATTCAATGCTCTCTATGACAACCACCAGCACAGACTGTATTCTGATATTCCCAGAATACAATCTTTTACGAGTAGTGACAATTAACTTACATCTCATTGCAAAGAAAGCAACAACAATCATTATTCCTACATACATGACTTTGGACTGGTGGATGCCAAATTTACCTGCTACTTTATCCCCCACCCACTCTGCATTTTGTGATCTACCGTTTCTTGTAGTTATATTTATATTCATGTTACATTATCTTAAATAATGCCATATAGCCAAAATCCTTGTCTCCTCTCCATTCCTTTACTTTTCTGGGTCATTTAGAAATATAGTGAATAACAGACATCTCAACATAGATCCTTTCTCTAATTTCTCCTTCCTTCTTCCTGCTAAACCTAGCAATCTATTTCTAGTCTTAGATTAATTTTTCAATCAGTTATTAAGTAACAAATAAAACCCTTCCCTCTTTTCTCATATGAACTTTATGTCTGTTAGTCTCACCAGACTGTCCCTGACAACAGTATTTTGGAGACCTTCAGGCACATCCCAAGCACCAAAACATCAATTCACTTTGGTACTAGACTTAGAGATATTCCCAAGTACATGGGAACAATGAGGAGGAGGAGCGTCTCTTAACTGTCCTGTTAAGCACAAGACAAAAGAAGATTGCTTAGGGTCGTTTTATATTCTTTTTATTGAGGGGCACAAAAAATATATATAGTTATGGAAGTCCAGGGAACATGCAGTTCATGAAGGGATATTTCAGCAGAAGGTCTAGAAATGCTGAGATGTAGTAGCATTGTAGGCCAATTTGGGTAGCACTGAAAAGTTGCTTTTCTAGATGATGCAGAAAAGGACCGAGGATAAAGGCATGTAACTGACTTGAGAAGTGCAAAAGATGGTAACTACAGCTTGTTTTGAATATAACACTTCAGGGGTTATTACTATTTTTTTGCAGATTTTTCAACTAGGCAATATTAATCCAAGTCAGCTGAAAGTGAAAACTTCCAGTTGATTTAAAAAACCATCAAATATGGTATTATACTGTTTGCCTCCTTCAGAAAGTGTTTTTTCACATGGTTATGGAAGTTCATACATTAATGTTCATCCTCTGGGTCAATGCATTTTAAGATCCTTTCCAAGAATTCAATGTTTTGTATAATGTATTCAACTATAAGCATGGGAGAAATTGAGTCCTAGAAATGACCTTTCCACAGTGACTCAAAACCAGGATGCCAGAGCCCCAATTCACAGCATCCTGCTGGAATCACTGCATCTCACCATCTTTTCTATACGACTGTCTCCCTGTGCTCATTTCATTCAACATCTGATTTAAAGAACTTCATGTTCTGTTAGAGAACATACTTACTGCCTGAAAGCATATTGATGTAGAAATGGCATAGATGATGCTGTCAGCATGAGGAAAATAGGGAACCTTCCCTGCTTCAATGCCTTTGAAGTATATAGTCTATAAAAATAAACAAAAAATGCTGAATGCAACGAGATCGAAGTATCCTTTTACTTTACCTTTAAAAAAAAAACATGCCAACATCATGATATATTTCTTTATATGTCCACAAATGTGACATTGATTAAGACAGATTATAGAAGTCATCCAAGATTAATCTAATAAGAGGCTACTAATGCACAGGACTAGGAACAACCTGGGTGTTACAGATCCTGAAGATAAAAAAGGGAAAGTTTGCTGTTAAATTCTTCATTTTAAAAAAGCAAAAGAACAATGCAATAACTATTCCACCAAAGTGAATATTCACTGTTCTTAAACAGCTTGAAATCACATACTTTACTTTCTGAGAAAACATGTACAGTTTATTTTCCTGAGCACAGCCTGACCTTGCAAAGCAGCACACGCCTCTTTGGTCAATTACCCTTGGCTTGCGTAAGATGATAAAAGTAGTAAAAAAAATAAAAAAAAATAAGAAAGAACACACAGCACTTTTCTTATTTCACTGCAGCCATGATGTCTAGAAGTCCAGAGAAAACCATCAGCAATACAAGATAATATTGCTTTTTTACAACTGGTGTTCTAAAAGTCAATATGGATAACTCAGATTTGCCTTTATATGACCAATATGTGAACTGCCTTCAGAGCTTGGTGTAGGATAACAAGGAGTAGGAACAGAGAGTATCTTCCCTTTTTATGTTTCATTTTATGCATAACAAAAAAAAGTTCCTTCTTTTTATGTTCTTTAAAATGAATTCTGCTCTGGTAATGGAGGTGGATAAATATCATCAGAGAAAAAGGCCCTCGAGGTCTTCAGGAGAAATATGGGATTCAGGGATGATGCATAGTGCAAGAACATTATCAACTCATTCCAGTGGTCGTATTGGGGAATTAACCATGACTAAGTCTCAATTGAATGGAAAAATCACAGTAAGAAATCAAATGCTGGGTAGAAAAGTATAATCAACATACCCAAACTCTGTAACTATTTATTTTCCTGGGCTCCTAATTTTAACAAGTTCAGAGAAATAATTCAAGCCTGAAGAATAGTAATTAGAACAAAGTTCGTTCCAAAGCTGGGAATTCAATCAGTCGAAGTACACTGACAAACAACTTCAGCTATAGACTAAAACCTAAGCTATTTTGAGTTATCTTAGACTGTTGAATGCCAAAATTAGGGAACAAAGGCAGGAAGTTAAGCTGTAGCTTTTGGCAATAAATCTGCAATTAAGCACTAGGTCTGATTTATGTTTCTGGCAGAATAGACATTCTTGGAACTTTCTGATTTAAAAAAATCTGAAAAACTACAAAGCAAAGGGTTGTCAAGAGATTAAAAAAATTCATGGAGAATATACATGAAGACCAGTGGATAAAGGATGTTTAAAATGAGTCAAAGAAAAGAAAGTAAGAAAGAAATAAGACCCCACGGCAGCATTGCCTCTTGGCACACATGTACTGAAACACCATCACCACACAACTTCGTATTTTACTGGAATTGCCTGACAAAGCCTCAGATGCTCATTTTCTTTTCTTCTGCCTTGGAAGAATAGATGAAATAAAGATATCTGTTACAAGGGTAATAACTTACCTCTACTAATTTAGACACCAGATACATAGAGATTGTTGTACTTTTGTAAAACATCATAGAAATTCCTGCTAGACACCCTGTAACAATCAGAAAAGAAAAGCATTGTTAAGGTTGTGATTTGCACTGTTAAGACTGCTGTGTCAGCCCACCAAACACTGCACAGACTATTTATTTCTGTTGCTACAACACAGTTCAGTGATGCTCTTTTGCTGCCCATCCAAATATGGTTTGTACAACTCAACAGAGAAAGTTTTAAAATCCTGAAACAAATCTGTACTTCAGTGCTCAGGAGCACAGTATCAAACTTCTCTCCTCTTTGTGGGATGAGACCTCTACAGTTCCAACATGTGACAGATGAGGGAAAGGCCCCACCACCACACAAATTTCATGACCCAGTGGAGCCCACAATTTCCAAAGTGTATTCTGTCACGTGTGGAAGAGCCAGTATTTGCATCTCACATCTCTGCAAATTAAAGGACGAGTTTACATTTGTGTACACAATAATATACTGTTGTTGGAGCTGACCATAAAGTCCACACCATTTGATTGAATTTGCCTTACAATTTTAATTGCAACTCTTTCTTTGACACTACCTGAAACATCACTGTCACTTTGACACAACCTTGATGTACACAGTCCTATTTTCATCACAGAAGTGTGAATAGGGAATGAGAGGACAGACAAGAGGAATACTTACAGAGTCTCAACACAAGCAACATAACCTTTTCATGGACTCACCAGCTACAAGTGCATGAAGCTCATCATCTAGGTTTCGGACCCAGCGCAGGAAGCAACTTGTACCCTGCAGGTGAACAGAAAGCAGGCTTAGCCCTACTTCTCTTTTCTAACACACAGGCTGGAGGTATTCCTTACAAGCTAGTAATATAGCACACAGCATGTATTAAGAGTGTAGTGTGATAATACCCATAATCATAGAATCTTAAAATGGTTTGGGTTGGAAGGGACCTTAAAGACAACCTCGTTCCATCTCCCCTGTCAGGAGCAGGGACACCTTCCACTAGACCACATTGCTCAGAGCCCCATTCAGCCTGGCCCTCAACACTTCCAAGGATAATGCATTCTTCTGCTTAGTAAGACTATTATAATGAAGGGCAATTTAATTGATATTGGAGGAGGCAAACTTTCCCATTGTAAGAGTCTTGTAAGGGAAATGTAAAATCACATTGTAATTTCTTAAGAGCTGTAGAAACTTTCATTATTAGGACATGTTATGTCTGATTAGGTAATCTTTACCACATCAAGAAACATTAAATTACATCAACAAAAACACAAGAAATCAACACAACTAAAGAACAATCTTTTTAAAAGCACTGGCACTAAAGTCCAGAGAGTTGGACACAGTACTAGAAACATTTCAGTGTTTAAATTTACAATTTACTGCTGCTATTTCTTTCAAAATCAGAGAGCAGATTAATCTAATTTGAATTCCAATCTAATACCAAAGCTAATCTTGAATTCCTGTCAACCTCATTTGCTGTACCTGTCTAGACTCTTTCCCATGATAAAGGCTTTTTTCAACTACATACCAAACCTCCTGAGATTATTCCATGCATCCAATAAATTCTGGAACTAGGAAGACACTTTAATCTAAAAAAAGTAGAACCGCATATTTCTTTTGATCCAACATGCACAAAGCATTTCACTTTTTTTTTTGCCATGGTCCAATTTTTTTGAGTGGCTAGAATCTTTGCTGCCCTATGTGCCTATTTAAACTGGAAGAAAAATGTAATGCAACCCAAATTTGCATAAGTTATGAAAGGAAAATAATAACACATAGTAGCATCATAGAATCAGAGGATCATTAAGCCTGGAGAGGACATTTAAGATCAGCAAGTCCAACTGCAAACCCAGTATCCACCAACTGCACCACTAAACTACATCCCCAAGTGCCACATCCACACACCTTTTGAAGACTTCCAGAGATGGCAATTCCACCACTTCCCTGTACATCCTGTTCCAGTGCCTGACAACCTTTTCAGTGAAGGAAGATTTCTTACTATCCAGTCTAAACATCCCCTGGGCAACCTGAGGCCATTTGTTCTTGTCCTGTCCCTTGTCATTTGGAAGAAGAGAGGATGGATCCCCACCTGGCTACAGCCTCCTTTCAGGAAGGTGTAGAGTGATAAGGTCACCCCTGAGCATCCTTTTCTCCAGACTAAACACCCCCAGCTTCCTCAGAAGCTCCTCATTGGACTTGTGCTCCAGACCCTTCCCCAGCTCTGTTGCCTCCTCTGGACACGCTCCAGCCCCTCAGTGTCTTTCTTGTACTGAGGGGCCCAAAAGTGAACACAGGACTCGAGGTGTGACCTCACCAGTGCTGAGTACATATTTGAAAAATAGTAAATAAAGGTCAGAATACATCACCCTCATAAAATGAGTACCCACTGGACTAAATTGTACCTCTCAACTGGAGCTTTTAAACACAACAAAATCTTTTTAGTTTTAGCAATTTAAATACTTCTCTTCTCTAAAGGCTCTTTTCTTAAAATTTGAGCAAAAATTTATTTTTCAAGCAAACTCTGAACAGCTTATTTGCACTTTGCCATCAAAAATTTTAGACTCTGTAACCTTACAAATTTTTGTCTCTCAATTTAATTACTAATCAAGTGAAATGCTGTCTTGCTTGCAGATAAGACATGTTTTTTCATTTTTCAGTAAATAATATTTACCCTCAATAATACAGCATGATCTTGAATTTGCAGAGCAATTAAAGTGACAGCTGGAAAATGCCATGTGATTAAGAATATAAAAGTGCAAAAGAGACTTCAGCACTGCACTGTGCAATATATTCTCTGTGTGCTTTATCACATTCTTTTTTGGCATAAATAAGTACAATTTGATTAATTCCAACAATGCTGTATGAATGTGTATCAGTTCACAATCTGGCATCTTATAATGGGGTAGAAAGGATAGACTTTGAAGCAGTAAGTGCACTGTCTCCTCAGCTACACACTGTATGTTCTGCACTCTCCCACTATTTAGTGTCAAGTAAGAATTCCAGATATGTGAGCCAACAAAATCTGCAAATGGCTTCTCTCTGGCAACACAGATGATACTGCAGTCACTACTTGTGTCTGCACTAAAATGTTTTTGTGTACCAGCAAATCCTTTTGAAATCTGAATTCACTTTCTCTGAAGTACTCTCTATCTCCTGATCTTGCAACCAAGCTGCAAAATCCATCTGGTTTATTTGGAAATTATAGAAAAAACATACAGAATGGATGAACAGCTTTCTGTTTACAGTTTGATCACTGTAATAGTATACAATTTGTCAGTGACATGCTGTAGCAAACGGTATTAGTCCTATTAAGCAGCTGGACTTTTTAGCTCTTTGTGATATTCTGAAAAGTGAAATAAAAAACACGGCATTTGTCACTTCTGTATGCTACAAACTTACTTTGTATATACTGACAAAAGATCCCAGAAAAGCTCCAAGCTGGAAATTTTCTTTGTTGTAGAAGAGGGAAAGTAGTCGTGATGGTTGTGTAAACAGATGCCGGAAGGTGGAAGGAATCCGAAGGCAACACTGGATCAGGTAACCAATGCTAAACATCCTAATGAAGCCCTAGAGAAAAAAAGAGAGATTTTGTGGTAAGAACCACAAATTATGAAAAAGGAAAAGCAAATGCTTCTACAGAAAGACTTATTTTTGACATCGAATAGTTTAAAACCCATTCTGCAGGTAAGATGTAAAATGCATAAATGCATCCCCACCTTCAAATTCAAGACTTTTCTTTTTCCTGGTTACCCTGTAAAATAGCAAAAACAGTACAATCACAGAAAATTGACTCTTCCTTAATTTCCATGAATTTCTGAAAGGTCTCAAAAGAGAGCCTTCTCTTCTACTCCAAAATTCTGTTCTTTGAAATAATCATGATGACTTCATTTCCAGGTTACTGACCAGCTTTTAACCACAAATGCGTTTACAGAGGAAAGCAATGCAGCAGGAAAAAAAGAGCACTTCTACACTCAAATGTCTGGAGAAAACAGCAAGGAGGAAAAACTCCACCAAAAATAAATTTCAGAAAGTGTGAGAATTAGAAGTTAACCCTGGTGGCTTGGCACATGCTCATGGACTTTGCCTCAGCCAAACACGAGGTTGTGGATTGCCTGCAGCAAGGGAAAGTGCAAAACTGGAAGGGAGTTCATGTGCAGAGCTACTGAGAAAAGATAAAATGGGTTCCAAAGGATTTACTTACTATTCCACCTTAGGTACAGATCTGCTTTTTTTTTAACATGACACAAAACCACACTGACCTTTTTTTCCAAATTATTCTCCCCGGTTTCTTCTAACTTCCTCCAGTGCTTCCTATCATTATTCTTACCCTAAGGCTGAACTTTTTTAATAATTCTGAATAAATTTTACCCAGTTTTTGTTTGGAAGATGCTTATGTGAAAACTATCTCGGCACTTACCCGCAAATAAGGCAGGTATGTTTTTGAATTACAGTGACAGGGACACAATTCCAGTGACAAGGAAATCTGGCTGAGAGTTTGCCTGAGCAACCTTTCAGACTCAGAAACTCAAACCATTTTTGCCTCCTAAAGAATTTTATAATGCATCATAAAGCTTGTAAAATTTTATTGTGGTTAAACATCCAGTAATAACTCTTCCCGAAGCAATTACTCTTCCTGCTACTCAAGAAGTGGTTTATGAGAATCAAGTGGAAGAAAATAAATCATTCAATAATCCAACAGCATTTTTTTGCATGAAAAATTTCCATTCCTTCATGCCATTATACAGAAAAGTCCTAAACCCAGCAGTTATGAACAAAGCCCAAAACAAGGACAGAAACAACAGAATGGTGTGTTTGACATTTTTACCCAGGAAAGGTGACTTCAGTGGGGTGAGGAAACACCTAAATTACAACTGGATACACTCAAACACATCCCTGATTTTATTCCTATTATTAGCCAAATCAGAAGTGCTGAACCGAAGGACTGAGGTTTAGTGTTGACATGGATGAAATGGCGAGTATTAGGCAAAATCTCTCTATTTAGCTCATTACTTCAACCAGGTGAAATCATATCACACCTACAGGTGTTTTTCAGAGTCAGAGGAAGTATTATATCTTATAATCAATCTACAGTATTGTAACTTTTATCTTCCAAAAAAGACCTCAAATAAGATTGGAGGTAGAACACAGCAAAGCATACGCAGGACACTATAATAAATATAAGTGAGCAAAGAAAACTGCTCAGAGCCATTTCTCCACAGAGATTTTGAGCTGGAGCTCAGATCAGCCAGAAGTAATAGCACAGTGTAACAACATATCTCCAGAATTTGTTGAATAAACTTTTTTCTGCTTTCAAGAAACAGATTTCTTAGTAGTGCATTCAAGATATTTGCTATAAGTCAAATTCAGAAAAGCACATGCGCATATAAACGGAGTTCAGAAACACACCAAAAACTCAGTCAACCTGTTGCAATATATTAGGATAGTTAAAATCAATTAATTAAGATATTTAATATTTATCCTGGGTATACAGTAGCCCACATTCTTTAAGAGACAGAACATTGAGTCTACAATCCTAAGAAATAATCTCACAGAAGTTGTGGATGCCCCATCCCTGGAACTGTTCAAGGTCAGGTTGGACTGGGGCTTTGAGTAACCTGATCTAGTAGTAGGTGTCCCTGCCCATGGCAGGGGTTGAAACAAGATGGTCTTTAAGGTCCCTTCCAACCAAAATCACTCTATTATTCTATGACCTTCTTTGAGGTCACCCTAGTCACCAGTAAATTTGGAGGGTTATCTGGTCCTGTCTGCAGCATCAGCAGAAAAAATGGACAACTGGATTTCTACTGTTGGCTAATGGCTCCTCACTGTAAACAACTGGAATCCGAAAGAGGAAAAATATTGTTCCACTGCTTCTGTCACAGCTCTTTTTAGACATTTACAGGCACAAAGCATTTCAAGTATTTGAAGTCTGAAGGGAAGTCAATGAACTCAGGTGGTGTGTCACTAATGAATGCTACATAAAAGCCGTGATGATGTCAATGAGCTAACGTGCATTTAAACGTGAAGCAGGAGAAAAACAGCAGGCAATGACAGTTAATGACAGATGTATAAATGAGAAGACAAGTTGTTCAAGGGTAAGGGAAAATGGCACTGGAGGGAAATTTTGGCAATAAGCAGCTTATCACATCATTTCAGATTTGAAAGCTCCATTACAGATAAGGAATTGTAAAAACATGCTCAAATCATGTCAGCTGACAGTTGTTACTGATCAACTCCAGGAACAGTCATAGAGAGAACTGAACTTTAAGAATTTTGGATCTTTAAAAATCCAAATACATAAAAATAAAATTTTTCACTAATTTTTTTTTTTTAAGAAGAAGTCACAGGAAGTACAGGAAATGAAAAGATCTGACTGCCACTTCAGCAATATTTCCCTCATTAGATTACTGTAGTCAAGAATAATTTATACCAAAGTACTACAGAGGACAGGTCCAAGAATGAAGTATATTTCAAATGCACAATTGTCTTCTCTAAAGAGAGAACAGCCTTATAAAAATTTCTTTTTAAAATTTATTTTTTCTCAGGTCAAGACTTAATTCAGCCCTATTACCAGTTAGGTTTGTTTTCTCCCCTAATTCCATTTAAGGATATATAAAACACAAACAAAATGATGCTGAATAAACAAGTGAAGAGGACGAGTACTCCTGAATATCCACCTTCCTCCTCACCCTCAGGTTCCTTTAATAATTAACATTTACCTCCTCACCTAAGAAAGGGCAAAGAGAGTAGTGGGTCTAGGTTATTTTAATTTGTAAAATTCATAACCTGAAATCCGACTTGGGTCTCTCAGCTAGAGCAATACAACAAGACTAACTCCTCTTTCTTCATCAGCCTTCTGTTTTAAAATCTACTTCAAGCTTATTACATTCCATAATGGTCAGATCACCTACCTCTACCTACAAAGTCTCACACACACAATCATTCTTCCAGCAGACTATGAGTTTTCCACAGAGAGGAATTCCATGATGAGTACTCTTAACAGAAATCCTTTCTTGTTTGTTCTAGCTGTGCTTGTAAAATAATATGGTGTTACAACAGTACTTACAGATTTGAATGCAGAGCATGCAGCACAGGATGCATAAGGATTTTGTGTGATATTAACAAAAAGCTCTCAAAGCAAGTCTGGACTAACTGTAGTTAAGAGCTAATTACTGTAAAATATGTCTAAGTAATGAAAGACAGCACTTTTACTATGTAAAAGTGCAGCAGATCAAAGTTACAGCAAATTCTACACCTAAGATGAGCCATGAAAAAACAGATGCACACCAGGAGATGCTGCCATCAGCGGAGATGGCATAAAAATCTCTTCTGCATAAAAAAAATCTGCATAAAATCACTTCTGTGTAACTTTAATATTTCTTTTGAATATAATATTTACTGCAATCTTGAACATTGATTCTGAAGGCCAGACACTTGATATCTATGAGAAAAAGACAGAATACTCTGCAGACAGAAGCATGGGAATGTTTTCTCCTCAGAGCATGCTGACCTGACCAAACATAAGCATACCCAGGAGATGGGAGGCAAAGCAAGCCAGGAGGCACTGAACAGCAAACACACTGGGCAAAGCACTGAAACAGCACAAAGCAAATTGAAAGTCTGCGCTGCCAAAGATGTTTTGCCCTGAAGAAAAGAGAACATGAATGAAACATAAAGTTGACAGAGACAGTGGTGACAGGTTGTAAAAGTGTAATTTTAATCTGGGTCAATACGTCTATGTATATGTCATACCTACAACACAGGTGATATAAAAAAAGTGAAAAAACTATCCCGAACTATTCATCAATGTTCTACTGAATATCGTCATTGTTATCCAGCAGGACACTTAAGCACCATCAGAAATTCTATCAACTCTAGCACAATTTATACCTATGTTACACCACGGTATGCTGCTAATATACTGTAGGGCAAAAAACGTGTTAACACAAAAAATTATGTTTTTAGTAAACATGCATGAATAAATGTTGCGCTAGATCTCTTCTGATGCCAAATGAAGTGTGGCTTCTCTGAGATAATATTAACTCTATATAAAATTTTAATTTTAAAAAGTTGTTTTTGAAAGTAATATATATTAAAAGCATCTGAAGATACTCAAATCCATTTTTGCTACTCCATATATACAAACAGGTCAACTATTAAGGGATTGAGATCTTCTGGAGTCTTACCAACTCCCAAAACAGACATAGCAGGTGGTACCACCTGTGCCAACCCAATGCCAGCCAACACAAATTTCTGCACAGTACTTCTCTGAAAAAAAATGAGCTGATCACATTAATAATGGAGGATGAATTATACCACCGGAGATAAACAGCTCTTCCTGGGCGTAGCAACTGTGACCAATCTCTCATTACCCTGAGCCCTTAAAATAAACGAGCGGAGGAGCGCACCCAGTGCCCGGCAGCCAGAGCCACGCAGCTGCACGGGAACCACGGCCGCCTGCCACTGCAGCACATTCCAGGTGCTTTATTTAGGGGGGGAGTCACAAGTGGGCTCAGCCGTGAAGTGCATCACATAGTTAAACAAGTTCCTTGCTTGCTAGTCCATTTTTTCCCACACATTTTATGTTACTCATTCACTACAGCTAATCTGAAAGACCAGAGAACTTTAACCCCACCACCGCCCCGTCCTAAATTGAGAAAATCTGTTTTCTGGCTTGTCACATTTTCAATAGAAGAACAATGAGTAACAGGCTGATTTCTCACTTCCTAAGCATATGCTTTTCCTGGCACAGACTTTTACCCTGTCCTTGCCAGAGTTCGTCAATCGAATGTTTTCTGCACTTACTTTAATACAGTATGAGATGCAATTATCTCCATAGTGTTTACAGCATCTATGCCTTGGGCCATGTTTGCACCTGCAAAAAGCATAATGAAACACGTATTAACTCGTAGCTGTTTTCTGCGTCAGCAACAGGAGACTTCATAAATTTTTCTTGCCTAAAAATACATAAAGTGCTATTTGCCCTGCACTCATTCTCCCCATTACCCACTGAAGGGCATTGTGAATTTTTATGATGCCATAAAAGGACAACAAAAACTAACAATACTTTAGTTGTTCACCAAGAAAAGTGTCTGCACACTTATTTGGATCCAACCTCTTGCCATGCTACACATAAAATGCTAAATTAAAGAACAAATTTTCTGCTGTGGTTAACAAGGAGAAGTGATGTGACCTTTCCTGGTTTGTCTCTGCTCCATGATTCTGGAAGGACATTTGAGCAAGCATTTGTTACCTGTGTCCTTTCATCTTTCACACCACTGTAAGGGTCACTGAAGGGCAATGCACAATATACAAATGCATAGAAACACTCTGTGAGACTTCTCTCAATTACAAGCCTCTCACTTTTGGGCTATTTCTTCTACAGTGTAGATTTTTATGTAGTTCTTCCTTTGGACTGAGAATTTGACCTTGAGCATTTAAAAGAGACTGGCTTGAGGTGATGGGACGTATGGATTGTACTGTATCTAGCCCTGCATTACGTAGAATTAAAATAAGTAGGTCTGAACATTACATTTTGCTATATCCAAGTATTTAAGCTTTAATGTAAAATAAATTACACAATTTATATACTATGTCAAATATCTTGGAAGTTTTGAATCATGTACTATAAAGTCTAATGGCCATAAATCATCTGTGAGGTCAGTTTATGTAGCAAAAATTGTAATGAGAATGTGCTCAGGTTACAGGCATTTAGACTCAATTATATTGAAAAGAAACATATGGAAGAGAAACCAGCAAGAGCATAAAAACTCAATACTGAAAGTTTTCTGAATGTCTGAGTTGGGAGTTTCAAAACCTTAAAGCAAAAATGCTCTTCTCCATCTTCAATCCTTGTATTTAACGAACAACAGAAGAGCTATGAACTATCTCTTGCAAACTGAATAACAGGTATTTAAGACAAAACAGGCATAAGCAATTCAGCTAAAAGAATTTGATTATGGCTGGAGTATCTTTTCCTTGTAGGTCTTTTGCTGTCTAATACAATCATGCCTGAAAAGCCACCAATGACTTCCCTCATATCTTCCAACTAAAATTCACAGCAAATCATAGGAAGTCACCATGTAATGGGGATCACCTCATGTTTGTTTATCACCTGAGCAAGTAAAATAAGCCACTACTTTGAGAACACAATGCACTTGGAAGGCTCTTTCCTGTGTGTCAGCAGGTACAGATTTGGTCATAAAACTGCTCTTGAAGAGGTCAGTGGAAGTGAAGATTCATAGCTGTCATGTGAACATACCCCTAATCCATTTTTTACTCCATCTTCCACTTTTTACTCTATCTTCCCTGTAAACGAACGACTCCTCATGGTATGCAACGTGCCTGAAGCAGATGAATCAGTCATAGCAGAAGTAAAATCATCTGAACATAACAGACTGAAAAGCTCACTGCCCTCACTTCTTCGAACTCATACTAAAAGACAATGAATTGGATCCCGTAGACAGGGGTGGCACCTACCTTGCCTAATTTCACATGTCTAGATCTGACCTTGTGCAAAACAGTTTTAGACACACTCTTTGCTTTTTAATTTCCTATCTCCTGACAGTGGAGGCAGCCCATGTTCCATCAATCCTATTTTTAGGTAGTTCTTCCTTATGCAATACAGGGATGTAGGTCCCCCAAAAGACGATGTTGCAGTTACTTAAGGTGATGTAAGTAAGGTCTGATGCTGTGCAATTGCTCTCCTTAATATTATCACTAGTTCCAGCAGAACTAGTTTGCTGAAAACTGCAGAAAAGGCAACCACCATCCTGCACTCACCATGGACTGAATTTATTCTCCTATGTTAAACAACTGCATTTTGCAAGTCATAGCTATGACATACAGGTCTTAATTTTTGCTTTCACTAGAGTTCATCATTTGCCACTATTAACTACCTAGTAAAAATGAAATAGAAAACCACTGAAATGCAAAGCAGAAGTATTAAAAAACATTGTCAAATATAACATAACAGACATTAAAGTGCACTTGTGTAAAAATTATTCATTTTGTTTTGTTTTTCTTTTGGGTTTTTTTACTCACACTTTGTCCATCAGCTTTTTTGTTAGAGCCAGGATGTTCATTGGCTGTGACACTTTTTCACAGTGTTTGATTTTTCTATCTACTTTTGAAAACACTGCTTCAGGTGAAAAAGAATGGGTGGGAATTTCTTCTTTTCCTACAATGAACCTGAAAGAAAAAAACAAAACAGAACAAACCAATTACATACATAACTCAAAGAAATACATGAAGTCCTGTATAAGCTTTCAAGTCTTAGACTAGATTGAAATTACTCCCAGGTCTGTAAAAATGGATCTTACACAGCTGCCAAAGCTCGTACTTCTTTGAAAGGATCATTCCACTGGCATATATTTAAAGACATATTTCAGCCAGAGAACACAATTGATGCAAGGAATTTTTTAAAACTAAGAGCAAAAACATTAATAGGGGAGTCCATCTCTCAGACAAAGGAAGAACATTAAATAAGAACATAAAAAGGCACTTGAAATATCTCAATTATCTCCAGCAAAATGGGGTTACACAAAGGTTGATAAGTACTACAATATTTTTATAAAATATCTATTTTGCAAAATCTTCAAAATGTTTTTGCTCCCACTGAAAGCATCAACTTTGTTTTGTTTGGCCTCATCTTCAGCCATCTTTCCTCACCCAGAAGTTGATATTGTCAATATATTGGCTCATCTTAGGTGTAGAATTACTGTGTATCAAGGGCAAGGGAGGACACAACAGCAAGATATTTCCTAACACTATATACTATAAACCAAGTTACACTATACCTTGGTAGTTTTGCTGAGGGTAATGAAGGTATAAAAACTTTGTCATTCTGTAATGCAGCAAATAAACTCCAGGTAAAAACACAGCAGTCATTTGCTTCCAGGAAAATATGGGTTATCATGAATCCCAGTTTTAGAAAGATAGAAGATTAGAGGTCCTTCAAAACAAAAGTCCCAAATATGAAGGGATTTCTCTCTTGTCAACACACAAGAGAAAACTGCCTCAAGCTGCACCAGGGGAGGTTTAGATTGGATATTAGAAATATTTCTTCACTGAAATGATTGTCAGGCATTGGAACAGGCTGCTCAGGAAGCGATGGAGTCACCGTCCCTGGAGGTATTTTAAAGATGTGTGGATGTGTCCACTTGGGGACATGGTTTAGTGGTGGACCAGACAGTGTTGGGTTAAAGGTTGGACTGGATGATCTTAGAAGGCTTTTCCAACCTAAATGATTCTATGGTTATGCCTTATTCAAAATATGTTGTATACCCAAAAGCTGGAAAAATTTTAGAGCAGCATGATTTTTCTTAGGAATACTCTTTTTCTTACAATGCAGCTGGCACTGTGCATGATTCCTCAAAATCTTGTCTTACATGGTCACAGCAACTTTACTTACTTCAGTGCAGAGTATGTAAATCCTTTCAAGCCATCTTTGCACCTGAAAGATAAAAGCAACAGATTTCTCTGTAATGGGCTGCTGGCAATATAAAGTGTTACAGATTAAATATCACATAGAAGGGCTGCAGAGGAACACCAGCTTTTCATTAACAAAAAGCAGCACATCTGCAACAACCCTGTGGCTATCCTTGATTCCCAGTTGTCACCACAGCCTTGGGACATCTCTGAAACAAAGGATACAGTATCAAATGCCAGTGTTTCTCCCTTGCTTTTATCCAAACCAACACTGGAGAAACTTTTAACAGATGGTGACAGAACCACTAGGGCGACCACGCAAGATGACGAAGAACCGTTGTTTTATGGAAAAGTAGCCATGATGAGTTTAACAAAACACAAATTTTACTGCAAGGAGAGAAAGGAGGGTTGGATCTCAATGAAACACCCACCCCCTTGTGAAAAGCTGCAGGGAATAGTTTTTCTGACTTTGAGATAAATTGTTGTACTTTGTAAAGTGCTGATCTCTGCAGCTCCTTATAAGAAGACTCTTACTCTGAAAGTCCCAGTTTTTCAATTATACAGTGGTTGCTCTGATTCTGAGCTTGATTATATATATATATATGTATACCCTTACCAACTATAGGGCTCCTTGTGTGAAGAACGACCACAGCAAGGAGCCCATATTTGGCAACGAAAGATTTAGGTTATTGACTTTTTTCTGCCCAGGATACAATGACAGGAGCTGAAGCTTGCAGCTCTACTGATTCCTCCTGAAAAACTATGTTGGTAACATAGGAGAGAGCAGATACTTGTGTTTTTTTCCCTTTTCTTTTTATAAAATTGCATGGGGAATACACGGTGGTAAAAATGCATTCCTGACACAACACACAAAGCACAAACTAGTAACTTATCAACGCCATCATTTCAAGAACACACCTACTTCTAAGGGAAGACAGGACAGCAGCCACAAAAGCTTTGTAAACAGAAGCCAATGAAGACAGCCCTTTGCCTTCTGCCTGCAGAGACCACCTTGTCCCTTGAAGTGCAGCGCCTACACCCTCCAAGACCAGGGGACACCATCTCCTAGAAGGCTCCACACGTGGTCAACATGTACTATCCATGGCTGTACTATCCACGCAAACCACAGGAAAAATGTAATGAGATCAAAGATGTTCACAAAAGGAAGAAAGTCTTGCTTTGTCCTGGCAGGGGAGTGCCCGGTGCAGAGCTGGTAAGACATCATAGCACTAAACACTCCTGGGAAATTCTTCCTGAGGGTACGACCCTCAACACATATGTTTCCAAGGACTTGATTTTGTCAGCAAGTGCACAGTGCTAAGTAAGTACCTGGCACAGTTAAACATAGCACCAAAAAATTCATTGCAAAGAGTTAGTCTTTTAAAATTACTGCAGTTAAAATATTGGTCACATATTTATGATCTAGAGGGGTTTAAGGTAAATACAAATACAAATAAAATTGCTCACTGTATCTTTAATTAACATAGAGCTTTCAAACTGAAGATACGCAATTACTTTATTTTTTTTTATTCTTTACCCACAATTCAGGAGCTGAAACACTATCACAGCACTTTTAGAGAAAGATGGACTCAAAAGATGGGTTTAAAATTAAATGATGGACTGAAACGATTGAAATCAGCTTAGCCCAGAGATCACAGTGAATCACTGGTGGAAGTACAAACAGAGCCCAAATGCACAGGCTTAACATATACCTCACTCCATCCAGAAAACCATGGTCAGTTTCATAAATTTGATTTTAAACCTGAAGCTGACTGTAGGTTAAATGCCCTTTGAGTGTAAGGTGTCCAACACATTATGGCTGCAAGCTGCCAGCTCAAGAATAGGGCCTTAGTTTCTACTTTTCAAGCAAAATAAAACCATACACAAACTGCAATCTAAACACGCAAGTGTTTCTGGAATAATATCAAAACAGAAAAGTAATCACAACATGACCATAATTATGTTTTTTCCTTAATCATTCCAATAAAACCACACTTCCAGTTGCAAGTGCTCAATGATTCCTTTACTGCACCACCAGATGTCCCTGCCCAGCTGTGCTCAAAGCAACCCGATGGATGCTATACTACAATTCATTTCCTTTAAACTGACCTCAAAGAAAATGCCAAATCCTTTCTTCACTAATATTGAAAATCAGAAGACATTTGAATCACCATAAGAGAAAACAGTACTCCAACCCCCTACCTTTTTCCTCAAAGAAACAAAAACTGTTTCTAGTGCCTATTCTAATTACACAATAAAAGTCAATTCTACGCAGAATGTATTTAGTGTACTGTAATTTTATTAGCTATGCTTACTTTTCTTATTTTTTAGATGTTTTATGTATTTGATGAGCTACAGCAATGAATCTCCCTGAAAAATGCATCAGTGAAATATGTAGTTCAGTAAGGAAGTGACGCTAAAGACACAGTTAGAATTTTTTCCCCCTTAACTTCCTAAATTTTTTGATTTTAAAAAAATAAAAAGTGCAGTTAAGCTCTTAAATAGAATTTAATTAATGTTGCTTCCTGTCTAAACTGTCTTCTGTAAAGTCATTCTGTAAAACTAATGGGTGTGTGGAAATATTGCTTACTAAGGAGCTTATAAACGAGAGTCCTAGAGCAACAATACTTTCAGTCAAGAGTAATTTGTACTGTAAGTCCCCTTCTCTGGTATGGCCATTTTGCTCTTATGAATAAAGCAGCAACCAACAACAAACTGGAATTCTAATTTT
Source organism: Pardalotus punctatus (assembly GCA_013400915.1). Taxonomy (NCBI): domain Eukaryota; kingdom Metazoa; phylum Chordata; class Aves; order Passeriformes; family Pardalotidae; genus Pardalotus; species Pardalotus punctatus. The sequence goes on along the minus strand of VZTX01026207.1, from coordinate 249,661 downwards.
TTGCTTTACATCATGAATCATGAATTTATTAAAGGTTTCAGAATACTGGTCTAGGGATTGAAATGATCTTTTTTATTCACTCACTAGGTACACAACACTGCAACCAAAAAATCCTACCCACTGACTTCAAACACACTTCTTTTGGGGGGGTGGTGTGTGTGACAATCCCCTTGCAGTGAGATATAACATATTCAGTGACTGGCCTCGAAAGTGACTGCTTAGGTACAACACTGGCTGCACATGGCACGTTTCATGAACACCTGGCTGCTAATAACTGAACTAAGAGTAATGATTTGCTTCATACAGCCACTAATTGGTAATAATAATGCCACCACTAATTGGTTATAATAACTTCTACTCAATGCTTCATTGCTCAAGGGGTGAAAAAGCCTGCACTCTGCTGCTGACCCCCATGAGCCATTCAAGCTTCAAATGAGCATAGCACAATGCATTACATGTGCCCAGCATTGCAGACACCCCTGGGACGGGAGAAATCTAAATAGTGAATTGTAAGGGGTTTTTTTAGGGCACTATTCAATTTGCAAAGCCTGAGATAACAAATTAGTTGTGTGCCATCTCACGGAACTCAGTGTAGCTCACCTACCTTTCTGCAAGGGCATGGCAGTGATAGGACAAGGGGGAAAGACTTTAAACTGAGAGGGCAGGTTTAGATTGGATATTAGAAAGAAATTCTTTACTGTGAGGGTGATGAGGCAAAGGTTGCCCAGAGAAGCTAGATGGACGCCCCATCCCTGGAAGTGGTCAAGGCCGGGTTGGACGGGTCTTTGAACAACCTCATCTAGTGGAAGGTGTCCCAGCCCATGATGATCATTAAGTTTCCTTCCACACCAAACCATTCTACTGCTCTGTGTTTCCCACCACCCTGAATGTCCCAGGAACCAAATCCCATGCTGCAGGAGGGCAACACTACATTTTGCCCTGCAAGCAGTAATTTAAATGGCGCATAATTTGGCTATATTTTCCCATCAGAGGGGACTGTCCCTGGTATAAAGCCAACAGCACCAGTGACTTTGCCAGCTGTCCCTGCTGGCACCATGTGCCTGATCACACAGCAGAAATGCTCTACTCTGTTCCAGTTTGTGTTTGGCCAAAGCCCTGGTTGGAGCTGAAGGAGCAGAATAATCAAGGAGCCAAAGCAATAAATTTGGGTTCTCAAAATTCCCCTGCTGGGACAATTCTGGCACATGAGCACATAGGGTCGATTTTAATCGTGCATATTTGTAAGATAAATTTAACTTACGGCCACACACATTTATTTTTTCATAAAGAAAACAGCAAAAGTGGAATAGAGCCAAGGCTTGATACAAACTATACTTCCAACAAGACAAATACTAACTGTAATTATGTTTGTATATGTAAAGAGGTGCTGTACATGAGTTAACTGTACTCTCCCTTCATCCTGTGGGAAGAATTTCCCACACTGAACTGTACGGCTGGATGCCAGCAATTATGTTTTGGGGGTTTTTATTAGTATGTCTGTTTTGGGGTTTTTTATTATTATGTCTTGTCATAGCTCTTCTAAAGACAAGAAACCTTCTAAGGGAATGTCACTTTTCACCCACAGAACCAGTAAGCAGAAAGCAGCTCACAGCAGTTAACAACATGCCATGTTTAACAACATCCCCACAGTGCTTATGTTATCCTTCAGGGCAAGAGTAAATTAGAAACTCCTATATGCACATCTCTCATTATGGCCATGTGGGAAGGAAGCACTTCAAGCACAGGACATGTGTTAGCATATTACTGCAGCACTTCTGCCCGTAAAGACTAACTGGGGGGACCACGTTTCCAAGCTAAGGTGTCTTTATGGAGGAGGGAAGATCATAGCCATGAAACATGACTGTGCCTGAACACGCCAGCTATACCCCTTGCTATTAAAGCACTTGCTTTTAGGAATTAAAGACTAACTACTGCATTTTGTGACCCATGCTGATCTCTAGAGGATAATCCATTTTCTGTTTTGTTTAGAGAGAGTACTATACTTCCCTCCTTCTGTTTTTCAGTTGGACTCCATAATCTTAAATTATTCATTCCTCATCATCTCCCCAGTGTTAAGTCAACAGCAACAGGCGCCATTTTTCTGAGATGTCTTCTATATCCATTTCTCTTCTGCTTTTTCCATCTTCTATTTTGTCTTTTCTTCTTACAAGTCGATCTCCTCTTTCATATTTCCCCCCAACTGTCCTTTAAATGTTATTCTCAAAAGCTCATTTCTGTTTTTGAAAAAATAATTCACCAATACTTCCTCACAGAATAATACCATGCTAATCAAGCGGGTTGTAGCTACAAGAATGAAAGTGCAGAGTAAGCATCAGTGAAAAACCGGATGAGAAATAAATTCAAGACTCAGAGACACGTGCTTAATCATCCTGAATCAGAGAAATTAAAGAACTCGTTCAAGCTCTGTTCCAAGCAGTTTTGAGACTAATTTGTTTATGTGATAACTGCAACATAAAATCACATTTTGGAAATACTAGTTTACCAAAAGGCTCTGAGATCCAAGAACAATTCCAGACCAGTCAAACTTTCCTCAGTGATGTAAGTATGTGGAAAAAAAAACAACTTTAAAATTAAGTACTTTATATCTCTGGATATAAAATAAGACCTAATCCAGTCCTACCTGGTATGACAAGGAAAACCGAAAAAAAAGTTGCTCAGAAATGTGTACCACTAGTATTTTGCCCAGTGGAACAACACACATTTTCATTTTTAAGTAGAAAATCTTATTTCTACATGTTACGATTGGACACACTACAAAATCTACTTTAACTTGCCATTCTTTTGTTGTGGTGAACTTTCATACTATCTGAAGACTATCTAGATCCTCCTCAGCAACCAAAGAACAACTTGATTATTGTGCTAATCTCAATGTCCAAATCCATCAAGCTGTCAGTAGTTTATGACGAGGATGCAGAAACACATTTGGGTCCTAATTAAAATAAATCTGTGGAAAACTGGATCCTAAAAATCTCCGTAGATATGGTTATACAACAGTCTTCTGACTGCAGGAATTATTTGTGATGTTCACATAATGTTAAAGAATACTTTGCTTATATATTTTCTCATCAGAAATAAAGTGCATCAAATCTAAGATTGCAGCACCCTACTTGGGAAACAGAGAGGTATTTAGATGCAATTCCTTTGGATTAAAACCACTATTTGCAATTGATTTGCATCTAAACACAAAGAAGCTTCCTTCCCAGACCTACAAGAGGCACAAGAGATCAAAACACAGTAAGCTTCCTTCACAGATGGTGTTGTGGTTAAACCTGGTAGTCAGCTACACACCACACAGCTGCTTGCTCATCCCCCCACAGTGGGATGGTGTGAGAATTTGAAAAGAAAGTAAAATTCACAGGTTGAGATACAGACAGCTTATTAGGACAGGAAAGAAAAAAAGTAACAACAACAATAAAAATCAATAATAATAGATCAGAATACACTAGTCAAGTGATGATTAGAATACATAAAGCAAAAGGTGAACAATTCAATTGTCCACCACCAACTGACCAATGCCCAGCCAGTCCCTGGGTAGCAGCCTCTCTTCAGGTTTCCCCTTTAATTTATCTGCTGAGCATGACGCCATATGGTATGGAATATTCCTTTGGTCAGCTGTCCTGGCTGTGTCCCCTCCCAACTCCTTGTGCAGCCCCAGCCCCTTCACTGGTGGGGTGGGATGAGGAGCAGAAAAGGCCTTCACACTGTTTAAGTGCTACTCAGTGATAATGAAAATATCCCTGAATTATCAATGCTGTTTTAATCCTAAATTCCAAACAAAACTTTACTAGCCACTAGGAAGAAAATTAACTGTATTCTAGCCAAAACAAACCATAGAATCATAGAATGGTTTGAAAGGGATGGGTTGAAAGGGACCACTAAAATCATGTAGTTCCAACCTGCCTGCCATGCGTAGGGAGACCTGATGGCTTGACACCTTGAACAAGGAAGATTCAACAAGATTATTTTGCATTTACTTTTGTGATAATGGCCATTTCAACTAACCACCTTTATTTGTATTATATTAAGGCAATTACAACTTTTATATCTCACAAAGATAATTCAATCCAAAGAGAATATCTGTATTTCAAACATTACATTATGATCGGTCCATCCAGACAGATACATCTCTTAGACACATTCATCGTATCAAGACACCTGGAAATGTGAGAGCAAGAATAGCATCTTCCATGCACCACTTGCTGCTAATTTTAACATTTTCCTCAATATAAAACTTTATACGTTCCTTGATGGTATGTGTCCATATCTCAACTTTTTCCAGATTATGTAGAAGGACAAATAACCCTTGCTCCTCTCTCCCTCTATTCTGACAGGACTGGGATGGAAAACCTGATGCAAAACCCTTTCTCATGCCTCCAAGGGTCAGGAAGGAGGCCCCACCACACTCCCCACCGCCCCCCCTCACAACCCCAGGAAAACCAACTACAGCTACAAGCAGAGAACATCACCACTGCACCAAGAGCTGCCTCCTCCAAGACTCAAAAGGATCATAAGGCACAACTTGCAACTTGCACAGAGTAAATCCAGAGGTAAATCTAAGGGGAAAGAAATTATTCATATCCAGATTCTCTCTCCTCGGAATTTCCCCTTTTCTGGATTAAACATATATTTTCTTTCTATCTTTACACACAGGTCTTACCTATTCAAGCCAGAATTATGAAAAAATTGTAAAATGCAATTATAAGCAAAAAATCTAAACTTGTACCCCCATGTCAGAAATCACATTAAAAATAATTGAAATCAGAAGAGTTGTGGTTAATACAAATTCCACTGCAAACTTTTAAATGAGCAAATGTATCCAGGATCAAAATTCAATCAAAAGTCTCATAACGTGTGTTTCCAAATCAGATAGTTTAACTTCTGCGTGTTTAAATAAAACATTAAAGAATGTATCCATGACATTTCTTTTAGTTGTGCTTGAAGTATAAAATGATCTTTTGAAAAGGCCGTGGTTTTGCAACCATTGCATGAGGTGAATATAAAACCATATTTTATAAAAAAGTAAATTAACAAAGAAAGAGCAAGTACGGACAACATTCAAGGAGAAGGGTGAGATTAGCACCATGGAGGACGTATATGATTTCCTTCTTGACCTAAGTTGAATTTATCTGTTACAATACTTGGAAAGAAAGGGTGCACGAAAATTACAAACCATGTAGTCAACAGTGAACTATGGTTCCATTAAGCTCTCAGGTAAATCCAGGGAATTACATTTTACAAGAAAAATTCTGCAATTCTGTGAAGAATGTGACACTGATATTGAAAAGAAAGTTGTTTATATTGAAATTAAATTACAATACTGGATTCAGGGCTGTAAACCAAAGCTGCTATCAATCAACCAACACTTCACATCTGATTGTTAATCAAGTTTTCTGTGTTAATCTCAAATTGAGATCAGATTTATAGTGCCGTTAATTATCCTACTACTTACAATGCTCTCATTTCTTCAGAGATTAGCACTTTCTGAAATGTGCAAGTAATTGCAATTTCAGTAAGTGGGATTTCTCTTAAGATCTTAAGAAGAACCAAAAACTTTATTATTTTAGCTGGATGCAGACGTTTCATATCTTTGTGGACCAACAATGCTGTGCTGTGGGCTCAGGAGCAGCAACTGAACCATTCAGGTGGCCACATTCCCATCTAAAAATCCTTCATCAAAGCCCCTGCCTCACACAGCTAATAGAAGCCAACATAGAACCATAGAACAGTATTGGTGGGGAAGGAACTTTTAAAGATACTCTATTCCAACACCTGTGCCAAGGGCAGGGGCACCCTCAACTGGATCAGGTTGCCCCGTCCAGCCTGGCTTTGAATGTTTTCGGGGACAGGGTATCTACCACCTCTCTGGGCAACTTTTGCCAGCATCTCACCACCCTTATAATAAAAAAAATGTCTTTCTTATATCCAGTCTAAATCTACCCGTTTCATTTAAAACGATTAACCCTTGTCCTGTCACTACAGGCTCTATTAAAAAATCTGTCCCCACCCTTCTTATAAATCCCCTTCAGGTACTGGAAGGTGCTCTAAGATCTCCCAGGAGCCCTCTCTTCTCCAGGCTGAACAACTGCGACTCAGCTTGTCACCCCAGGAAAGGTGTTCCAGCCCTCTCATCATCTTCATGGCCTCCTCTAACCTGCTCCAACAGCTCCATGTCTTTCTGTGCTGAGGACTCCAGAGCTGAATACAGTTCTCCAAGCAATTAAAAGAGCTGACTAACAATGAAGTTAAAGATTTATCTGCTTAGTTCAATTGGTATGTTGAATTTTGCAAAGTGATATAATTTTTCCACTATCTAATTTTGACCTTTTTCTTACAAGTGTTTAATCAAAAGACAGCAACCTTCTGTTACAGCAAAACCCAAACACTCTCTCCAAATCAGGCACAGAACAAAAATAGGAAATGGAAAAAAACCCTGGAGACATGAAGATGGGAAGTCAAATCGTCTCTAGAGGCATGAGGACACAGAGAAATGTAACTCAACATGTGTACAAAACCACGTCCACCTCTGGGGCCAGGGCTGCACTAATGCAGTCTCATTGTTGTTAGAACAATGAGTCAGTCACTAAAGGGACACACTGTTATGAGATTAAAAAATAAATAATCTTAAACCCTCAATGGGTTTTGCACATTATTAAATAATGGCAGCACCTGCAGTGATTCTATCTTAGAAGGAGACCTGCGCTAAATTTATCTACTGCTAAATTTTTCTCTGGCTTTTTCTACTGGCTCTCTGCAACTGGAAAAAAGGAAAAAAAAAAAAAAAAGGAAAGAACAAAAAAGAGGCTAAACTTGTTGGAAATGTTTTCTGTAAACATATTTAATGCTATTTGCAGATGATTCAAAATTTCAGCGAGATAAACCTCTCTCATTGAATGATTAAGTCAAGCATTCAAGAGAAATGGATACAACATTTGATTTTCCCAAACGATCCCGTAATTGGATTTGAGGGAAATGTTTGGCTGTTTGCTTTGTTTCAGTTGGGGGAAAATGTGATTAAAGGAGACAATCCATTTATATTTTTATATTTATTAACTCTATATCTGACATTTAATAACATATATGATCAGAATAAATTTATAATGAAAATAAAACCTATAAAATATTTTAAAGAAATAAGCAATCATTCTGAATGTGCCAAGGCCATTGCCGAGCTAGGACAGAGAGTGAAGAACAGTGAGTTATTTTTAATTAATACACTGACTTGAGTTGAGCTCTTCACTCTATTATTCCGAAATATTCTTAGCTCTGTGTAATGCAGAATGTTGCCAAAATCACCACGACTGTTACAAGTATTTAGCCATAAGCATTAGCACAACATCAGCTGGTTGTTATACACAAACAAAATGACCATGCTGCAAAGTTTGCTGAAATCCAGCTTGAATTTCTCTGTGATGACGACTGCCCCATGCAGGTTTACCCACTGTCCTAGAGTTTACATCCACATCTCCAGCATGAATACTGTGGTGTTTGCCTCTGATGTTTATAAGTACCATAGAAGTCTTGAAATGACATTAAAATATAAAATCTGTGCTGGAAGAACCATAAAGTGAATAAAGTGTTTGTGCACAGCCTCAAGAAAACACTATTTTGAAAACGAAATTTCAATGCAACCACAGAAATTCACTCCTGAGTAACTTCCTTACTGGCTTATACTTTAGCAAGAGACCACATTTTACTCTAACATAACAGTTTTATTTTAAATTACTACAGTGCTGGTCAGTTAGATCATATTTTTAGCACTGCACATCCAGGTGCAGCATTTGGAATAGAAAGTTGCATCACCAAAAAAAACCCAAACAAACCAAAACGACCAACTTGAGGGACTGGTCATGAAACCTGGAGTGACCTGACACAAAGCCCAAGCCTACAGGTCACAGTCAGAGGTAGGATATGTCACTTCTGCAATGGACTTCTAGTCCTTTCTTCTCCTAATAATCACATAAATGTGGCTTTTGAACATCTGTATCGCTTCCATTTTGATTTTTTTAAAAACAATTTTTAAGAAAAAATGAACTGCATACCAAGGATGTATATAATCATCCAGATGAAACACCAGATTTCCTCAAAAAATATGAAGAAAAATAAAATTAATTATGTTACCTGGAACACTTTCTGCAGCTAATTTAAACAAGAACATAGTATTTATGACAATAATCTTCAAAAAATTATTGCTAGGAAATTAACCACTGTTGCTATTGTTTAGGAGATCAATAAAAACCCCCACAACTATTGTAAATATACTACATCTGATTTGTCAACTATGAAGTATATAGCATAATCCAAATTCTCCTGGCAGGAAGTCACCTCATTCCTAGAGAAGGAGAGGTACAGACTGATTGTGAGCCACCAAAGTGACCTCAGTAGTGAGAAAACTATATAACTTTGGGATTTTTAGTTATTTTTAGAAAAGACAGTGCTAAACACTAACTATTGTACTGTCTGGGAAAGGAGGAACTAGACAAAACTGCAATTCAACTGGCTTCCTAAGGAGGAAGGTTGTACACAAACACACCCTGTAAGCACCTGGAAGACAATCATGAGGAATGACTAACAATGAACACACACACAAGAAAAAAAAATCCTTGTAACACTGGGTATCATTTTGTGACTGGGAATGCAAAGCAATGTGTGTCATATGCTATTGATTTAATTCAGGCTTTAGACCTAGAGCATGTAACATTTCCTTTTAAAAACAATCACAGAAACATAATCTAATGGAAGACATCTAGAATGAATACAAAACTGGTTAGACAAGAGTAGTGAGAGTGCAGTTGTCAACAGCTTCCTGAGAAACTGGAAGGACATACTAAGTGGTACTCCACAAGGACCAATCCTTGGATGTCTGCTACTCAATATTTCAGTAGTGAGAGTGAAAAGTGCATGCCTATTACATTTGCAGATAATACTGAGCAGAAAAGGGCTACAAGGGCTACTAAGACAGGCTGAAAAAGATTTTGGGGAGACCTTATATCATCTTCTAGCACCCAAATGGGTTACAAGTGAGCTAGATCAGAAATTTTTAGAAAGACATTTAGGGACAGGATAAGAGGTAGTGAATTTAAACTGAGAGTAGGTTTAGAGCACATACTAGGGAAAAAAATTTTACTGTGAGCATGGTGAGACACTATTACAGGTTGCCGAGAGAAGCTGTGAATGCCCCATGCCTGGAAGTGTTCAAGGTCAGGTTGGATGGGGCTCTGGGCAGCCTGGTTTAGTGGAAGGTGTCTCTGCCCATGGCAGGTAGGCAGGAACTAGAAGATATTTAAGGCTCTTCCCAACCCAAACCATTCTGTGAGTCTGTGATTTTAAGAAGTGGAAGAGATTGGCTCCAAAAAAAAACCAGGATGCTATTCATCAACTGCATGTGCATTATATGGATGTAGAAACAATCAACTACACATATATAGGATAAGAACTGTGAAGTATTGTCTGGGTCTGAAGACAGGTGTCAGCTAAGGAAGGTGGGAACCTCCCTTAAAACCCACAAATGTGAACCCCTTTTCCTCCGAATTATTATAACTTTGGAATCAAGGGCTTTCAGGCAAAGATATGGGGAAAGGAATAACAGTTCTTTACTA